>JAVJGJ010000062.1:51013202-51024417 GCA_035590215.1 Microhierax caerulescens
CTGGCCTTGAGCACTGCCAGGGATGGGGCACCCACAGCTGCTCTGGGCAGCCTGGGCCAGCGCCTCGCCAGCCTCATGGGAAAAAATTCTGCCTAATGTCTAATCTAAACCTGCCCTCCAAGGGTAGATGCTCCAAGGACTTACTTCAGCCCAATACTGTTTTATTAAGTTTTCTCAAATTTTCTCAGTCTGATGCTGATCTGAGCTGAAATGATGGAAAATTCACTGAATTCCTACAGCGATGGTTTCAGTGGCAAATTGCCCTCAAAATCTAGCACCAGTGTTTTGCTGTCAGAGACAGTATTACGGAGTGAGGTAGGAGTTCTTGCTGCATTTGACCTCCCCCAACTGCTGCAGAGCAAAGGGCGTTAGAGAGCTTATGACTAATGTAGGTTTTGTATCTAGTGGCTTTCCCAGCCTGGATCAGCATTTTCCTCTTGGGTTTAATTTTTGTTGTTATTGTTCCTCTTTTATGATACTAATTCTTCTTTTTCAGACTTCAGCAAAGAAAAATCTTCTCCACCCTGCCAAGGAACCTCAATCCTCTGTTATGCATAAAAAGTTGCAGAAAGCTTATTCGTGAGGGATTTGATTTTTCTCAGTGCAGGAGAAGGGCATATGTTAATGCATTGGTGGAGAGGCTGAAGCTGTGCCCAGGGCAGTGACCTGCCCTCCTGCAGTGACTCTTTGGGGTGTGGGGGCAACACAGGCACTCAGCATCCCAGGGATGCTGGCCACGGTTTCTGTGGATAGGCTTGAGTGCCCGCATCCCTGGGACTCGACACAGGCTCTGATTGTTCCCTGCAAAAACCATGCTGAAGGCTTGGATTTTACATTTCTAATAATTCAGAGGCTTGCCAGTTTTATTTTAATAGTAAATGCAGTTTCTGTTTATTTCTTGAGACTCTAGGTTGTAAAGAACTTTACTCTTTCTATTAATTTGCATTGGTAACTACCTTTTATTTTTTGAGATAAATGGCTTATTAGCATGCTTAGAACTTAATAATGAATGAGAAAATCGGATGCATTTCGTGTCCCAAAACCTTATTTCGAATTAAAGCTGCTGCTGGTGATGCCATAAATTTATTTATATAAAGTAAATATATCTGCTAACTTAGTGAATGTCACAGGAGAAGAGAAATACTGAACACTAGTGACAGATGCTACAGTATATGTGTAACACAGGTCCTGCTGTTGCTTTAGTTCTTAGTGCAGGGGAGCTGGAAGAGCAGAGAGCTGCTGTCTGTTCCCAAGACAGCAATGACTTGCAAATAAATAATTGAAATATCAGGCTTTTGATGAATGCTCAGCAAGCAACTAATACAAAACCAGATGTTACCCTTGAATCTCCGTGCATGTTCCTGCACACTGTTAACTACGATACGACACCAGTTGCAAAACAGGTGTTACATGACATTATCTGGGGCGTAAGTTCAACATCTGGCATAACTTGCTTCATTAGTTTTGTAATTGTTTTTTACGACATATTTGCTGCATTGTCTGGCTGGTCAATGGGAAGCACTTTTGGTTGGAAGGGGGCAGGTTTTCACAAGTAGCACGTGGCCATCTATTTCATCAGCCTTTGGTTTGGTTGCTCTTTTGCTGTGACTCCTGCCAGTCTGAGGAGACTGTTCAATTGTATGAAGGATAAATATTCTGGGGTATCTTTTAGTAGTTAAATTTTTAGTGCTTCTTTATAAAAAAAAAAAAAAAAGGATACATGCATGTATATAGAGAGACACACACACCTTTCCTAAGTGGAAGCTGCTGAGGGAAAAAGGCTACAAAGATTGGTGCCTGATGTGAGCTGCAAGGTGTGCTGTTTTGAGGCTGGTGCTTTCTGTGAGCCCCTGGGATGTACAAAGTGAGCATGGTCCTCTGCTCGCCCCTCGCAATGAGTGGCTTAGTTTAAATTTAAAAATAATTCCCCATGTCACGTTGATTGCATTGCTGTCTTGTGTTTTGAAAAATTCTGATTCACGCTCTATGCAGACCAGAGGGCTGTTTTCCTGGGACAGTTTGGGTTCTTGGCCACGGGGAGTGCCTGTGACTTGGTGGCAGTCGCTCTTGCCTGACTGGCAGCTCAGGGTGGGGGTGGTGTATCCTTGCTGATGGCACAGGGGTCCACGTTGGCCAGGTCAGAGAGACGGATCTAGGTCATTACAGGAGTTGAGAGGAGTGTTGGATGTGGTTATAAAAAAAAATACTCTGCCCTTTAAGAAAGGGGAGAGCTTGGGGTGGTGGGGGCCTCTGGGAATAATGTCTGTTAGGACATTATTTTGGCTTGAAGAGCAGCAGGTAGCTGTCTGTAGGACATCAGCAAGGTGCAGAGCTGCGTGAGCTCTGCCAAGGAGGGTGCAAAGAAACAGTCCTTGTAAGTAGAGAGATGTGGAAACCTTCCTGCAGAGCATGTGTCATCTGCAGGCATGGCCAAGCCGTGTCTGATGCCGTCGGCGGTGTGAGATGCCCTGCCCTGTATTTACTGCTGCTGCTCTGCAGTCCCTCGCCTGTGTCTGTTCTGCAGGACATGGGCACCTCAGCCTCTCTGGCTCAGCTGTTGGTTGGGCTGTGATTGTGAATTTGATCATTAAACTGGTTCCGAGTTAAGAAGAAAATAAGCTTCTCCCTCTCATTTTAACCTGGTCGGTTGGCAGTATGATGTAGGGTTGTGTTGGTGTAAGTAGGAACAAGTGGGGCGGTAGGAAGACAAAAGGTATAAGGATATATAAGGTATATAAAGCTCTGAGCTGTCAAACCCTTTGTATTTTAGAGCAGCAGCCAGAGGCTGATACAGCCCCTCTAGCATTGCCTGCAAGCCATGCCTGTGTGTGCTGGGAAGAGGTTTCATGGAATCATAGAATGGTTTGGGTTGGAAGGGACCTTTCAAGGCCATCTCGGCCACTCCCTGCTGCAATGAGCAGGGACACCTTCAACTGCATCAGGTTGCTTAGAGCCCTGTCTAACCTGGCCTTGAATATTTCCAGGGATGGGGCATCTGTCACCTCGCTGGGCGCCCTGTGCCAGTGTGACATCACACTCAGCATAAAAATTTTCTTCCTTTTGATCTTGGCAGCCCTGTGCCCCAGCGAACGGGCTGGAGGAGGGCGTTCGCCATGTGCAGATGCGGTGCAGAGGTGATGAGGGTCCTTGTAAGCCTTGAAACACATTGGTACCGTTCCTATTTCTCCAGTTACACAATTGCTGCAAATTTATATCGCTGTACATGGGAAGCAGCTGAAGGCTTAAGCCCAGTAATTTATGTTACTCAGAGTATACATTGGACACATTAACTGCAGAGTGGGAGAAACCTGTGGAGGACCAAGCAGGGAGGAGAGCAGGACAAGTGGGTTCCCTGGAGCAGCTGGTCTGAGCAGCTCTGGAGTAATCTCAAGCAGTAAATCAGGGGAAGGAGCAGTCCTGAGCTCTCTCAAACCATGCCGGCTTCGTGGTGGGGCTGGAGCTCCTGACCTGTCTCACCAGCAAGCTGACCTCCCACGCCAGCCAAGGAGAACCTTTACTATTAACTTTATGGTTGATAGTGACCATTTCAATCTTCAGCTTTGAAAAAATACTTTTATCTTTAAATTTTGCCAAGTTTACCCTGAAAAATAAGCCCAAGGCTTGGCTGTGTACTTTTTCACAGATAACAACTGGTGTCCCAGATCAGCTCTGGAGTGCCTCTGGCATTGCCTCCTGGCCAGAGTGGCTGTGGGCTTCCCAGTGGGATGCAGAGCACTCTGCCACCGACCTCCAAGGGCCTGGTGCGGAGGGAGCTCGGGTCACAGTGGAGTTAAATAAGCGGAAGAAGGTTCAGGAGTGAGCTAGCACGCTGTTGTGTGTTAGGCCAAGGGCAATGCCAGCATTGAAAGCAGTGTCTGAGTTCCCCATCTCTGGGCACACCGTGAAATCCGCCTTTTGACTTGGGAGCCTGAGCGTTGCTTGAGCTGCAGGGACACTGTCTGGGTGGGAATTTCTGCGGTGCAAAGCTGGGGTAGGCTTCGGATATACCCGTAAGGTTCCCAAGCCCTGCTAGGCTGAACGGCTTTAAGGAACGTTACTTCCCTTTCTGTATTACATTTTCTTGATGTGTTACAAATGAATTCTCAAACAGCCAGGTGTCGTGTTCTCCTTTTTCTGCTTTGACTGAATACGTAGACAGGACACACACTTGTGTTTTTGTTTTTTCCCTTCCTCTCCTTCCCTCCTCCCAGATGGAGTACTTTGCTGCTGAAACACAAGCATTGAATCTGGCCGTTATGCTGTATATAAATAATTCTTCTGTATGTATTTTCCATCATATATAATTAGCTTTCGTTTTCAAGAAGCAATTTTAAATATTCATATAGATCTATTACAAGGGAGCATCTGTATGATGATAGGTTTTCTGCAACTGAAGAATAAAAGGACCACTGGGACAGAACAAAAGGCAACTTCTCAAGGTAATTGTAAGATTTTATTGCTGTTTCACTCCGCTGCTTGAGGGTTTCTCCTGTGAATCAATCGCAGACTGCCTAATTTATGTATGAGTCCTGGTTGAAAGGCATTGCAGATTGATTTGCTGACAATGCACGGGGAAAGGTGACCCTAATTTGTGACTTCAGTCTCCAGCACAGGTCTGTTGGGAGAAGGGGGTGCTGGAAACTTACAAAAACGTAAATGCAAATTTTTGAGTTTGCTTGAAAGGTTCCCTGTATGTATTCAGTAAAACGTAATTAATTTGGGATATGAGTAGCAATTGTTTAGTATTCTAGAAGATATTAATGAACCTGTAAAACAAGTTGAGGTGTTCTTCCTGAAATGTTGGCTCCTATAAGATTTTATAGAGAAGTCCTGGAACTTTTTTGTTGAACCTTGAATTGTTTGATTAGTGCCCTGAAAATACTTTGATAAGTAGTAGTTCATATAGTATAAATAGTCTGATAAGGCCCTTTTCTTTCTTCATGTTTCTGTGTTAATGAACTCTGTCCTTTGGGGAGCTTGCAGGTAACATAGTAAATAATTCAAAATTGAGCCTTGCTGAGGAGATCTTTATTTATCTAAAATGAGGCCAAGAAGGATGAACAATGAATATTTATGCAGCAGGAGATGCATTTGGATATGAAATAGGGATGCAAAATGGCTGTGACATAGAACTAATGGTAGACAACATGTACTTTTAAAGTAATCCAGTGTTGTTTTTTTCTTTCATTTTCACCATAATAATGTTCTGTGCTTTAATCTCAACTCAGTCTTTCACGGCTTGATCCTCTGCTTGGGTGTTGGGCAACTCTTAATGCTGGGGCTGCTGTGAACATCCCTGGGGACCGTGGCTGCGGTGGGGTGGGCTGTGGCATGGCTGTGCAGTTGTGGCACCGGTGGGCAGGAGTCCCAGCTGCCCTGCAAGGTGGGCCACCACCAACCCAGGGGTCACAACTGCTTCCTTTGTGTGCTGCTGGGGGCCGCCGGGGATGGTGACAGTGGCTGCAGTATAGGCTTTCTGCTGACTCAGCACCGGCATCCTGCCTGCGCTGCCCCTCTCATTAACTGTGAGTTAGAGCTCGTGCTTGCAACAGATTTGCCCAGGGCTCTTCACTTTAAAGTTGTCATTTATTATCTGGCTGTAATTTCGTCTGTGCTGAGTATCTGTTCCAAAACTTGAAAGCCTCTTTCAGGATTTAGCCTCTGATCTAGAATTTCTAGCAATTCAGCAGAGGAAAGGGATTGACGGGGCGAGCTGAGGTTAGCAGAGAGAGCCCAGGCAATTTATAAACCTCCTCCACCAAAAATAAGATGAGGCCTTTTCTCCCATGCTGTCTTTGAACAGGTCGGCCCCTCTTTGTACGCTCCAAAAGCTGGGGTTACTCAAATGTTCATCAAAGCTCTGATAGAATGGTCCCCTGTGCTGGGGAATGGGGGCCAGGGGCGGCTGGCTTCTCGCTGGTTAGCAGCTTTCCTATATGTCAACTGCACGAGTGGCTTATGCCACCGTGAATGCAACATGCAGCCTTCTTTTAACTATTTGATAAATTCAGCAGGTACCACTTGCTTTCCAGAAGTTGTTTGGCTAATGACTAAGAGCAAGGCAGAGTTCTTAATTTTCATGCACACAGCCCTGCATTGCAGAAACCGCTGCTGCAACTGGGTGCGTTAGCAAAAAGGAAATGGTGAAGGTGGTCATAAAAAAAGGGAATTAAGTCTGAGCTGAGCTGCACAGCGCAAGTAAGAAAAGGGCAATAAACTGAAACCATTTTGCTCTTCCTGTAAAGATGTCACACAGTGGAGATTCATGTTAGAGGATTATCTGACAAGACTGTGGAAATATTGCAATTGAAATACTACAGACAACTAATTCAGCTCTTCCTTTGGCTCAGGAAATATCCTTTAGCTTAAGAAATACTGATACGGCAGCTTTTGTTCTTTGCATGGAAGCAGTTGGTTGTGTGCAGTCACCCACCAGCAGCTGGCGAGTGAGGCTGAGCACGGGCAGTGGTGAGGTTGGCAGGGTGGTGACACCAGGATATACAGGTGGAGTGATGGTGGCATCGAGCTCCAGGACTTGCTGTTCAGGGTTCCAGTTTCTGCCTCTTCTGCTTTGACTGAAGCTGTCGCCTAGTGAAGCTTGGGCTGAGACCTGGCATTTCAGGTCAAGGTTGTGACTGCAGCGAGGAGCAATCTCCCCCAGGCTGCTGTTGGGGGCAGGACTGGGCATTGCAGTTAAGACATGAAGGAAAGCATCTCTCCCTGGGACCAAAACAAGAAGAGTGAACTTCTTGTGAATTTTCTGGTTTTTGAAGACTTCTGTTTTTGCAGAGTTGATGTCATTCTCCTTCTTTAAAGCTGTGCCTTCACAACATGACTGAGTGATGGGGCTTAAGTGTCACTGAAAGAAATGGTCTTTCAGGGTCTGCGTATTTTGTTAAAGGTAGGTGAAAGAACGTATGGAAGAGTGGTGGTTAGCTCTACTCCCTGGCAGAGGATGCTCAGCACATCAGGCTCCTGCCTGGCCTGGGGTGAGCAGGGAACAGGCAACCAAAGCTACCAGGCTGCAGCACCATGTGGTGGCACCGTTGCAGGGGTGGGAACTCAGGCTACAGCAAGGACAATTAAAACTGAAGTGAATTTAGGTATTTTCAAACTAGATGGCCTGTGTGAATCTCATCTGTGAGCAGGCCGGAGCGATGTCTGGGTTTGTGTTTGGGAGCCTCAGGGGCCAGGAGCTGTTGTGTGAGCAGGCAGAGGGCATCACATGGGTCCACTCTGGGAGGGAGACAGGGAGGACCTGGAGGTTTCACAGTTTAACTCCATTTCCAGAAAAAAGTTTGAAACTACTAAATATCAGTACTGGAAACTGTTGGAAAGATCTGTAGGGAGTGACATGTATTGTCACATCAGGCTTCTTCCTGTGACAGTGCAACATGCTTTATGGATTTGAGCAGGACCTGTGGATGCTGTAGTGGGGCTTTGCCCCTGTCTCAAAAAGGTGATGCTTTCTCAGAAGCATGTTAGGAAGTGATGGATGTGATGAATCCGATGCTTTCAGAGCAGCTGTGAACTGGAAAAACTCAACCCTGAAGAGTGCGGGTGTGTGGCCTTCACAGCAGCCTGGGTGGTGGTACATTGTGTCTATTATGGCTCGGCTTGTGTGGGAAGTGTTGTATTAATGGCACTGAAAGTAATCTTGGCTAATTAGACATCGTGGAGAGGACAGCAGGCAGATGCAGAGCAGTTGCAGAGTCTGAAGGAGGAGTTGTCATCTGCACCGTGCGAGTTGGTGGCTTGCCTCCCTCCGTAGGAGAACCTGGGAAGGGACCTGTCTGATCCCTCCCGTGTCACCGTGCGTAAAATGTATGAACCTACGGGAGAGTCAGCTGGTGGGGTCTGCACCTGGGGCTGGTGACCCCTTACCCAGAGCACCAGGGCTTTGGGAGGGGTCTGGGGCTGGCAGAGTCCAGAAAGCAGCAATAAGAATTACTGGGATTTAGAAGGGATCTGTTTGGAGAGGTGAAAATAATTGCTGCTGTTAATGAGTTTACTGAGGAGGTGATTAGAGGGAGTGCCTGTCTTCAAGCGTAGGCAGTGCAAATGGGAATAGTTTGTCTTTCTGGGTGGGGGGAGAAGGAGCAGTGGGCTGACTACGTGGGGAGAATAAATTCGGCAGTAAAAATAAAAAGAAAATGCGAAGGACTGGGATACAGAGCTGAGGGATGCTGAAGGAGGGGCGATCTGAAGGCATGCTTCGGACTTCACATGTCAGGAGCGGGCTGGGTGTAGGTGCTCCAGCCTGTGGTGGGGGAACGGCCCTGGTGACAGGGACCTTTTGCAGAGGTGGCCCGTTGTGCTCCGCCGTATTCCTGAGCACTTCGCAGTGGTATCCATTGTATTTAGAATGAATCCTCACGCACTTGTATAAACACCTAAATAAAACGTGACTCATTTAATTACACTGAAATTATACAACTTTACACTTCACTTTAGTAATTATTTTAACTTCCTGCTTAATGATTAATGTCTCAGTTCATGACAACAAGTATGAATCTTTTAAAAATACATTAGTAGGATGGGTTTTTTTAATTTACATAGGTATCTATGTTGGGGTTTTCTTGTTTGGTTGGTTGGGTTTTTTTTTAATGGCAGGAACTACAGGAATTGTGTTTAAATTTTTGGGAATACTTAAGCACTTTTCTGTACATCAGGTGAGAAAGTTGTGAAATCATGTCCTTGGTGCGTTGACTTTGGAACTATAGCTCCTGGTTACAGCAGTCTGGGCTTGAAAGACAGGCATCTGTAATGGTACTGGTCACATCTGAAAATAATGCTGCATCTGCAAGTAGTGTTAGTCATTGCATCATCAGGTGGGGGACTGTGTTATAAATTATAATTTGCTTGCTGGTTTCATCCTGATTAATTGTCTTTCATTTGTTCTGGTTAGTGTGGACTGGCTTACCCTTTGCTTAGTTTAAATCAATATTGGTCTCAGTGTGAGCCAGTGGAGGTGGGTTATGGCTGCTTCAGAAATGCACTGGCTGAGGCTGCTGTTTCCTGCAAGTCTGGCCAGACAACTGCAAAAACTGGCAGAGAGTTCTTTAAAAAGTGTTTGAGAGTAAATTTATGTCTGTGAGAGAGAGAGAGAGGATGTATTAATCATTTTAACCTTTTTTTACTACAGCATGGAAATACTGCTTTGAATTTAAAAATAATTTTCATCTCTTGCTTTTTTTGTGAAGCTGTAGTTCCTTCTCTTTTTTGTGTGCTCTTCTCCTAATTTTGAATTTTTGTGATGTGAAAGCTGACTATTCCAAGTCTGACCTGTGTAGGTTTAGATACGATGTCTGAACATCTTCACAGCCTTTTTATGACTTCATTGAGTGCCACTCAGCATGGCATGAAAAAGAAAAAAGAATTTTTTTATTTATTTTTTTTTTTAATTCATTTCCGGAGCTACAGAGCTGCAGATAAGCCATATATGTAATAAATCAGTGGGAAACATGTACCTTCCAAAATTCAAGCTGCAGTCAAAGTTTGTTATGACCCTGTTTAACACATCTTAATCAACCCTGGTTTTAATGCAATTTGTCACATAGCCCATCTTGATAACTGTTTTGATTCTAACCCTGGAGAGCAATAGTACCAAAGAACCCAGGAGAATAAAGGAAACAGATCATCGTCATGCTCAACGCTGCTGCCTCCTCATCTTGGATGCATTTGTAGAATCAGATTGATTGAAAAATTCCTCACTATTTTAATGTGGCAAATGTCACTCTGTAATGGTGGCACGTCAACCCCACTGTCAACAATGTCATTTAATCCTTTTCAGAGCAGACCTGCTAATGCAGCGCGTAGTCTGCTGGTGACAACCAGTGATTTATTTTCACTGGAGATCCCAGCGTTGCTAATTGAAATGGATTTGAACTAGTGTTAGCCATGGTAGACTGGGTTTTGAGACTTGCTTATGATACTGAGAAAGACAGATAGGACCAGCTATACCAGGTTAGTAAAATTTAAAAATTAGCATTACAGAAGTGGTAATTTCTGTTGGTATTCATGTACGTATCTTTAAACATAACTTTTTTGAACATAGAACGTATTTTCTCTCTAAATCCTTGTTAAGCTATATGCAGTCTGTGAAAACCTGCGCCATGCAGATTGCTTGTGTGCTTACCTGAGAACCCGGCCTCTGGCGCATCAGTAATCGTCACTTCTCGGCTGTCGGCTATAAATTTTTATGACATGCATACTCTGTGCCGTATATGATGTCCTCTTACGTGAAAGTGAAAGCAAATGTAATAATTGGCCTACTTAAATTAGAGACAAAGTGACTA
This sequence comes from Microhierax caerulescens, assembly GCA_035590215.1. Classification (NCBI taxonomy): domain Eukaryota; kingdom Metazoa; phylum Chordata; class Aves; order Falconiformes; family Falconidae; genus Microhierax; species Microhierax caerulescens. Next base: position 51,023,501 of record JAVJGJ010000062.1, read on the forward strand.
AGCAAGTGAGACAGTCTATCAAGCTTGATTGCTCTAAATTGAAATTCATTTTATTCAGTTAATTGCTACTTTTCCTCACTCTGTCTCTTATGTGTAAGTGATTATTCTAATTTGTATTTTTTAATCGAATTATTTCCATCTCCTTTAAATGATCTTTATTGCAGGTATTTGTATAGAATAAATGAAGAATTGTTATTCTCAAATTTTGTGAGCAGTTATATTAAGGTTAACATGATTTTAAAATTAGATATCTATCCCTTAAGTTCTCTTGTTATTCCTGAAGCGGTCAGAAGGAAAACTTGTCTTTATGTCTTTATACAACAAAACTCAGCAGGTAGCGTGCTGTAGACAGTGCCATAAAGAATACATTTTTATGATAAAATTTAACTTTTAATTGCGGGTTGTTTTCTCACTTGCCTCTGAGGAATGGCTGTGCAGCAGACCATGCGGCTGAATTTCAAGGGATGTTTCCCAGGCACAGAGGTCCCAGCCTGAGTTTCTTGCTGCTTGCGTGAATGCACTGAATGCGCGCGCAGACATCTCAGCAAATGTCTTAAGTCTTTTTTTTTTTTTTTTTTTTTTTTTTTTTTTTTTTTTCTGTCTGGATTTTTGGACATTCTAAGTCTCTGAGGCAGAATTACAGGGATTCAAAAGAAGAAAAGGAAAAAATAGCAGATAAATTCATTTTTTTCTAAAGCTCCTAAATTTTAAAGCAGGACAAATCATGGGACTTATACCAAACTTCTGGAAATTTGGTCTGGGTCTTAATGTATAGCTCCCAATAACAAATGGCTATTGAATGGTTGCCCTGACCAGGAGTGATGCTGGCCAGCTGTTCCCAGCAGATGCCCCGTGGAGTGGTGGGGCACCAGGTGGGACCACTCAGCCACTGAGCGAAGCATGAGAGCCCGGGGTCC
>JAVJGJ010000062.1:51024517-51039110 GCA_035590215.1 Microhierax caerulescens
TCCACTGAGCGAAGCATGAGAGCCCGGGGTCCCGCTGCTCCACGGGCTTCGATGCCAACTGCCCAAAGTGGGGGTGGCAGGGGAGAGTCTGGCCATTCCGTCAGCCGGGACCACCGGGACTCGGCGCTAACCTCACCTCTGCCTTTATTCCACCTCACCTCTGCCTTTATTCCGTTGTCTTGAAGCCAGGTGTCTTGAACTCATCTTTACCACTTACGTTCTGTTGCTTTGGAACAGAAAGGAACACGTTTTTTCTAGTTATTTTGTAAAAACATAATTCACATTAATTATTTTCTTTGAAATGCTGCAGGGATGCTTTCATACCTGCCTTATGACATAACGCTGCAATGAAGTCCTAACAGAAAATGAAGGCATGCAAGAGCTAGTCCAGTTGACCTGTAACTGGGAGCTGCCTGGTGTGCTGAGGTGGGACAGCAGGGGTGCAGTGGGGATGCCAGAGCTTCGGGAAAGAGAAAGCAGCCGCAGTCAGCCTGACTGGAGGTGAGAGCTGCTCCCAGTCCCAGAGATGCCGCCATGCCGGCTTCCCAGCTCCAGGTAGGGAACCCTCCAGCCAGCTGGAGAAAATAGACACCAGGGCTTAGGACTTAAGACCTACTGCGTTTGTGGGTGAAAAGCAGGAAGAGCAAAAGGAGAAAAAGCAGGGCGAGCAGAGAAGGGTGGTTTTCCCCCCTTTCCCTTTTCAGATTAAGTTTGTTGGTTTTTTTTTTTCTTTTTAAGCTATCATTTTTTTGGGTTAATGCTTGCTGTTAGTGTGGCTAACATCCCATTGTTAGCCTGCTGTGACAGTGCTTTCATGTCTCTCATTTTTAATTATATTATCTGAATCGATGGTGCTTATGCTTTGGAATATTACATTTTTAGCACTAAAAATCTGGGGCACGACCTGAGCTGCTTGATATTAAAGCCTGGGGGGGGAAGCAAAACACAACCATCTTCTGTGTGAGATGAGATGTCTCATGGTTTTATTCCTGCTTTAGGAGGCTGCCGGGAATGGCTACCCCTTTAAGCCACTCTGAAGTAGCTGGTACATCAGACTCCTTGAAAAAAGTCACACAAGCTGTAGCAGTGCTGTGGAGCATGACCAGGGAAAAATAAATAAATAAATAAATAAAAATTATTAGTGTATTTTCTTAAAAGCCACGTTTTATTCTTGAGCTGTCCAGTCAGAGGAGGATTCAGTTCTGTGGCCAAAATAGAAATTAAGCATGTGTAGTAATCTGGTAATCCCTGAAAATAATGCTGTTTTCTCATGTTTTGGGGAGCTGGGATCTCCTGTGCCACCCCCTTGAGCTGTGTGAGCAGCGGTGGCAGGGGTCCTGATGCTGGGAAGAGCTGTATAGGGCCTTCGTGTGGTGTCCTGATTTCTGAGCCCATCCTTACTGGATTGCATTTAGATACCAGTTGCTCTGCCTCCCTGTCAGAATTTCGGTTAGCTGCGTGATTTTACAGTAATGTCATGGTTTTGGGGATTTGTGTTGGGTCTTTCTTTTTGTCGTGGTATCAAGTTCTCTGCTGGACACAGAGGCATTTCTCTATAACGGTGCAGACTTCAAAACTGTGATTATAACGGGAATCTCTGGCAACATTTTAAGGCTTCAGATAATCAGAACTAACTAAAAATCCTTCACTACAAAAAAAAATATTAGTCCATGGAGTTAAAGCTTAAATGCCTGAGCCGCTTACCTATGCATATCCAGGAAATAAAGGCTGGAGGTTGTGGAATATAAGTAGATAAAAATGCATTGTATCCTCATACGGTTACAAAAGCAGTTCCTATTTCTTTTTTCAGGCAGGGCAGCCGTTACCTTACAGCCAAGTTGTGATAACGGCAGTGTATGTCTCTGCCTGGATCTTTTCCTTTCCGATTTTATCAACACGGGGCTTGATTTGCAGTATACAGTTGTCGGTTCTTGTTCAGGAGTGCTTTTCTGGAGAGCAGAGAGCTCTTTTTGAAGGGTTGTGGGTTGTAGTTGGTTTTTTTTTTTTGTTTGTTTTTGTTTTGTTTTTTTTTTAACAGGCTGCATCATGATATACCTTCTTGAGGATGGAAAAAGCTGCTGTATCTATAGCGGGGTGTGTGTGTGTGTGTGGTACAAAAAAATTTATCGCTGTGGTCCCATATGTGAAGTACATAAATACACATATGCAGTAAAGCTTTAGTGTTTTTACGTTACTACAACTTGTTCACCTCCCCATCCACCTCAGTCTGAAAAGGAGTACCTACTACTTGGCTGTATGCAGTGCTTGGTTGTGTGAAGCTCAGTCTCCTGTGTTTGCCTCCATGCTGCAGCACCTAAATTTAGTTTTAAGTTTTAACCCTTCTTTCTTTGGGAAGCAGAAATTCAAAGTGCTTTGGATAAAAATGAGATCTTAGAATTTGCATGATCTTTGTAGACACATTCATTTCTGATAAATTGTGGGGCATCACATGTGAAGTTACACTTCATCACATTCGGGAGGACAGATATAAGATGTCTGGCATAGTATTTGTATCTGTAAAACCTTCCTAATTTTGTGAGAAACATTGATGTTCCTTATGCCTTCCAGTTTCTTGGAAACCTGCCAGCAACTTCAGGGGTTTTTTTGCTTAGAAAAGAAAAGAAAAAGAGCTGGATGTATTTTCAAAGCGAGCCAGCCAGCTCGGTGCTGCGCTGTAGAACCCTTCACAAAGCGGCTGCTGTAACCGCTGGGACTGATGACCCGACGGGCAGTGGATGTTCCCAGCCTGTGCTGAGGGTGTAACGCAGCACAGCCCAAGCGCAGCGTTCAGTGCCTCGCTGCTGGCCACGCCAGCTGTTTCCCTATCGATTCCACTTTTATTCTGGCTTTATTCCAGATTTCCAAATCCTCCTTTCCCCTCCCTTCAGTTTACGTAAACTGCTGCTGCGTGTTTTCAGTTTCCAGCGTATATTATAAATTGTTACATTCTAGAAGGTTGTGTGTAATGCTACAGAAAGCGTAGGTGATGTAAATAGTTTGTAGTAAGCTCTTACACTTAGTTATCTAATCCCAAGAATGGCTAGTTCATGGTTAACCTGGCTGTTGACTGAGCGTGTTAGTATAAGACATCTAGTCTGCTTGAATTATAAACAGTAATAAAAAAACCCAACAACATCAATTAGTAAATCTGCCAGTAGGAAGCTGGGCTGGGACACACACACATTTAAAAAAAAATAAAGTTTGATGCTAATAATACTTTTTATTATTCTCCCTTCACTCATGTTAGAGAAGATATTCAGCTAGGTCCATTGAGCTTCAACACTAAGAAGGGGAGCAAGAATAAAAAAATGCTGTTAAGTGTGTGCTTTCATGTAAAAAAAAAAAGTTTCTATTTTTTTCTCAAAAAATGTTTTGCCTTTTTCCTTTCGTGTTCTTTTTTTTTTCTCACCCCTGTATTCACTTAACACTTGGAAGAATTTGAAACAGCAAATTGAAACAACAACAAAAAAAGAAAAATAGAGGCAATGGATAGAAAACATCCAGTGATCCCTTCTTTAAGGGGTTACCTTGGTAATCTGCATGTGCTCTGGAGTGCTTCCAGCAGGCAGAAGGGCTTCAAGAGCCTTGAAAAAGCAAACAAATAACTGTAATATCAGAGGAGGTTACTCGATGTCCTGCCTCTAAGGGTCTGTGTGCTCCCCGAGCAGCGCAGGGTCTGGTGCCCCCTGATGACAGCCCTTCAAAGCAGGAGAGAATTAATTTTTTGGTCTGTTTCTTCTTTTTTATTTTTTTATTAGTAAAAGAAATAATAAAAAAAGAATACCGGGTGTGTGCTTGAGTTTGATTTTAGTCCTAGGTGTAGCGGAGAGGCTGGGAATAAGGCTCACTTCCGAGTAACTCACAGAAAGTAGTGAAAAGGTGGTGTGAAAGTTGTTATGTAAGTTTTTTTATACATTCAAACTTATCTAGAGATTATTTCTGGAGGATTATCCCATTTTACATTGAAAGGAAGGATTTTCTAATGGCTATTCTTATGACTGCCAAGTTCCTGGATATTTTTGTCTGTTGTCAGACGGTACTATATAATATCCTGTGGAAATTGTAATAATACGTATATTACACTGAAACATCAGGGAGCTTTGTAGTGCAGTGTTGTACTGGTTACAATTTTAGCCATGGATGTAGAGCCACCATCTGGAGATGTTCTGCCATTTGCAACATACAGAAAGTTACATTTGTGTGTTATGCCAAAGAAAATTTATTTAAATCACACAAGAGTGGCTAATGGCTGAGATGGCAGCCTCTTATAACTAATATGTTCATTAGGGACTGGATGAATGTGCAGTAAATTAATAACAACATACATTTTTTCCACATAAACTTCAGTTTATAGGAGCTAGAGTATTTCTAGACCATCTCATTCATCTACCACTATTAATTTCCTTATACTTTTCAAAGCAGCAGCACGTCCTCATCACACATTTTCTCTGACCTTCTCTACACTGGAAATTATTTTCTGTCTGGTCTTACAAAACCTGAAAGTCTCTGTGTTTGGTAAGGCTTTAGTGAAATGCTTTACAGCTCATAGTCGCAGCTGTGGCACGTGTTCTCCAGAAGAACGTGTCTATGAAGCATCATATATATGTCTATAGGAGATAGAGGTGGGATAAGGAAACTCTGAAAAGTTCTCGCTGCAGGTACTTTAAACTTTACGGTTGTTAACCGGTCTGCTTGGTGGTACAAGCTTTTCCTCTTTGTTTTGGTCTCCAGGCATCTGTGATGCCAGAATGGGGTGTCAGTTAAACAAAAGGTGGAGTATTGGTCCTGCGGAGGATTGTCACCCGGAGCCTTCAGGCAGGGCCTGGACACACTGGGTGCCGGGGCAGTGTCCCCTCCCTGCAGCCCATGCTGCTGCTGCTCCTGCACGTTGCAGGAAGGTCTAACACATGCAGTTCTGGCAGGAACCACTAAAAATAGGTGATTTTTGCATTTACTCTCAACATTTGCATTTATTCTCAAGATTCCAGCTGCTGCTACTTCAGTTTTCTTCTTACCTATGGAAATGACTTCCAGACTCCTTGCCTCCGTGTCCTCAGCCGCTGTGTTCTGCTGATGTAGAGTAGCTTTTCTGGCCTGATTTCTGTTGTTGTCTTTGAACAATGTTATCTTCCCGTTCTTGGATTTAAAACCTTTTCAATGAATTCTTAGTGTGCAGAACTGCTATTTTTCTTTTCCTTCTGCATCAAAACCAAAGGTTAAGTGATGAGGCAATGGGAGAGGATAAAACAAGTTTCATACCTTTGTTATAACATAATTATAACATTGTATACTTATATATACACATAACATTGTATACAAGTATAAAGTAAACATTGCTTTTTATTTTAGCTTTGTTATGAGGTGAGGAAAAAATGCAATAGTAACCTGACCTGAAAAACTTATCTTTTGCTTCCATTTTCTTTTAGGTCCAGGATGGAACATTCCTGCTCGCTCCCACTGCTCTGTGCTAGCTTTCTGTTTGTGCAAGCTTTACCACCCAATGGAACTGAGTTGCCAAAACCACCACCAACAACAAGTAAGAACATCATTTAATTTGCGGGGATGGCAGTGGGTGTGGAGAGGGACTTTAGTGAGGTCTCCCTGGTGCTAAATGGATATGTTTCCATGACTTTGACCCTGCTGATGTGCTTGTAATCTGGCCAGATGACCTCTGTATTTGATCTCCATATGGCTGGTGAGCTACAGTTCCAGTTTCCCACATATGGGAAATCACAGGATAGTGTTGGGAGAGGTGGAGAAGCTCAGAATGTCTCCTCCTGCCTGGGCTGCAAGCTCTCTGTGCCCCACAAACTGTCAGTGTGGATCTCTTAACATAATGGGACCTGGACACAGATAATATGAAAAAAAATATATCCGTTAGACAACAGGATGAACATACTTAAACAATACGAGGGATGATGGTCTTTGTATGCGTGCTGTTTTCTAATCATACAAGCTAAGGCAAGACTTGAGGAGATGGATAATAGTGCAGGTGTTCTGCATAAGATTAAGTCAGGTGAAAAATAGAAAAGCCTTTTTCAAATACCTGAGAGCAATCTTCTACTCACTGGTCCACCACAGCATCTTTTATTCATCCTCATTTCTGTTTTCCGAATTTCTTCCCCTTGTTTCCAAGTCCTCCTGCAACTACATCTAACACCTTATGGTCCTGGAGAGGGGCTTGTTGAAGTCAAATAAGGGTTTGTTGGTTTTGTTTTTTTTTATTTAAGATATTGACTCTGCTATTATGTTCTGTAATGGGATGGTATATTTTACTTGCACGTTGTCCTTGACCTTCATAAAACTGGGCAGCTACCTTCAGACCCCCTGTGCTGGTGAGCAGCCTTTGGCAGGCAGTGGTCTGCTGTTTGGGTGCTGGCAGTGCGTGACACTGTGCTCGCCTCGGAGGGGGATTTCCAAAGGGATAGCTGCTCCGTGGACTTGATTGGAGGGAAATAAAGCTGATGATGTTCCATATAATCAGTGTGGTGAAATCTTGATAAGCTTTCAGGTGACTGTTGTTGACACCCAGTCTTTAAAGGAGGGTGTTCTTGTGGTGAGTTGTTTGGTTGGTTTGTTCTTAATCTGCCTGTGAACTTTACACCTGTATGGAAGAAGAGCCGAGTGAGAATGGCATGCCAGGCATAGCTGATGGCTGTTTTGATTGTTCTGGCCCTTAGTTGTAGTAATTTAGGTGTAAGGGATTTGCTTTCACCAAGATGTATGGCTGGAGCAGAGTGGAGGGGCAGCTGATCCCTGCTGTGCGTGGGCAGCAGCAGACCTCCACCAGGGAAGCAGAGGGTTAGGGGAGCAAGGGGCTCTGCCGTTAGTAGTGACAGTCTTAGTGCTGTTTTGCTTAGGGCTTTCACATAAATAAATTGCTAGTATAAATAAAAATTTAGCTAAGTGTAAAATTACTAATAAATGGCTCTGCTGAAATATTGTCGAGCAGTTGTCAGTGGCCTGCTTCTTCTCTGACACCTGGAGCAGTAGAAGAACAAGTTCCTAATATTGGTCTGAATATGTGAGAATATAGGAATTGGGAAAGGGAAGTAACTTATTATTTGTATCACTTCCCAGAATTTTAATAAAATTAGTAAAAAGGGAGTTTCTCCATAGATGCGGTTTATCTTCAAAGCTTAATTCAAAATCATGTTGAATTTAAGTATGATTATATTGATAAGAATTATCATAGCATCTGTGTTTTAATTATAATTTTATTTCAGTGATACGATTTAGAAATGACTAGTACAACTAAATTGTTTTTTCCTAAATATCAAAGCCTTAATTGTTTTGCAGTGAGAAGTGAAGAAGAATTTTGTCTGGTAGACAAGTACACGCACATGTATATTGCTGTTCCAAGATAATAGTATTGTGTTATTCATTTGGTAGTCATTGAACTAATACAATATTTTTTTAATACAAAAGAAATGTTGGGGTTTTTTTTTTGATTGAAGCGTCAAGAAAACTGTTTAAAAGAATGTGGAAAGAATTGAAGGATACTAAAAAAAACCCCAGCTTTCCTTTTGCATGCTAATTTGATGAATGGTCCAAAAAGATAAGATGCTTTTGATTCTGAATGGAATAGCTGTAATTTATTGCGTGTTATTATTTTAGCTGACTTAAATTTTAAAACATTTGTTGAATTAAAATGTTTGTTTATTCTTATTTGAAACGTGGATACCTGGTGTATGTGGCTCAATTTTTCAGTACTACTGCCATTTTACTTCCTGTAAGAGTACCATGAAATTGCTGCCATGAAAATTCGCTTTCATAAAGTCAGAATATTCTGGGTTTATTGCGCTGCTGTTTACTGGAGAAATTGTACACCCATATACTCAAAGTATTCAAATGTATTAAATAAATATAAACCAGTATTTATTTATTTGGATTTGCATAAATAAATGTATATTTCAAGTATATGAAACTTGATGCTATCAAATATGTGTGACAGACTATTTGTACGTGATACTGTCAGTATAATTCCTGGTTACTCAAATATTAATTATTTCTTTTATATTAATCATAGTCAGGTTTCTGTTACTGCCTCTTGTATTTTTACTTGTTACATAGTTTAAATGTGAAAGCAGCCTGGGAGTCATAGAAGTAAAGCTTTTAAGTCCTTTTCAAATGTTTAATTTCCTTTTAGTGCTTACCCCATGAATATTTCATGGGTTTCATACCCATATTTACAATTTTTTTCCGTTAACAACGTATTAACATGCAGCGGTAATGAATTTATAACTGAAGCAAGGTATAGAAAGAATGAAGCCTTGCTATACGATAGCCGGGGCATGACCCAGAGGGGGGCTTTCACAGGAGACCCGTGGTGGTGCTTTCACGGAGAAAATGAGGTGTCCACAGAAAAAATGAGTTTTGAAGAAGGAATCTGGCTCATTTTACTTAGTATTTAAAGGCCAAGGGGATGCTTTGCTGGCAGAGAGTCAATTTCAAGAACTAGTTTGAAAAGCAGAACTTCAGAAATAAGTGGGGTTGGCCTGGATGAAGGTTCCTTCCAACCCCAACTGCTCTGCGGTGGCAGGTGGCGAATGCAGGCACGGGTCTTGCATGTCCTGCTGCTTGCCTTCTTCTGTGCTGCAGGCAGTGGAAACTGGTTTGTCTTTCCTACCTGTCTTTTTCCCTCATCTTTATTTTTTCTTTTTCATTTGGCTTTGGCTTTCATACATATCAAACATATCTCCTGGTTATCAGCTGCATATCTGCTTCCCCTCCGCAGTCAAAGCACGGTGAAGAACAGCAATTCTTTGCAGGGCTGGGGTTTTCTTTTCCAAAAACTGCATGAGGGCGCTTGGTCTGCAGTTTATGATGTCCACCCATGCCAACCAGGATTTCTTCTGCCCAGTCATCACAGCACAAGTTCAGCCAGACCTCAAGGAGACAGGGTGGATAGATGAAAATTGCGAAAGGAGGAGAGTTTTCCTTTTATAATCATAGAATCGTGGGCTGCTTTGGGCTGGAAGGACCACCCAGTCCCACCCCCCTGCCCTAGGCAGGGCCCCCTCCCCCAGCCCAGGCTGCTCCCAGCCCCATCCAGCCTGGCCTTGAGCACTGCCAGGGATGGGGCACCCACAACTTCTGAGTGAAATTTTCAGTTTATAGAAAATTTATAGAAAGTTTATAGGTTTTCAGTGTATAGAAAGCACATACTGATTTGCAAGAGGCTTAATTATAATAAATCAATCACTGCTAAATCTGAACAGAGAGTTCAGCAAACAGAAGGTAAACACCAGAAGTTTTTTAAACAATAAAACCTAATTGAAATACTCTGCTGCTCACCAATCCAGACGTTTAAAATATGCCTATGTGCACAAAAAGGTACTAAGGACCACCCGAAATATGTCACTTGAGTGTGTATTCACCTCGGCATCAGTCTGAACGGTGACATGAGGACAGCCTGTGCCACACGCGCTTTGTGCTGTGAGTAGGATCCCCGTGCCCCAGCAAGGTGGTCACATAAAAGGGTTTCTGTCTCGGCGCTGTGCGTCCTTCGGTGAGCTCTGCTGCTCTGTGCAGTTGTTCTCAGTGAATTTTGGGAGTTACCTGCTCTGTGGGGCATGTGAGGACCATTGAAAGACTACAATAAACACCAAAGATGCTTCGTTGCGCTTTGACACATGAACCAGTGAAGAAGGAGCGGTATGGAAGATACTCATCACTCTCATGCATGATAGATTATCCAGTCTGAAGTACCCCTAAATCAACGTGGGAGGTCTTGCAGGGCCACCAGGCAAGCTGGCTGCAGAAGCTGATGCAAGCTGGACCGAGCCCTTCAGCAGCGACATGTCTAAGAGCTCCTGTATCCCGCACGCTGGGGATGCGTTTACTTTGGTAGATGTTGTGTGCAAGAACCAACATTGTGGTAAAGTGGGAAGCATCAGGTTTTGTGCCTGCAGGTAACAAAACACCTCTATTAAAATTTGACCAGAATTCGATTAATAATCCTGTATTTTATAACATGGCACTATTTAATACGTGCAGTGGGTTTGCCATGGGACAGATAAGGTCTGTGTCAAGATGTCGTGACAGATGCTCTTTGTGTGAAAAATGTCAGAGGAGGTCAGGGTCCGTTGCAGGGCTGGATGTCTGAAACAACAGTTTTGACCCAAAACAGAGGCTCATTTCACTGCCCCAAAGCCCCTGTGGTGAGATCTGGTTGAGCACTGTTCAGAGGACATTTATGTGTCTGTTGAAGGCACAGCAGAGTTGAAGGATGCACCCGGAAAGAAAACCTCTTGACGTCTAACCCAAGTAATGGGTGAGGGCAGTTTAGTTTTAGTTTTGGAGAGATGGAGGATTAACTTTTCTGTTCTTTGAAAAGAAGTTCAGACTTGTGAATAAACAGAGCCTGTTGTTGTGGCATTTCTCCTGTGCTCAGATAAACAATATCTGATTTGTTTTTTATCAGTCACCAGAATAATGTCAGGCACCTGACTTGTCGTCTAGGGCAAACCATGCACCTTGCCTTGGCAGCTTGTTTGTGTGGAGGGAGAAAAAGTGGTTTAATCACATTTTTATTTATGGGCTATTTTACTATTCAGGTCCTACTTGCAAAGGAACTGATCCAGGGATGAAGAAATTCAAAGTTTGGGAGAGTGTGGAGGGAGGATCACAGGGCAGTTACTGATGTGCCTTGCACTGCTGGTAGTTCCCTTTTTTTCTTGTGGGTGGTTCTGGTTTTGACGTATATGGAAAATGGGAACGTCATAACCCTGAAGGAAATCGTGATATGTTTCCAGGAAGAGCCGTTGAGATGGCTGGGCCAGCAGCACTGGGAATGGAGCTGGGAAGAACCTGTGAATCAGCCTTGGTGGGAGCAGGGGAAGCACGAGGGGTTGCCACCATCCTCCTGGCGGTAATCCTCCTCTTGTCAACATGAAAGTCACTATTTCATCGTATGTGTTAAAAAAACACCCTCAGGATGATCTTTTTTGTGTGGCCAGGAACAGAAAGCCCCGTGCTTTTGGACGGCAGCTCTCTTTGTGCTGGAGCAGAGGAGAATTTTCCCTGGTGGTGGCTGCAGTAGAGATCTGCTGTAGAGGGCATCTGCCTCTTCTGTGTGCCTTTCCTCAGATGCTTCAGTTGTCAATTTTTGAAGCCTCACCGATTAAAAAAAATTCAGGTCTGTCCTTTAGGCTCCTGCCAAGATCCCACTTAATACATGGAAAGTTGTGTTGGCCAAAGATCTTGCAGCCTCTGAGTCTACAATGGCCTCAGCCTGGTTGTAACTTTCTCTTACAGTTTTTGGGCTGCATTTAAAAAATTACTGATGCAGATAATGAAGAAAAGATATGTGATAATTGGAACATTTTAAAACCACACCGTGCCTTACATACAGGCTCTGCAGAGATGAAGCCATTGATATGCCACTGCAAGGCTTTGAAAATAGACGTGCCCATGTGCAAGCAAGAAAGGGATTCTGTGGTTTTTGACTTAAATTCCTTGTGAAATGATAGGAGGAGAGGTGAGATCCTGTTGCAGAAAGAATTGCATCAGTCATTGCAGGGGTGCTGTGTCCTTAACTAAAGAAATGTAGACAGTAGTCTGACAGGAGGTTGAACTTCCCTTCTGTGTTGGATTGAGGCGTTCTGTGTTTGTCTGGAAACCATTTTTCCAAAGACACCAAAAAAATGTGGTGTGAAGTGCATCAGTTCTTCTGAAAGGAAGAGATGGGTGATTTTTGTATTGTGTAATGAACTGAAGGAAATTTTAAATCCCTCGTGACTCCAACTTGTTGTTTTTCCCCCCTTGTGTCACAGGTCTTGACACAGACCAATGATGAGAACTAACGCAAACCCCCTAAATCCTGGAGGATGCAGAGATACTGATTCTGAATTTTCTAAGCTTCTGAAGTGGTTCCTTTTTGCCTGTGAAGGGCAAAAGTAGATATTTTTTTTTTTCTTTGCTTCTTTGTCAGACCTTGGTTTCTATGCTGAGCACAGGATTGCTAAACACCACACCGATGTTGCTAAGCTGTTCTGGTGCTGCACGTTCACCCAGACACTCCTTCCAAGAGAGGTTCTTCTGAAACCCTGTCAAGTGATGGTTTCTGATTACAGGTTCATTATGCCTGTCACTTTTAGATACCACTTAAATGTCAAGTTTCCTGCATTTTATGGTCTTCCCTTTCTTTGTACTGTTATGTTGACTTGAGACCCCTTACTTCCTTGTATGTCCCTGGTGCACCTGTGCCTCTGAAGGAAGTTTTTTCTGTGCCCTAATACCCTGTTTGAGCATCCAGACAGTTTCCAGCTGCTCACAAGACACAAATCAACACTCAAATGGTTTTGCAGCGATTAGTTCTGGGCAGTCAATTTATGCATAGAGCTTTTTTTCTGTAATATTACAGGCATTATATACTATTATATATTTACTGTACTGTTATGCTTTCATGATATTTTATGTCAAGGCTTGTGGCAAGATCTCTTCAAAAAGCCTTTGCTGCAAGTAAACAAAGAGTTTAGGGAGGTGTGAATGCAAGAGGTGTTAGCAGAGTCACTGCTGCAGTTCTCAGAAACTGCTGTAGGAATGGTGAAGAACTCATTAAAAGCGTATAAATCTATTTTAAAAAGAAAAACAAAAAAACCAAACCCACACCAGCAGCAACAGAAATTTTGGAAGAGTGTACATTGGAAAGATTTCTGAACAGTGCAGATGAAGGAGGCTGAGGAAGGCTGGTGTAATGATGGAGAAACTGGGGGGTCCGGACCCCCAGGGAACTGTCCTTGCAGATGCCCTAAGCGTGGGCTGCTGCCGTGGGGGCTCCCTTGGCTGTAACTGGGAAAGATCAATCTCTTCCCTATGCTGTGGCACAGGCAATAAGCACCAAGTGTGGAGGCCTCATCCTTCCTACTCTGCACTGCTGTTACACTGACTTGGAGTTATTCATCCAGGTGGAAAGAAAAACAGGTAGCAGGGTTGTGTTTTGCTTCCTGAAGGCTAAGGCTGAGAGTGTTGCTTTCCTAAATGAAACATAGTGGGGTTTTAATGATTTTAACGTGCTGTATACTGAACTGTTTGGTGGAATTAATACAGAAGCATAAGGAAACAAATGTACAGTGTCACATACATAAAAACATTATTAACAGAAGAACAAGACTCACAATTTATGCTAGATATAACAGAAGTATTTTTTAATCTCTGTTCTGATTTATTAAGGCTTCTCTTTCCTACTTGTTCTTACATATAATATATTCTATAGCATCTTATAAATAACGTAACATATATATAAGACAATATGTAATATAAGCCATAGATGACACTACAATTTGCACGGTCCCCTCCTGGCTTCCCCCTCTGTCATGCTCAGCGCGTGCTTTGCAGGGTGGTGCAGGCAGCAGCAGTGTTTGTGACTGCTCAGTGTGATGTGTGTGAAACACGCTGTACCTCTGGGGTCACCAAATGTGTGCAGAGGGCAGAGGGGGGGAATTCTTGGGTCATGCCCATGTAGCTGAGAGACAGCTGGTGTGCATAAGGGTGCTGTGGCAAACCTTTGGAGTGGGCTTCGAATTTAGCTTACTACCTTGTACCCACTAAACCTGCTCTTAACTACAGGTAAATTCTTTGCTGAACCAGTCATTCCAAAAAGCATCCTTGATATGCTCAGCAGCAGCTAACATGGCTGTGCTTTTGAAGGGGAGGGGGAAAGAAAAATAAAACAACTGAACTTCCAGTTTCAGCTTTGCGTGTATTTAGTAATTTGTGATGCTTTTCGTAAGTACGAGCAGATTATTGCGGAGAACCACAGGGTTTTGATACCAAGCAGAGTTTTCTGTAGCAGATTAGACAAATCCGTGTCTGTAAAGTTTCACTTTTGTTGTGTTCAATCCACGTAGACTCTACAGAGGAGAACAATTTACACAAGGACCTACTGACTTCGATGCTGATTCTGCTCCTGGTCTTCATCATTTTCATTCTGTTGGCTGGCTATTTTTTCAGGTACGTCTGTGTGGAGCTCTGGAGGCAGAACGAGCTCAGTTTTGTTTCGATATGATCTAACAAGGAAATTAAATGCGTACTTATGGTGAGGCGGGAGCCTCCGTCACAGCGTAGCGGAGGGTGCTGTGGTGGTGGTGGCTCTCTTCACCGTGAAGATGAACAGGAAGAGTTTCTCCAGTATTACATGGTTGGTAAAAACTGATTTGGGAAACGGTTGTTACCTTTCAACATAGTTCCTCAGATTCATATGCTGTGTGTCTTTCAGGTTCAGAAGGCATAGGAAAGCTGTTGTGAACTCTGGGGACAAAAAGATGCCAAATGGGATCTTAGAAGAGCAAGGTATGGGCAGATTTGCTTTCCTTCTCAGTCTGAATTTTGTTTGTGAGTTTTGTTTGTGCATGCATACACTTGTTTGCCGATTAGGAATTCAGTTACTGTTGTTTGCTTTTTGTTTATAATATAAGTGATAGGATTGCTGTTAAAAGAGAAAATAGTGTAAAAAAAGAACAACCAGACGTCCATATTTAAGTATGTGTATATATAATCTTAACTTTCAGTTGTTAGCTTTAAATAATTTTCCCTTCAGTTGTGATACAGAAAATGCTTCTTTGTAAATGTTTATCGTGCTCTTTGTATA
>JAVJGJ010000062.1:51039132-51059279 GCA_035590215.1 Microhierax caerulescens
AGATCCAGGTGTCTAGTACTGTGATGTTTGTATTTAGAGAAAGAATAGTAGTATTTCTTCTTAAAAGGGTGGAAAAGAGGTCCTTAACTCTCTGAAATTACTGGCTGGTTCCTGAATATAAAGAGAAAAAAGCAAGGGGATAAGATAGAGCAGTAATGTAAGCCAGTGGCACTAAAATAAAACACACTGAGGAGTTAAAATGTTTTGCACTGGCTTTCTCAGTGTGCTGGGTTTGTTTCTCTTAGCAGGGAACCCTTCAGGTGGGCTACTCTGTGGGGCTCAGTTCCAACCTAGCAAATGTGGAAGGGGCTGTTTGTTTCTCACCTACAAATTATTTTAGCCATAACAAAGAGAAACACTTAATGCTAAAAGGAACAATGTGCGTGCTTTGTGCTGGTTCCACATCACTACGTGTGAACTGAAGAGGGGGTTAACAGACGCAGTGGCAGTCGTAGAGAAAGTCAAACCTCTAAATATACCCGTCGCCTTCCTGTTGGGTGGGTGCTTGTGCATAGGAGCCCCGGCAGCCGCGATCCCCGGCGTGGGTAGTGCCCTCGGGAGATGGAGGTTAGTGCAGCAGGCAGCGAGTTTTATTTTGCAAGTGCAGCTGCTGGAAGTAGCCCCATCGTTACTGGTGTGTAGGGAGGCGGTCTGCCTTTCTATTTGCCTCTGCTTGTAAATAAAACTTGTCTTCACCGAACAGTGGGTTTAACCCCTCTGCTTCTTCCAGCCGCCCATGGGGATACACATTTCGGTTTCCAGGTGGCCAGTCGTGCTCAGGAAGGCAGCAAGTGAAGGTGTCCTGGGGCTTTATTTCCCAACACGAGCCAAGGTCTCGGTGGCTGGAAGCGCCCACAGCAATCCCCGTCCCAGACCATGCTGCCGCAGAGCGACGGCAGACTGGGCTGGGCTGGGGCAGCCCAGAGCAGCAACTCATCGTGGTGCAGGGTTTCTGTGGACTGTCAAGTTAAAGATATTTTTTTATTATTGCCCCTTCACAAGTGAAATAATCTGGCAGCACCCCTTTGGGGGTAGGAGGGAAGAGCTGTCCCTGCAGCCCCTGCCCTGTGGCAGAGCAGCTCTGGGCTGCTCCGCTCTTTGTCAGCAGAAGGAACCTACTTCTCTACATAAAACTTGGCCACGTTTTAATCTGGTGTCAATACAGAAATCGTTCGTTTTACCAATGGTTGTTCTGTAAGCAACTACTTAGCCTGCTGTTTTGGGGTTTTATTTCATTCAAATCAGCTTTATCACTGATGGACGTCTCATGTGAGAAGTATGTTTTGGCATCTTCCAGCACAAGAATTAATTTGTAGTTGGTAATAGCTTGTTACCTGTTGCTCCGGACATGCCTATGACACATACTTCCCTTGTACTGACAGAACAGCAACGGGTCATGCTGCTCAGTAGGTCTCCCTCGGGCCCAAAGAAGTACTTCCCGATTCCAGTAGAAAATCTTGAAGAGGAAATACGGATGCGATCAGCAGACGAAGGGAAGCTCTTCAGGGAGGAGTTTAATGTAAGCTCTCACACTGGAGTGCATGGCTGCGTGGCGAGAAGTGGGGGACAAACCAAAACACCCGCAAGTATTAACAGCTCTTGTAAGAGTGGTGCGTGATGCTGGTGTCTCAGAGCCTCAGCACTCGCCTGAGCGTGCTGGTACTGTCCATCCGTGCTTTGTCACGCTTGGTAAGCCTTGATCTGGACAAAATCTGCAGCGTGAATGACTGTTATGATACAGCGACGACAAATTGGTAATATATAAACTGTGTGACACTTGCTAACATTTAAAGAAGCTCTTTAGTTTTGCCTGAAAGCTGGAGGAGAGGAAAATTGAATGTGAATCTCTTTAGCACTGATTTTCTTGATGGTGGTGATGGGGTTTTTGGAAGTCTGAGTGTTTCGCCTCTATAGGAAGTACTTAGGGGAGAAGACACAGTGCGGCCTTTTAATATTGCCCTAGTGAGGTTTGACTTTCCTTTTTTCTTTTTTTCTTTTTTTTTTCTCCCATAATTTGACCTTTTGCTCTTTATTATCATCCCATCACTTCCCTATTTGCCGTGCCCTGTGCCCCAGCACGTACGTTTCTTTGAAGTATCTCAACTTTAAAAGTTTTTCTTTAAAGCAGATCTTACTTTCTGCCCGTAACCGAAGCTTCCGTCGCATGTGGTCATACTCATGAGTCTTCACTGGGATCTGTGGTGAGCTGCTGCAGGGCTGGTTTCTATGGAGAAAAGTGGTGCAATGAGTCTGCTCTCACACATCTGCGCTTGGAGGCCTTTTCCATACTTTTAATTATTTCTTTTCACTTCGCAGCAGAAGCAAGTTGCACAGAGCAGTAGCTTAAATGTCAAATACGGAGTTGTTAAAGCCTAGGCACGCATCGATTACACAGTCTGTTAAGTTACCTTCTTAATTGGTAGCATATTTATATCTGCAATTTGTTTGATGATATATTTAAAACACGTAATTTCCTTGCCCTATCAGAGAGGGAGCATTGTAGAGATATTTATCAAAGTCGACAAAATGAATGTGAAAACTAATTTGACAAGATGTGCACTTGTGAATTTTGACTCTCCTGATTAATTTGTTCTCCAGTTAGGAGTGAAAACAAGCCATCTATTTTTATTTTTAAAACCTGCTTTGCTTGGATCATTTTCTGTACCGTGCGGTGAGCATGTGAGTTTCTGTCTGCACATAACCACTGAGTCTGAAAACTGGGGTCCAGTTCCCATAAATGAACAGTCTGAGCAGAGATGGGGGGTGGCAGTATGTGAAGTCAGCTTGATGCTTTATGTGGCTTTTTGTTGGTTGGTTTTTGTTTTTGTACCCACTTTATCTCCTGTGGCTGCTTGCGTGGACGTGTGAGCTGTTTTGCTCAAGCCTGAGATGAAAAGGGTGAAAGGCAGTTAGAAATCCTCGTGATTGATACTGCAGCATAAAGCAGGAGAGTGGACAACCAGAAGCCTGTTACTGCAGCGGAGGAAGGAAAGGGGCTGAGAAATCCAGACCCTTCAGCACAGGCATCTGTGTGGTGACCTCTCCTCCAAAGCATCCCCAGCATGTGCAAGCCCTGAACTCTGCTCCATCCTCCCACCAGCTGAGGTTACAGCCGTATCTGCCCCTCAAAAATCCTGCAGCTTTTGTAAGGGTCCAAAGCTGTCCCCTTTGCAGAAGCCATTGGGCGGGAGGTGCTGAGCCATGGCAGATCCTGACTGCAGCCCTGGGCTGGGGGTGCTCGGCTGATGGGGATGGACCAGGGGGTCTCTGCGCGCTGTAGTGTTTGCTTCACGCAGCCGGATCTAACGCATCAGAGGGCCAGGCATCCCTGGGAACACAGGTCCAGGGTCTCCGTTGTGAATCTGAAACAGACTGAGGCTGAAAGTGGTGAGTGGGGTGAGGCAGCGCTGGCCAGGCATGTGCGCCAGCCAGAGAAGTTAGGTCCCATGGGGTTTTTTTCTGGTGAAAAGTAAAACAAAGCAAGTGCTGATAGATGATGACACGCAGTCAGTAGAAAGGGTTTTTAAGGACAGTTCACTTAGATTTATGTACCTAGTGGTGTTCTTCAATACTTGTGTCTTTGTCCTTAAAGCCTAAATTACTCTTAAGAAGTATGTTGCACCTATTGTACTTGTACGCTGATCAGGATAGCAGAGGCTCCCTCTGCTCTGAGTTGCTTCATTTTTTTATTATTTGATTCCTTTGTGAACATAGGGCACTAGGAAGAGTGTCTTCTTTCTTCACAGACAAAAAATTAAAAAAAAAAAAAAAAAGAAAAGAAAAAAAAATTGAAAACTGCATATTCCTGTCTGTATAGGCCCTTACATGTATTTATCATCCATAATGCAAGATGAGCTGGATGTTTGAAGTTTGTGATGGGTAGCTTATTGCCTTGATTTTCAGATTATTGTCTGAAAACCTCACTGTAAGAATTTGCTTTGGAAGTTTTAATTTTGACTTGATTAAGATGTCCCTGTGGCTCATTCAGTGAAAAAAAGGAGAAAAAAGAGCTGATGCTGGGGTAGATCGAGCCGCTCTGGAGCTTCAGAGGGATTTTAGGATTCCTGCAAAGCAGGAGCAGATGAGATAGCAGACTCCTGCGAAGCGGTGGCAGCAGATGACCCAACGCCACCAAGACTCATTATCTCCTTGTGATTCATGGGGTGATGGAGAGGACATGATGAAGCATGTCCTCAGTGAATCACATCCTCCGCTCTGAGGATGGGTGGGAGCAGTGGGACGGGCTGTGCCCTTGCACTGGGGTGCAAGCCCCGCTCTGGGCCACGCAGTGTGACACGGGGAGGTACCTAGGGAGGGTTAGGGCCTTGCAGGAGCAAGGAGTGGGGAACGGTGAGGTGGTTCTGCCAGAGATAATTACTTTTCATGAGTTTTTCAAATGAAGGTTCTGAACCTCCGTCACTCTATTGGGAATTTGTTGCTTGACTTTTGAAGTTTGAAGAAATTGTGTTTTGAAGTGCTGATTATTTCTTTTAATGTAAAACAGCAATTAAGTTTCTGTGTTTTATAAATCGTATTTTAATTAGTAAAACCATGGGCTTCATTGAAATAAGGAATTAAGCAGGTTGCTAAAAGCAGCTTTGGTTTTCAACACTTTTTTTAGGCTTCAGTTTCTGTTCTTTCACTTACATTGACAAGTTTAAGCGATTTAAAAAAAAAAAAAAGTACCAAACAAACAACCAAACCCACAAGTGCATGTTGCTGTTTCCTCTGTGGTTGAGGAGAAGTCTTCCCCGAACTACCGCTTTTATCCTGTATCACCCTGACAACACGGACTGTTGCTTTTAAGGGGAAACCCAAGCCCTGTTCTCCGCCAGGCAAGCAGTGATGGTTGCTTTAAGCTGTACAGTCACTTTACCCCTTTTTTTTTTTTTTTTTCCCCTACAGTGATTCACACTGGGCAGTGGGAGGTAGAAGAAGGGTGGGAGAAGGTGGCTGTGCCTTCCCAGACTGCTGGGATTTTACCTTGGTGGGATCCAACGTGCTGACACTGGGGTTTTTAGGAGTTCAATGCAAGAAACATAATGAAACTCAATTCTTGTTTACACTATTTGCAGTGAGGGTGCAAGTAAGAACACAGGGCAGGAGTCTCGTGCCATGTCTCTGACAAACGGTGCCTTTTCTGACTCTCCCCTTGCCCTGGGCTCCACTGCAGCCTGAGCTGGGCTGCTTGGCCCCGTTGGTGGCGTCTCAGCAGCTTCTGCTGTGCTGGTGGAGGGGCTCCACCTTGGGCACCTCCTTGTTTTCATCTTCGCCCTCTTCCTCTCCATTTCTTCCTTTCATTTGATTGCTCTGCAGTGCTGTTTGGTTTTTTTTTTTAAGCCTGACTAAATTTATCTGCAGTCTTAAATCTTGCTGATTACTTGCAGAATTTGACTTGTGCCCATACAGCGACTTTCAGCACGGAAGAATTGCGATTTATTTTTTTCTTCTTCCCTTTCTGCCAGAGTTGAGCCCTCACCTGTGGATCTCAGCAAGATGTTTGATATTTAATGTTCTTAGCAGACAGCTATTAACAATCAAACCCTATTTATATTATTGAACCAACTGTTATTGCTAAAAGTAGCTGTTGGAGCCAAGCTCGACGGAGCAGCGCATCCACGCGGCTGGGTCACGGTGCTCTGAATCACCACGGCAGATGGCAGCTTAAAGCAGCAGCTCGGAGTTTAACAATTTTCTAAATAACTGTGATCTCTGGTGGAAAAATTACTAATTTTTCCAAAACTGCTGAACTCATTTTCTGTAGTGAAATCTGCCAGGACGTAGTTTCCTGTTACGGAGTAATGGAAGTTATTGAAAAAAAAAAAAAAAAAAAAAAAAAAAAGTAAAATCTGTTAAATTCTATTGGGTGCAAGGCGATATGTATAAATGCAGATTTTCCCTAAGTCATGTGCAGTCAAGAGTCAGGGTGTTTCTAACACATTGACTTCTCTATCCTTTTTTTTTTTTTTTTTCCCACCCAGTCATTAACACCTGGATATGTGCAGGGAACATTTGAAATGGCAAATAAGGAAGAAAACAGGGAGAAAAACAGATATCCTAACATCCTTCCATGTAAGACATTACCTTTTCTTTTAAATCAGACAGTTAACTGGCACTCAGCAGGCTTGTAGCAGTGTTCATTTGCTGAAAATTCTCAAGTAATACAATTGCTTTGGTCCAAATGTTCTTCATAATGTTGTTTGTATGAAACCTGTCTGGTCTGTGGTGTATCTCTACTATTGATCTTCTCCTGGTAGGTTTTCCTGCAGTGGTTTTCAGGTGCAGCGCTATGAAGCCTTAGTTCTTGTGGGGTAGAGAATTACACTGTCAAGCGGATATTTTAGGATCTCAGGTTAGTTTGGGGCAAGCAAATATGGAGAAGTTTGGGCTTCCATATTGTAGAGCTACAGTCCTGGTGACCTCCAGGTGTTGGGAGCAAAGCAAGACGTTTGTGGAGAAAGTTTCTTGATAAGAACTAGGGACAATACGTGAGAGAGCTGGTTTGGGAAGCGCGTGTTTAGCTTGGCCTTGCTTTTGCAGATTGATTAACATGCAAATGTGTTTGCAATATGTTTTCTTCAAGATGATCATTCCAGAGTGATTTTGACCCAAATCGATGGAGTCCCACCTTCAGACTACATTAATGCATCATATATAGATGTAAGTTGTCAGTTGTCCACTGTTGGCCAAACTGCAAACTTTGACTGTGAATTAAATAAGTATTTTTCTGCTAGCATATGTTGGCATTTCATGTTTTAACTGCTATGATGTTTATTTCCATAGGGTTATAAGGAGAAGAATAAATTTATAGCAGCACAAGGTAATTTATTTTTATTTCTTTAGTCTGTACATCTTTTGGCTGAACATATGTAATTTTAGACCTGGTTTAAAGGTTATTTTCAGCTGCATATGGTGGCCAAATGTGAGGTGTGATTTAGAGGCTACAGTTGAAATGAAATTAAACTGAGCATGAGGTATAACCCACTGCCTTTAGACCTGCAGGTACTGCTCTGAGCACAGAGGCTCGCCTTCCTCCCTCCACCTTCGCTTTGCTTCTCTTGCAAATTGATGTCTCCTGAAAATACTTTCTCTCTGAACAATCCTGAGACAGAAATTAGCATTTTGATATCAACTCTTCTGCTGTAATGAGTCACAAATTTGGGGAGTTTTATCACCGCAGTCCCAGGCACAAAGCAATAGCTGCCCCTGCCCTTTAGAAATACTCCTGTCCTGCCCAGCACAATGAGCACCTCTCAGACAGTGGTTCATTGTGGTCACAGGTGATGCTGGACCTTGGTATCAGTATCAGGGAGAGCTGCAATGTAGAAATCCTAAATGATGCTCCTGCCTCAGTCCCTTAAAGGAGCGTTAATAATATTTCAAGGGAGGCGATATCTGCAAGAAATGTAGATTTGAGCACATATAGCTGTGGAAAAAAAAAAAAAAAAGTGGCTTGGGCTTTTTTTGTGTGTTTTTGTTTTGGTTTGGATTTGGATTTTTTGTGGTGGTGTTCATTTTATTTTCTTTTTTTAAGAAACGTGTTATATTCAAAACCTGAGCAATCTGTAGTAAACAGAGGTCTCCATGGGCACCCAGTGCCAGGAGCTGTTAGTTGACACTGCGATACGCTGGTCTCCATCACTCCTCTTGAGCAGAGCTGTGTTCTGCCTGCAGGACCAAAGCAAGAAACAGTTAATGATTTCTGGAGGATGATATGGGAGCAGAAGTCGGCCGTTATCGTCATGTTAACCAACCTGAAAGAAAGAAAAGAGGTAAAGAGCTTTCAGTTTGCTTTGGGATGTCTCGAGGAGGGCGTGCTCCAAA
Source organism: Microhierax caerulescens (assembly GCA_035590215.1). Lineage (NCBI taxonomy): Eukaryota > Metazoa > Chordata > Aves > Falconiformes > Falconidae > Microhierax > Microhierax caerulescens. Next base: position 51,046,957 of record JAVJGJ010000062.1, read on the forward strand.
AGCAGTCCTGACTGCTGTGTCTGGCCAGTCATGTTTCTGACCACTTCCTTCTTCAGCCCCTATTTCAGCATATCTGAGTTTCTACTCATAAATGTAGGTTTCACTTCCAAAATACAAATTTCTGTAAGTTGATCTTGAGTGAAAAAATTGTGATAGCTGATTTTGTCCTCCATAGCCAAAGGCAAATTCTTGTGCCTGTGTTTTTATCACACTCTAAGGCTGCACTTATGGGTGGGTTTGGTTACAAATGAAGATAAAAACTGTATTCATTTCTCGTGAGTATTAGGTTTCAGAATTCCTTCTGGCACATGCACAAAACAATTAAAAAAACAAAGCTGCTGTTTTGTGAGAGTGATGCTGTTCCTTCCTGCCCCCCGATTCCTCCTCATATGTCTCATTCCTCCCATCGTGCGAGACCTTCTACATGTACTGGCTGAATGCTGAGATGCACATTACAAACGTGAAACCTTTAGCTTCATTCCTGCTTCGCAGACCTGAGAAGCCAAGTTAAAATATTAAGGAAATGTACCATCAGAAACATAAAAGATACTTTAAAATTATTTTCTTTTCCCCTGGGGGACAGTTTGTCACTAGGAATGCTACATTCTTGTTTGAAATATGTATGAAGTCCTCACAAATTTATGCCTGAGAAAAAAACCAACATGTTTCCGTGGTGATTGTGGGAGCAAGGAGAGGGAGGACGCAGAAGCCACCCAGTGCTGGAGAGCTGAGCTTGCCTTACCCTCCAAGGGCAACCTCTCCTGTGAATGGGGAAATACGGGCATAAGCATCAATAGTTGGCCTTGGGAAGGAGATGAGGATGCACTTGTGAGACACGATGTGCCGTAGGCTGTGTGATAGCTGGCCTTTGTACCCATTTCATACCTTTTTTACAATAACGAAAATGCAATTTGGGTACTGTCAGCTCACCACAGTTAGGGTGGGCATTCCTTGTCTTCCTCTTCACGGTGGTGCTTCTGCTTTATTCTGCTGCAGTTGTACTATTGCTTGGTGAAGCTCAAACAGCAAAGGCTGTCCATAAGAAGAGCCCATTCCTGATACAAGAAGCCAGAACTGTTATTGTTGCTGATGACTCCAAACGAGAACTGCCTCACACTTCTCACTGACTACACCTAAAGCTTAAACATAGAGTCAAGACGTCACAGTCCCCACAATTAGGCACCCCCTAACAAAAACACCAAAGCAAACCAAAGCTGTTTAGGTCTGGCTAGGTTAAAAAACAACGTCAAAGCTGTTCTCACCTTCCCTGCATAAATTTAAGCATCAATAGCGCTAGCAAAGTGTCAAAGCTGTATTGTGCCAGATGAGAAACTCTGGTTACTCATATACATAACATACACTGTTTTCAAATAACATTGTTATTTTATGAGTGACCGACAATGAAAGCAGACTGGTGTTATAAAACTCACTGTACCTTTGTACAGGAAAAATGTTACCAGTATTGGCCTGACCAAGGGTGCTGGACTTACGGAAATATCCGCGTGTCCGTGGAGGATTGCATAGTTCTGGTGGACTACACCATCCGCAAGTTCTGCGTTCAGTCGGTAAGTAACAATAATGCTCTAGCTGGGTCTTCATTTCAGTTTTTAAAGCAAATTGTTACAATGTCAAATATTTGCCTAAAAGAAAGTTGGGAAATTAGTTAAGCGTATTTGCAAATGGAGAAAGGTGCAGCAGCTTGCCTACGCAGAGGCAAGCTCAGCAGGTCAGCAGGCATAGATAGCATCAGCGGCGATTTAAGGGATTGCTAGAGGTTCTGCTCAGTTTCTTCTTGCCTGTAGCCCAGGACCACAGAACATCATGCCTTGTGACTGTCAGCGAGGGAGCACAGGAGCAGTGTCTTGACCTTTTTTGGGACAAGTTGTTTTGATGAATGAGTGGATTTGGATATGTTTGGGTATTTGGGGTAATCTGTGGATATTAGTCGGCCAATGTCAGCTAGCATTACAGCTTGGTTTCTGTTTGACAGATAAATGAGTGGATTTGGATGTGTTTGGGCATCTGGTTGGCCGATGTCAGTCAGTGTTACAGCTTGATTTCTGGTGTATCCTTGGTCTCTGGCACAACTTAAAGCTTTAGATCACAAGGGAGCTGGTGGAGATGACTTTGCTTTTCTCTACAGCGCGTAGCCTTGTATGGGAGCAAATTGCTGGAGATCTTCACCCTCTGAATGAAGGGCTGTTGTGTTGGTAATTTAGATTGATTGATCATCTAATTTAGATTGAAGATCAAAGACAATGTGGGCTGGTGAGAAGTGATGAACCACGTCTAGCTGCGTAGAACTACACAGACAGCTTGGAATCCCTCAAAATATGGGTGGATTTATTCCGCATCTGTGCTGCGGAATAATTACAAGTGCTGAACTGTAAAGCAGTCTCTGCAGATTCAGCATGGAGATCGCTTTGGTGCAGCTAGTCACCACTGATAAAAATGCTCAGAAAAACTGTGCTAAGAAAGCAGAATGGGAAAGAAGGAATGGTGCAGAGACATGTGCTGTGGATAAGCCAAAGGGCTGGAAACTTTATGAGTGGACCTGGCTGCCTTTCACTTGTTGATCTCTGCAGAATGTGTTTGTCGGGCTTGGATTATCCCTTGATGGAGGCAAGGCATCTTACAAAATCAATTGGCTTTCTCCAGTGTGAAAGAAATGGCTTTGACCCTGGCTAACAGACTGGAAGCTAGGCAGACAGACACGCTTTTTTACCTGAAAGACTGGCTGTGTTTAGTGAATGCAGGTGAAACAATGCTGAGCTCTGCCGTTGTTGCTTCTGTTGTATCTTCTTGTTTATTCTTGAAGAGTAGGTCCGATCATGAACCTGTCGGTCGTTGGCCGTTAGAGGCACAGCCCTTCTTTCAATTTTCATATGTGATATGGCAAGAGCTGGCATTTGGCATCTCATAGCAATGCAGGTCTTGAACGTTTAGACTGGCTCTTACGAGTTTCATCTGAGGCTGCCAGAAGAAGTGTTGTGAGGATTTTATAAGTGAAAAAGGCCAGGTTGGATGGGTCTTTGAGCAACCTGGTCTAATGGAAGGTGCCCCTGCTTGTGGCAGGGGGTTGGAACTAGGTGATCTTTAAGGTCCTTTCCAGCTCAAGCCATTCTATGATTCTGTTATAAAAAGGACTTAAGATTTGATCCATTGTTCAATTTTGCAATCCTATCCTGAGATTATTCCAGTTTTCACTGCAAAGATGCATTTTAAGAATGCATGGAAGCTTTGCTCTGTGCTTGTATTTTACATATACTGTAAATTTCTAATCCTTGTGTTAGGCTCCAAATGTTGCAGGAATTAAACGTAGAAATAACCTCAGCAGTTTGTTTAGAAATCTTTGAATGAAAAATGAAATGTCAGACTCCGAGTCTCTGTGTTCCCTGCAGCTTCATGACGGCTGTAAAGCTCCTAGGCTTGTTACACAGCTTCACTTTACCAGCTGGCCTGATTTTGGGGTGCCTTTCACACCTATTGGGATGCTGAAATTCCTGAAGAAAGTCAAAACATTGAATCCTGCCCATGCTGGACCGATTGTGGTTCACTGTAGGTACGTATGTGCTCGTCAAGCCATTCTCTTAGCTTGGCCTGGAGTTATGTGTATAATATCAAAGCTAAATTTTAATCTTCTGTTCATAGGCTACAAAGTTTGTGTGTATATATATTTCCTTACGTATTTGAATTATGTAAAGAGCAATAATATGCTGAGCCTTTTCAGAGCCCAGGATAAAAGCAATTTCAAAAGATCTCTCTTTGCTGTCACTTTAATACTTGAAACAGAAGTCGTTGGTTTGGGTTATTCTTTTTTTATCTGAGTGATGTCCAGTGTTTGGTATAAATACGTTCTTTGTCAGAAAAACAGACTCGTAATACAAATATGTGACCTCTGCCACTAAATGCTCCTCTGAGAATTCATCCCCCACTTCTCCCACAATAAAATTGCAGTTTGCTATGTAAATTATCCATTAATTGCCTAGAAAGTTTTGAATAAAGACTTGCATTTAAGAGACTGACTGAAATGCTGCAGTTTCAAAAATGTGCTACATACCAATACAGAACATATTCCCACTCATTCAGTCACACACACATGAACGTTCTTCTCTTAAAGGCTTGTGCTAAACTGTTTGAAATCTTAAGTTAATGAAACCACAAACAAACTCCAAATCAGTTTCCAGAGAAGAATTGCAATCCCTATAGCAACTGTAAGCTCACAACTGAGTGTAAGTGTCTTTTCAGGAGCAATTATCATAGTGAGGTTAGAATGAAAAGAAAAGAATAGCAGCTTTGTCTTTCTGGGTCTTGTTTTTAAGGAAATGGTTGTAGATTGCTGTATGTGTTTCTTTTTCTCTCGCTTGTGTCAGATGTCTAGAAACACTCTCCAAGAGTCCTTGAACTGTTTACTGTTGAAAAAGAGCGTATTTGTCCCAACTAAGCCGGCCTTTTTGTTTCTTCATTTCCATCCAGATCTTGCCTTGCTAGGATTCATCTTCTCTCCCAGGTGGCATATATAAGAGAGTTAAAGAAAAACATTAAATGAAAAAAGAAGATTTTAGTAGTCTCACATAGTCTTACCTTTGAGAAACCCACAATATTTTTATAGCCTTTTATAGCCTGTCATGATGTTCTGTAGAGACTCATACTGGGCTTCAGCTTTATTTTGCACTAGCAAGAGACGCTGTACTTAGTTTAATGAGCAAAAGTAGAGACAAAATAAAGGAAACCAGAAAATATCTTAATAAAAATCTCCAGAGGTTTAAATAACATGGTCCAACAGGACACAGTGACACTGTTATGTGTCAGTGCCTGGGGGCTAGTGCAGTCCTTCAGCCTGCATTAGAAATAAAGAACGAGAGAGGTGACACTTAATTTCCGTCACGGTTCAGGATATGACACTATTGAATTGTTGAAAAAAGGAAAGGGAAACTCATTGATAGTGAGTAACCATCCATTTTTAGTGAGATTTTATGAGAGTATCACCCAGTCATTCTGACAAAAACTGCTTGATCGGAATCTTTTGGAAGTTGATGAAACGCTAATTTAGCATTTGGAAGTAAAGAAGAGCAGATAAAAGGGCAGGGGGTGGGGAGCAGGATTTTCTGCCAATTAATTTTTTTCTGGAAGTTTTCAGAAGTCTAATTTTTCAGTGAGCAGATTGCTACATTGAGGAATAGCTGAGTAAGGGATACTTTTGAGTAGGTTAAGGATGGATAAAGTCAGGGAACTTCCAAGGCAAATGTAAAGGTTGGTGACATTACCAGCTGTAGCAGGAACATGCAAGGATTGAATTAAGCACTGATCGGAAGCAAGGTGACCTTGGGGCAGAGGCACGGGGCAGCAACAAGGATGTGCAAAAGGGATCGGATCTGTAATGGAAAGGGAACTGATGAAGCTGAGCGTGGGCTTCAGTGGGTAAAAGCTCACAGGACTGAGCTATGAAGGACAAGTGTGAACTGGCGATGAGCGATCCATGCTCAGGGCACATGGGAAGAGGAAAATCTCTGTAAGCAGCAAGTCACGACAGTGGCACTTGAGGTGGACTCGTCTGCGGTGGCAGAGGTCAAACAAGGCTGAAAGGAAGCGAGAGGGCAGGGAGGAGCCTTGGCCACTGCGGGGGGAAGCTGTGGTGGCCCGTGGTCAGTGGCCACAGAGGGGACTGGCAGGTGGCAGTGCTGGACTGGGACGTGGCTGGGTGAGGAGAGAGGGGAGGCTGGCAAACCGGTGATTTAAACGCAAAGGAATTTGGAGGCAGAAGGTTATAGTGGGCTTGTTCACCACGAGGAAGTTCTGTGAAATTTTGGTGGAGGTCCGTGGTACTCCACGGCTCCGCGAGTCTCCATCGTCCCTCCGGACCTGCGGAACAGGAGGGCTTTGGGGCTTTGGTTTCACCTGGCATTTGCTGTTGGAAGTATGCGCATGTGGGCATGAACCAAGTCCTATTAGGCATGCAAATTTTCTTTTTTCCGGTGTTATCTAAAAGCCTAGTGTTTCCTTGCTGAAAGTTGATCTCTATCTTTGAGCGTGCTGGGACAGAGGGCATTTTTGTCGCGTTTCAGAAGGCGTTTGTAGACATGCCAGCGGCTGCTGTACAAAGTGAGCTCAGAGAAGGTTAGAGGGGAGCAGTGAGTGCCCCGCACAGGATGCCGTGCCCTTTTCCTCTGACAGGAAGGGCTGAAAGTCGCCGGAGCAACGTCATTTGTAGTGACCGTGCTCCCTCTCGTGGTGCTCAAGGATGTTAAAAAAATAATAATAATTTGGGGAGAGAGCAGTGTTAGGAAGCGCAGAACTTGTAGCAAGACCAAGTAACTATTACCTAAGTAGCATGCAACAGCAACCAAACAGAAAAGAATGAGAAGGTAAGAAAAAAATGTTTAAAATGTCATCTTAGACTGAATTATTCTAGCTGGTCAAGCAGAATTTTTTTCCCAAGTTCTTTTCTAATACAATTCTGATGTTGTAATTTCTGAGCTGTTAAGAGGTGGCTTTTTATGTTAAAGACTTACACACCTTGGGTTTTTTACTATCATTAAAATAAATTAAATTTTATGTTTCACAGTAATATTTTCATCCAGTATAAACAGTGTGAGCTCTACTTGTGTCATTGCTGTAGCAATTCCTGAAGATTTGGTTTTTCTTGGTAATTCCAGAGAGGTTTCTGTTTGGTTTTGTTTCCTTTTCAAGCGCTGGCGTGGGTCGCACAGGCACGTTTATCGTTATAGATGCCATCATAGACATGATGCACGCGGAACAGAAAGTTGATGTTTTTGAGTTTGTTTCAAGAATCCGTAATCAGCGTCCGCAGATGGTTCAGACTGACGTAAGTGGACCTTAATTAGTTGAAATTACAACTTTTGGTGGTCAAAGAAGAATATGCTTCTGTATTTCCACTCTGATGTGCATTCCCAGTACATCCTGTCCTGTTGCATACCTAGATAACTGGAAAATGAACAAAGCCCAGTAGGAGGATGGGGCTGGGGAAGAAGATAAAGGCACATTAGGGCTGAGAAGACCACCGTAAGGCATGTTATCTTTAAGTATCACGTCCAGGTTTCCCCATGCATTTAAAAGGAATTTTATAGAATATGACCGATGTGACAGGCAAACTCTGGTTTAGCTTAAGGTATATTTTGATAATTAGTAGCTTGTAGACCACATGAAATGGATGAAAGTGCCAGAATTGGTAGTTTCACTTCCTGGTTTTGCAGTACGCTGATCTGCCTCTGTGTTCGTTCCAGATGCAATACTCCTTCATTTATCAAGCCTTACTTGAATACTACCTCTATGGTGACACGGAACTAGATGTGTCATCCTTAGAAAAACATCTACAAACATCACAGAACGCAGCACCAAACCTTGTCAAAATAGGGCTAGAAGAAGAATTTAAAGTAAGTATGCAAGTCTTTTGCCATAGGATATCTAAGTGTGGAAACATTTAAGCCAAAAAGACACCTCAAAAGCAGGAAAAGTGTAACCTTCAAAGGAAAGGTCCATAAAAATGGAACAACTTCTTTTATTTTGCGATTGCTGTGAATGGGTCATGTGGAGTCGGTGAATGGAGCCTTGCTTAACATCCTGTTCTGCAAATGCTCATTCAAAGCTGCGTTGGTTTACGGACCTTTTCCTATATGCTTTTTGTTTGTTTATAAAAGAAAAATGGAACTATTCTTTCAGTCTTGCACTAGATGTCAGATCAGATAATGCTGGAAGAGGGAGCTGGATTACATGCACCTAATTTGCATCTCAACAGGATCGTTAACTCTGTGATGATTGACAGCAGAGAGAATTGCAGGGAATGTACACATCTCGTGCTGAGTATCCAGACCTGTGAGGAAAGAAGAAAGAAAAGCATTTCTGTTTAGTGGAGAAACCCCAAATGCAGAAAGCAACCACACTGGCTGTTTGTGATCTTGTTTAAAATAGACTTTATTGTCCTGAGGAAATAGATATAACTTTTTTATGACTTTTGTTATGCTAAAGTATTCTATATACAGGTCTAAAGCCTTAAATGACATCTAGGAGTTAACTGGAATGCTCTCTTTCCTTTAAAGGATTAATTTAATCAGAAATTGGGAACTGGGAAAAGAAAATGCTACATCATCACTTACTTTTGATCAACAGGTTCAAAAATCAAAAGTATTGAGCTGCGTGAGGGAAAGAAGCAAGCGAAAACATTAAGTATTCTGCTTTTTCCCGAATTCCTAACGTTTGTTCTGGCTGCCCACTGTGCCAGCAAGGCTGCATTAAAGTGCAGAGAGCAACGTTTAGTTCTGCCTTGTATTCTGAAAAGCACTTAGATGGCCCAGGAGCACTGAGCCCACCCACACCAGAAAAAGAGTAGAGCAATGTTGTAACTGGTATGGGAGTCTCTGACATAAAATCTATTGAACGCAGTATTACAGAGTAGCTGAAAAGTCATTTCTCAGAGGCTAGGGGTTTATTTTCTAGAGTTTATTGCCAGTACTAGAGATTTTACTGGAATTGAGATATGCTCCTGCAGCTCAGTACCTGGCAAATACATGCTTGAAAATCTGCTTGCAGTTTGAAAATTATATTAATTTTCATTTAAGTTAATGTGTATTAAATAGTTTCTGAAATGCAGCTGTCTAACTGTAATTATTTTCTGGTAAGTCCCACCCCAGCAGAAGCAGCCTATTGTTGTTTTGTTATCGTGCACAATCTCGCGGGTGAGTAATCTCTGCTATAAAAAAAATGGTTGAGGCAAGAGCACTGTTTGTCTTCTGTGTCCTGGGAATGCTGTCAGCACAAACTGAATAAATAATAAAGGATATTGGTCCCCTCACTAGCAAAATCTTGAAAATGTGTAGAGCCAAGTTGCAGGATTTGGTGCCTGGCAGTCCATGAAGTCACGCAGCCTGGTTGTGCCAGAAACAGGGTGGCGTGTGGCACGGAGAGTACAGCTGAGCGGAGGGAGATGCAGAAAGGATGGAGCGGAGTGTTAATACTCTGAACAGGGTTGAAATAATAGTAATATGAATGAAATTCATATGAATATGAATTCAGTTATTGTTTTGACCGTAAAGGAAGTGAAGTCTATGTAAGAGAATTTTTTCTAGTACTTGGAAACAACGTGGAAATGCAAAGCCAGTCACTGAGTGCCCGGCTGGCTGGAGCGCCTGTTGGCAAAGCTCCTGGTTGGGGGCTTGCTGCTGCTGGAGGGAAATGACGGTTGGTGTGCTGGTCAGTCTACCTCTGCTGATGTAAAGGCTGGAAAGAACAAAATGGAATAATTTGCTAAAATGGGAGGCAGACCTTTTTATTAAAAGGTATTTTCAAAAGTGGCTACTTTGTTGAAACTAAATATCTAAATGTCAGATTTAAGAAACTGAGACCTGGTCAAAGGGAATGGGCACTCTGTGCTTCTGAAACAATGCTCACATAGTCCAAAAGTGTCTTAAAAAAACCCCACAAACCACACACAGACCCAAAATGTTAAAATCTATTGTCATTGCACAACCTTTAAACTCAATTGCTATGCCTTGGGAGTGCGTTCAGATTCTTAAATATCTATCGGTATGCAAAAATTACATGGCTATTTCTCTTAATCCATTTTTATGGACAGGACAATTAAGTGGCTTTTGTGAAGAGTCAGTCTGGCTTTGACTGTGTTAATGTTCTGTACCCGATAAAGGCACTTGGGAAGCCCCTCTGAGTACAGGATGTGGTGAGCGAGAACCGCTTCTGTTCCGATGAACCCTTATCCTCCTTTGTGTGTTTTATTACAGAAGTTAACAAACGTTCGAATAATGAAAGAAAACATGCGAACCGGCAATCTTCCAGCAAATATGAAGAAAGCTAGAGTCATCCAGATTATCCCATGTAAGAGATCAACTTTTAAAATATAGAAACAAGTGCTACAAATACCTGATTTTCCTAAGGTTGTGCTGAGTACACGCTGTGTCTATAAGCTGACAACAGTACAGCTGGGATCAGAATACAGCTGTTGGGATAACTCCAGAGTAGAGGTCCTGCCTGGAGCTGGAAGCTGGAATTCTGCAAATAATTTCTGCATATGTCTTATGTTTTAACTTCTCTGTCTGTAAAATACAAATGCTTTCAAAGTCTGCTGTACTGTCGAGAGAGGTAGGTTTTGGGTTTCCTTCATTGTTAGCTAGAATGTATGGGTTTGGGTGTTCCATTAGCTGTCCCCTTGGTTTTGTTGTCCTCTCTGCAGGCACATCTGCTGTGAAGTTTAGAGAACTTACTGACACAAACAGCACTATCCTCTCCTTCTAAAGTGTAAAGTCCTCATAAAAGTATCTGCAAACAATTTAATGAATTGCTTTTTACTTTTATCAGTGTAAAATCAACTGTGACCGGCTATTTTTCAGGACTGAATTAAATAATTCAGCAGTTTCACCTTTTAAACCAATGTATTTTCTGTGTGATTCCTTGCATAGCCTGGAGCAGCACTGTCATGTCTGCACCTGCAAAATAGAGATTCAGACCTTGGTGGCCTTAGCCTGTGTGAATGGAAAAACAAGAGCAGAAAAACTAGCATCCTCCTCCACACACTACTAAATCCTGGATAAGGTCATTGAGACACACTTTGATGTTAAAAGATTTTATTGGTTTTATTCTTTCACAAATGTAACAGTCAAGCAGTCAACATACAGTTAGTAAAATAAGTACTTTTTCTTTTCCCCAGATGATTTTAATAGAGTGATTCTGTCGATGAAAAGAGGGCAAGAGTATACAGACTACATCAATGCTTCCTTCATAGATGTACGTATAAAAAAATTTTCATGTATTTAAACTCTAAGTCAGGTATTTTGCTGTTGTTGAGAAGTGTTTTTAAAGAAACACAATCAACTTGGCTTATGAAGAACATTAGCTTTTATGTTTGGGTTTGACTTCCAAGAGTTTCCAAATACATTTCTTATCTGGTGTTTTCAATTTCAGTTTAACTGGTTGTGTAATTTAAGCATTTTTGTGGTTATTAGATTTATAAACTAAGGCTTTGATTAAATTCTAGCAAACAGGCAGCGAAACAAATTAGCTGTACAACTAATACCCACCAGTTGCATTATATGCATTCAGGTTAACAGCTGTAAATATGTGCTTTTCTGAGGAAAGGAAAAAAGAAAAGTCCACGTTTAGCTCAGGGAAAGGCTGTCACAGTGTTTGGGAGCCAGGGTTTACCTGGGCAGACCTGCCCTAATTCCTAACTTTCTGGCTTCCTGTTGGAACCTGGGCAACACCTTCCACTGTGTCCTGTTATTTAAATATGAGAATTAATTATGTCCTTAAGCAATGAAACCCCATTAGTGATTGAGGATTGTGGATATGGATACTACAGCTGTGAAGATCGCATCAGTTTGTAGGTAGAACTGTAGCGCAAAAATTTTCAGTGTTAATTCTGTGGTACAGCTATTAGCTGCAGTCGTTACGATCTTGTCATGAAATCTTTTCAGTTACCTGTTACTGCAGAATTCCATCCCTTCAGCCGTGACTGTAAAAATCATAAAATACAACTCAGGATTGTGAACATGGTTTGGGTTTTTTCCCCTGCATTTCTGGCAACGAGCAAGAATTGGGTGGGCTCAGTGTCACCAGATTTGCAGTCACTATCATACTGTCGAGCAGCGTGGCTCCTGGGAAGCACCAGTTTTAGTGGTCATCTTCTCTCTGACAGTCAGCTCCGTCCCTCTTCACTTGTACCCGTGTGTCACGACACAAGCAGATCACGGTCTCTCTCGGCAGGGCTATCGCCAGAAGGATTACTTCATTGCCACCCAGGGACCGCTTCCACACACGGTGGAGGATTTCTGGCGGATGGTGTGGGAGTGGAAGTGCCACACCATCGTTATGCTCACAGAAGTTCAGGAGAGGGAGCAGGTATGCATCCCGCAGCTGCCAGCTCCAGAGCAAAGCAGTTGCTTTTAACACCTGTAAAATATGAGCATTGATATTAGATGAACTATTTGTTGCCTACAAATTCTAGTGATACAAGATTTTTTTTTTTTTTTTTTCCTAAAATGGGCACATGCTTCACTATTTGGTGTGGGCCAATGTTGCTGCTTTTGCTTGAATTGTCAGAAAACCCACCAAAGCTACAGAAAACTATGATTTGTGAAAGGTCCCAGTTCACATTAAACACACAAAATTTATGGGGGTGCCTGACATGGAATAGCAGTTTGGGATTTGGGAACAGCTGGACAAAGCTTTTGTGAGAAATTCTCTCCCAGTTCTGCCAGCATAAGCTCCCATGGCTTATCTCTCCTAATACATCATTAATTAATGGAGTCCCATATACCTCTGTGTGCTGCAGTTTGAAGATTCAGGGTTCAGCGCTG
>JAVJGJ010000062.1:51059313-51080228 GCA_035590215.1 Microhierax caerulescens
TAGTGTTGGTTTTGGGAGGCTTTTTAACAACACTGCATTGCTTCCAGGAGTAGCCTATTTTATTCTAATCTGTTTTAAAGCTGTATTTTCCATATGATTCCTAAATCCTTTTCATTTTAATGGTCTACATTATAACAGTATTTTATTACCGTATTCTTGGTTATTAGCTTTTTCATTACAAACTGTTCAGAACACATTATGTTGTACATCACCTCCTATATCAGAGATTCATGACAACGTAGATCACTGGAAAAAAATCAAGGAACATCTACAATTCTCTCTCAATTTTGCAGGAAAAATGCTGCCAGTACTGGCCATCAGAGGGCTCTGTAACTCACGGAGAAATAACCGTAGAAATAAAGAATGACAGTCTGTTAGATGCCATAAGTGTAAGGGACTTCATAGTTACGTACAATCAGGTAATTTTTTTTTTGTTTTGCATTTGAAGGTATTTACCAATATGATTATCTAACTCCAATTCTGGGATTTCTCTCTAAAGATATATGTGGTTAATCAACATCTGACACTGTACCAGTCCAGGGGAAGCTTGTATGAAACATTTTTGCTTAAAGTCCTATGAAAATTCTGGTCAGTAAAACATGTTGTTGATCAAAATGGGGTGTGGGTTTATTTTTTGAGTTCCCCCCCCGCCCCCAGTGTTTTGTTCTTGCAGTATTTTCTACCATCTCCCATGTAGCCATAAAGAAAATTTGATTCAAGATTTTTAAATCCTATGAAGCATTTTACAGTACACGCACTTGCCTCTGCCTACCGCCTCTTCGTTTATGTTTCTCTACTACAGGCATGATCTGCTCAAACCTTTTTTTGATGTTTTGAGCATGCATCTCCTTACTCACTGCATCACTTCCCTAGGATCTGATTTGCACTGCTGGGTTTTTTTGAGAGAAAAATAAAAAAGAAAAAGAAAAAGATTACTTGCATTTGAGAATGTCATTCACGTAACTACTTAATGCACCATGTACAATTTAGGTACATGTAAAGCAAAAGGACTTTGAAGTACTCCGTATTTCCTTATGAAGGAGGGCGGTGGATGAGGCGTGGGTGCACACTGTGCTTCGTTCAAGCACAGGGTCCTTTGTCAATGTGTGTCACATTGGAAAGTATTTAAAACTCAAGTAACAGCATTTTAGATAATATCCCAGCAGCAATGTGTTTGCACTAGAGTCCTGCATTGCTAGAAGTGTTTTCTGCAGATCTAAGAAATTTGGGTAACTTTAGTATTGTGCCCGAGTCCAGCTAGGCTACATCAGTGACACTTGAAGTAATATTATGTTGAAAGTTCTCCTGAAGAGCTGTGAGGAAGAGGGACTGACCAAGCCTTTTTCCTCATAATGGTGCCATCTTCCAGGATTCCAGTACAAAAAAGTCCTGAGACTTCCCACCAAATTCGTACATCAGATGTCCCATGTGGTGGACATGTTGAAAGCACCTAGCATCAGCAGAGACCTCATGTTTTCAACTGGCTGTGACCTGCAAGATTTGATAATATGTAGTAAAATTGCCAGACTATTAATCTTGCATCCATATGATGTTATAATGCGGTCATGGGAAGTAGCAAATAAAAATTTCAGGGTAATTAAAAGAGCCTTTGTGCATCCAAACCTGTCTAGAGCTAACTGCATAAGCATGGTATATACCTATTTGAACTTTTAGCATTTTTGTAAATAAGCAAGCATAAAGGCAAGGCAAACAATTGTTAAGCTTCAAAGTAACAGGTAGTGTACAACGAAGACTGCATTTCATGAAGTGGGTTGTTTCAGTGGCGCTTTGGATTTGGCCTGTGCATGATGAAAGCTTTCAAACATTGGTACTCAGGATGAATAAACTTTAAGTGTATCCTTAGTACTACCCAGATGAATCAGCTGTGCAAATCAAAAGGAAAATTATAGGGGTAACTTATCAGCATAGTAGATGGGGAATTTAGAAACCGAACTATCAGGTTTACATCACCAATGTATTATGGACCAGGTTGCAAATAGCCCCCTCTACAATAGCAGTGCAAAACTTATGCTACAATTGTTTAAGGTAAGTATGTTTTCCATTTTGGAGTAACAACTGGATAATTCTGATGTTCTCCTGTGCGCAGGGTAACCAGGAGAAGCAAAGCAGGCTCGTTCGGCAGTTCCATTTCCACGGGTGGCCAGAAATCGGGATTCCTGCAGAAGGAAAAGGGATGATTGACCTGATTGCAGCTGTCCAAAAGCAGCAGCAGCAAACGGGCAATCACCCAATTACTGTGCACTGCAGGTAGGAGCTGCCTCTTCCCACCGTTAGCTAAGGAGCTGGCTTGCTTTTTATCCAGTCCGGTTGTTTTTACAGCAGTTTTCCTTCATGAGGGTGTAAACGATATCCTTTTTTAAAAAAAATAGTAATTAAGAAATGCAAGAAAAAGATAGAAAAAAAGAAAATCTAGTATTACAAAAAGGAATTTTTACTCGTCTTTGCTAAATTAGCAAAGTTGATACTTCAATGGCTGGCATTAAACCAATGCATTACTTACTTGAGTGTTGTACTCTTGCACCCCAGTTTTGCTAAATGCTCTGATTAGGAAAGTAAAGCTGTAGGTTTATTATAGTGATGTGCAATACACACCACCAATACGGTGCTTGAATGTTTGATCAAGATCAAAATGATGTTGCTTTTTACAAACTATCAGGAAAATAAAATATATCCCTAATCTAAGCTGAAGGCAAAACATAGTCCTGTTGAAAGCGCAGAGAAAACAATATTTACATTGATGCTAAGAGGAAGCTTGAGTATGACTTGATACATGATAGCTAGAAAATATTGTCCTGTGCTAGGTTTACACTTTGTAGTTTTTTGGTTGGTTTGGGTTTTTTTTTTTTTTCTGAATTTTACATTTTTATTGCAGCATCTTTTTTTGTCTCCTTTATCTTTTTTTCATCTCCTTTTTTTTTTTTTTTAAAGGTATACATTGGGCTTTTCCTCTGTTTTTTCAAATGATATTTTTCAGAGGGTGGGGTTTTTAATCAGTCTTTTGAATTTGTCTTTTTCTGTACTACTTCTACTGGTTTAAAAAAAAAATAATTTAAAAAGCAGTAGTAGAGCTAGTATTCTGCCTTTTTCCTAATTCAGAAATCATATGTTGCTTTTAAAATATTTTCAGTAATTGAAATATATTGAATATTATATTATATATGTTATATTATATTATATATGTTATAATTGAATAAAGCTTTTTCTGTTTCGTGGTCAGTACAAAATCCAGCTCACAGTACACAGGGACAGGGTCAGTAGGGTTTCAGAGCCCCCAGATGAGAGGTTCCTATGCTTTGTTTTGTTTTTTATTAAGAAGGTAATAACTGAAGCAGTCACTCTTTGACAATGAACCCATTTTCTGCCATGGGCTGCTTGGAGCTGCTCTGGGAGATGCACTGACTGACTCCAGCTGCTCTTACCCAGCGAGAGGGTTCTCAGAGGCCACATCCCTCCGTACTGGGTTTGTGTAAGACCTCATGCAGTAGAGTCTCTCTTGCGGCTGAAGCTCTCAGGGTCAACCACAACATAAAAAGTAATCATTGTTTATCTCTGTTTGCCTGGAAAATAGATTATTTAATTCATTCTAATTACTGGCCTTTTAAATCTTTTCCACTTGGGCATGTTGTACAAGATAAACAGGTTTTGCTGGACCACTGGTCATCTTCCACTAATATGTGGAAGTGGAGTTCCTGGCATCTTAATACCTAAAAACATCTGTTACGTGAATTGTTATATTTTCTCTACGTGTCTGTGATCCCACTACTGAGAAACGCCTGGCACCTACTCCGTGATAGAAGCCCCTGATGACTACTGCATGGATAAGGTTCTCCAGCCTTTTGTCAGTGAGCTAGAACATGCGATGCTGCTTCAGGATTTTGCCTGCATTGCTGAGAATACCCATGGCATTTTGAATGTGTTACTGATTGTTTTTTCTTCAGAAAAAAAACAAACCAACCAACCCTGTATTGATTTATGTGACACCCAAATCGTTCTTGTAGCATTATCTACAAAGAAGTAGACTCACTGACCATTTGGAAGTATTTTGGTAGAAGAACCTGTCTGTTTGGTACTACAGTTAGGAATAGGCATATCACATCTGTTCTGCACAGCATACACTGACTTTTAGTTTGCTCTGATCTGAGCTTCAGAGGCGCTGTCTCGGTCTGGTTTGTGTTTGGCTGTCTGCAGCATCACCTGTGTTTTCATGCACTGCTGAAGGGAAGAGTTCCTGGGAGTTTGAGCCACGACTCGGATTTGTTGCTGTTTTGGGAGATGATCTTGTACCAACGCCTAATCATTGCTAAAACTCTCCCCTCCTTGCTTTGGAAGTGTTTTGCTCTCTGCTGTTTTCATGTTTTCCCTAGGGGCCTGTGGGTTCCCCCACCCCATGGTGGCTGCACTCGATGGTGACGATGACATTTTGGTTTCAATTCTGGCAATCAACAAATTTTAACAGCTCCTTTTGAAACGCAAGGGAGTTAACATTCTGAATGATATTTAAAGTCAGCAAACTATCAAGGAATTCTAGCTAGTAAAATAAGAGATAAAACCTCACCTGTTTGATGTGCACTAATCGAATGCTTAAGAACTATCCAGAGTTGCTTCTACTTTTTCAAGCTTTTAGACCTGTAGCCATTCTGAAGCCTTCGCTTAATCATTTGGCATGCATTTTTCCTAGATTTTTTAAAAATCTACTGCAATCATTTATAAATGGATTAAACAAGAAAATAAAACCCAAACCACGCAACATATTCTAGGATTTTTAATGTTGAGAATTCTCTCCTGACCCTACTTGGACAGCCTGTACGTCACAGTTTTCGAGTTACTTGAACTTCTCCGTGAAGTCATACTTGAGTCTTCAAATATAAATGAATGTAACTTTGTGAATAAGTAACCACATTTTAATTCTAAGGCTATGTTTACATGAACTTGTGAAAAGTTCTGTTCATTTTTTCCAGCTATGAACAGTTGAAGGAGCCGCTAAAAAAGATAAATCTTAAGTAGAACCAAGACATAACCCTAAACAGTTTAGAAGGGTTTTGCTAGCTGAGTTGCCAACAGGATTGAAAGCCATTCTCTTCCCACGAGTGTCTGCAGCTGTCTGCGCTTTAGTTCATGGCTACCTACACTGTTTCTGTCTTCCCCATCTCTTCCTTTCAGCGCTCTAAGGAACGATAGAAGGCTGCTGTGTTGTTCAGACATCCCTTACTTCTGTCTTTTGCCCAGTCTTTGCTCATTCTGCCTGCCCCTTGCTTTTGAACTTTCTGTCTCAAGAAATGAAGTTTGAGTCAAGTTTAGAAGTTACCTTTCTGAGCTTTTTTTGTTTTAAGGGAATTGTAGAAAGAGAAGCAAGTATGCAAAGAGTAGCACTGCATTCCCATGAGACGATACATATTTTCTCCCACATTTCAAATGCAGGTTAGTTTTCTGTACACCCACACTAAAAATTCTTAAATTCATTTTAAAAGCCCAACATATTTTTTTTTATTTTTTTTTTTTTAAAAAAAGCCGAGCTGTATGGGCTTTTAAGGATTTGCTAAAAGCATGTTTTTGGAAGAAAAGGAGAGTGACCCTAGCACAAGGAGTATTAAAAATTGAGTGCAAAGCAATGCATAGCTACCTCTTCTAGGCATAGATGAATAAGCAGCATGTGTGATGGTGTGTGTTTAATTTATGTCTTCCTGTCCTTATCTTTGGATAGTTGTAGACCTATTCTGAAATGCATCACTTACTGGTTACACAGATGGCTACTGGCGATCAGCTAATTAGAAATAAGTCTGAACCCTTTTAGATTTTGTATTTTTTCTTAATCTGATAGAAGTAATTGTCTAAAGGGAATAACACATCTAATACATTATACCTGATCATTTTTCTTCCAGGACTTTTAATGTATCCAGCTGAGGATACATGCATTTGCACTTAGTCTTTTCATAAGGCTTATGCTTATCAGATTTTTTTGGTATTTGATAGAAATAAGGTAGAAGCAATGACATGTGATTACAGTCCACCCATTTATGGTTAAAACACGTGAAAATTTTAAATTTAATAAATGTTGTGTTGATCCTTGTTCAGGAATCCAGTGAACCTTCTACTCCGTTTTACTACTGATTGCCACTTTCCCAATCCCATCCTGGTTTTAGTAACTATTCCCTATCAAAGCTGCTGGCCTTCCAGTGCACAGCCACTGTTTTGTCGGTGTCAGATCATCCCTAATTACTGTGATTAGGGGAGAGAAAGAAACTTCCTTTTTCATTTTATTTTCCTCTAGAGTTAGGCATAATACATCAGGTAATAATTACTGAATTATATTTAGGTTCCACAGAATTGTTATCTGAAAGATATTTAAGGATATAAAAGGACAAAAATATACTTGGCCAAACATACTGAAACAGAATAAACTGCAGTTACTTTGGTGTTCATGAGTTGCTTATTGTAGTCAAGACAGAGGCAGAACAGGTGATTTTAGTTTCTTGTATGTGCTATAGCCTCATATGTAGCCTTGCTTTAGTTTGTCCTTGTATTAATACATCTGTTTCAGAAATGGCTTAAATCCTAACAGTCATTAAAATCATTAGTTGGATAGGACACTTTCCATCAAATTGCTTTGGAGTAATAATAATGATGATAATGCTTTCACATCTGTCTGCCATGCAAAAGTATAAATTGCAACCTAACAGAAAAGTGTGGGTTTGATCACACAGTGCTCCCTTGCATTATAACCAAGTTTTTCACCTGAAAGTCTAAAGGTTGTGTTCTCCCCCATCAAGAATAAAACCAAAAAGAGAGCGTGGGAGCCCTGAAAATTGCCTTCGTTGAAGATGAAATGTGGATTTGAGTAAGCAGCTTTGCCAGCTCACTATTTGAGTCTCAGACTTTGACTAAGGGTGTCCATGTGCTGCCACAGCCAGCTCGGGATCTCCCACCTGCGTACAGAAGTTGTCAGTAACGAGCCTTCATGTGTTCCAGCCTGGCTCAGAGTTAATTAATTCTCTCTCCCTCTTACTATAGCTGTGGTGACAAAATAAGCACACAAAAAAATGAGTAGAAGTTGGCTAATAGTAATGTTTGGCTCTTCTAAATCACTTTTTTTTTTTTTTTAACATTTTTATACTACTGTATGTCAAGCAAATGTGTTTATGTTGCAGTGCTGGCGCTGGAAGAACAGGTACATTCATAGCACTCAGCAATATTCTGGAACGAGTGAAGGCTGAAGGGCTCTTAGATGTATTTCAAGCTGTGAAGAGCTTAAGACTGCAAAGGCCACATATGGTGCAAACACTGGTATGATATTTAACAATCCGGATCTTTGTCAAAGGATGTATGTTTGTAAATATTCTTGTGGGAGGAGAACAAAGGATTATTTTTTTTGCAGGTTGAAATAAATTATGTATGATGGCTGTGTATGCACAGGATATTATCAGAAATCTGTATTTTTACAGATAATTTTTTTATAGCATTTCTAAAAATACAATTTGGCTTAACATTCTGTCTCTTGCAGCAGCTGGAGACAGTTAAACCAAAATATTTTGAGTGTTGCAGGTGACAAAACATATGAAGTAAATGCCTTTTAACCCTATGTATCAATTGTTCCTTCTTACCTTAAAATGCTTGAGCTTACATTGGCTTGAGGTTGGTCACTTAAAGGGAGAAGTATCTTTGACTTTAAAGTAATCTACAAGTACTATGTCAAGCTGTGTTCAGACACTTTTCCCTATTGAATAAACATGTAAAAGTTGGGACGTTTTTAGACTTACATTTTTGGAAAATATATAAAAATGCTGGTATTTTGTATTTTGATAGCACCCTCCAGTCAGTAATTTGAAACTTCTTTAGAAACAATGACCTCAAAACACCTTTTTCAGGTAGATGTTCTCCATACTACAGGTAGGAAGAAAGGGGCTGAAGAAGAATTGGCTTATCTGTAGTCATGCTGAGACAGGGATGAAATATTTCTTTTGGGGTTCTGGCTCCGTGATTTAATAACGTTAGTTGAGGGTGTAATTGCCACAGACGTTCCCAGCTGAGCCTGCAGAAAGGTTTCTGCTAAACTCTGCTTTCCAGCATGAGTGAATTCAGATGCCAATTCTGTTTATTATCAGTGCTGTTCCAGGTTTTGTAATCCAGCAAATCATGTTGAAGGCGTATCAGTGTGCGTGGAAGATCAGGATGTGTCCCATCTTTAGGATGGAGAGGGCTGGCCCAGCAGGCTAACATACAGGCAGTGCCTAAGTAGACAGCCTTTGCAAGGGGAACTCTGTTTCAGAAAAATAAACTTAGGGCTTTTTTATTGTTCTATGCATTTCACGTTAATTTGTCAGAAGTTATACTGTCGCTTGGTTTCTGCTGTAAAGTTCAGAAGATGAAGCCCAAAGTTAATCAGCCAGGCTCCCTGGGGAATGCACAGGAGGAGTGACCTGCTTTAGCATGAGCCGGGCAGCAGGCAGGTACAGTGAGCTGCTTAATTTAAATGAGAAAACAGGTCTAATAATAAAAACGTTCAGTTAAAGAACTATTACCTAGAAGGATTAAAGAAATAATTTTAACCGAAAAGCAACAGTCCGCCTGTGTCTGACAAAAGAGCGAGGTGCCATTGCTTTTTTTTAAGAAAAATAAATATGTAAGTAGAAATCAGAACAGATCAGTCCTCAGCTACTGATCCAAGTAACGGTCTAAGGTAGAACGTGTTACATTTATCACTAGGATTTGCATAAGTATGATTTTTTTCCAGTGTAATTGTATGATGCAACCAAAGCACTTTTTTTTTTTTTTATTATTGTTTTTCAGGAACAGTATGAATTCTGCTACAGAGTGGTACAAGATTTCATTGACATATTTTCTGATTATGCTAATTTCAAATGAAAATTCCTGCCTTATTTTTTAATTTGTCTGTATAAATAGTTGTATATTCTGTTAATTTATTCCATGTCATTTTGATTGACTTTACTGTAAATATGACCTTGTGTTTGCTCTAAAAGTTGCATTTGCTGTATAAAGTTATTTCTTAAATATAAATACCTTCTAAAGCAAAGTATAATGTTCATATACAGTATATCACTATAAAATGGTATAGAAATCTTTATTCTAAATAACAGTAAATTAATTATTGAGGGGTTATTTCTTTGAATTTTTCCACTTATAAATGCTTATCGATAATGTTATCTCCCAGTTCTTGAACCTTTACACAGGTGATTTACATTTCATACTGAAAAAGTGAATTGTGGTACATATGTCTAAACTAAACATGTTTTGACCATAAACCTTTCTTCGTGATGAAAATGGATGTTTATTTAGGGACGCATTCTGATAACCTGCTTATGCTTGTAGTTTGTTTCACAAAGGGTCTCATTGGAGGCAAAGAGACTGTTCTAGTGAAGTGCTATTAATGATAAAGGTATCAGAATGTGGCCTTTCATGTGTAATACTGTACAGTTCAACTGAAAAATATAACTGCTCTTAAAGTCTGTTTTTAAGAACCTCCAGGTTGATGGCAGTTCCATTTTGAGTCTTAATGTCAATAAGATTAAATCAGTAAAAATACAGATTTAAATGTTTTATTTAAGAGTTTTCAAAGTCCATTTATGTTGTTTTCCTAAATATTACACCAGCTTAGATCAATTTAGAAAGACAATAATGTGAGTTTACCGCTATTTTGAGAATATTTTGCATATCAGAAGAGTATATTTTGCAGCACCTGAACTTGTCTACTTGAAGAGGCTTTATAGCCATTGTCAGAAATGGATTTAAAGCTTCTCCACATAAAACTGCATAATTTCCCTCTTCTTTAAGGAAAGGAGAAAGAGGTGAACTCTTACTCTTTGATTTGACTCAACAGAATAATTAACAGTGGTTGCTAAAATTGTGAAAAAACATTTTGCTAACAGTGTAATGCTAGCAACTTCAAGCATTGTAGCAAAAAGCTCCTCTACATTCTTACCCTCCCATATATATTATCAAAAAAGGAATGCTTCCTTTATCTAGAAGGGGTATATGTGTATATAGATATATTTTTAATGAAAGTACTACTGATAATATAATTGGTGAAATAAAGTTTAAAAGTCTTATTGTAGCCCTGCCCACGGTATGCTTGTGGGTTGTAAGTTAGAAATTCCAAAAATCACAGGGCATCCGAATGTTAAATAATTAAAAAGTATATGTTTTCCACTCTATAAAATGCATATATGAATTAATGAGCACAAAATATGCGAATATGTACTTTACATAACTAATATGCAATAGTTCTGTCTTGTCCAGTTGGTTGGGTTTTTTCAATGCAAACATAAAAGCCTTATTTAAAATAAGCAGCTTATACTGATCATTTCACTGTTGTTCTTGCACTATTTTATCACATGACCATTTTTCATTTCTGATAACAAATAGCATTGCGCTTTGTAACAATGCAAGGAAATGGGAAGGTGTTCACACCTCTCATTTTGTACTGGATGGAAAAGGTGCGGTTCAGAAATTTCTAAGCACAGTGTTCTGAACACTGCCATTTACTGCTTCTTGTCTTCCCATCGATGCACAGCTGTATTTATTTGTACAGTAAATTATGCACTTAAAAAAGATTGTTTAAAGACTAAACCTTTGTTGTGAGTTGCTAAGAGAAGATGCACTCAAGCCACAGAAAGTGTTGAGTAACAAAACCGAATGCTAAGTAAGTTTACATTACTACTGCATGCCGAAATTTTACCTAATTTTAAAAAAGTCATCAAATAAATTCAGTATGGAAACAATACAGTGGGGTTTTCAGTATGATCATTGGTAGCACAGGGAGACTTAGAGAGGTTAAATGATGATAGAAAGTAATGCAAAGGAATTTCCACTGTTTTCCAAAGAAGTGTATTTTCTTGGTCACATTAGATTCCAATGTCAGGATCTTTCCAAACATTTAGTTTAAATTTGAAAAATAATTTGTCTGTTTGGGTCCCTTCATAAAAGTTTGGATTAAGAGTTGCTTCATGAAGCAAACCTCATGGTGCAGCAGCAATGCAGTGCGATGTTAGCGGGGACCTGTGCCCATTCCCCGCCCCGACAGCGACTGCATTGGAGGCGCAGCAGAGCTGGGGGTTTACTGCAGGGGGGCACAGGCAGCTCTGTCCTTACAGCAAGTAGTAGAATGGAGTTAAGCTGAAATATCAAATACTCAACTGGGTACTCAGGTTTGAGTTGCTAACTCTATTAAATCTAGGAGGAAACAAATACCTAGAATATATTTCAGAAGTCACAAATGTAGCTACACAATGACTTTGTTTAATTTGAAAAGCTTGCTTTCCAGTTCTTGTCTTTAGTCAATAGACTGCTTATCACAGCAGCCTAGTAACTGGGGAGCTGTATTTCGATATAATATATATGATTTTTCTTTTAAATTTTCCTCTGTTGCATGGAATTACTTTAAAATGCCAAATAGTTGATTAGAAGTTGTACATTCTGATCTGTTTGTGGGTTTGGTCACTATGTGACTTGACTGTCTGTTTTCATGTGTTACGATAGGTTCCAGTTCACCTAAGCATTTGAGCGTTCGCTTTATGACATCTCTGTTCCACAAAACATTTAAGTACCATAGGTTCTTTGTTCCTGAAGCAACCCCTTAAGTGCTTTGCTGAATTGGGCCTTAACGAAGAATGCATATTGTAATTACCAGTGTTTTTTAGGGTATTTTTACGTATCAGTTTTTTAAACTTTTAAAATGAGCCTGACCACCCGTGTATTTTGAAATGTTTTCCTTTCCCCAGTACCATTTTTAATGTAAAGTTATTGAAACTTTTCTGTATAACCAAATTGTATTTAATTTGTCAAATCTTTATAATATATGTATGTATTATACAGTTTCAGCTATTATTATTTTCTTTTATTACATTTATAATTTGATCTTGCTGTGTTTTTAATGCCAGTGAATGTTGCTGAATTATTTGTATATGCAAATTGCAAGATCTAATACATTCTGATGCAAGAACAAAGCTTCGTTTTTATTCTCAAACTGTATTACTTTCTTTAAATCTTTTAATTTCATTCCTGTACTGTGTGTTCATTTAAATTAAGTATTCTAAAAGAGTTGAAATCCATTATCTAGATAAATAATTTTTCGGTACTTATCTGCAGCTATTTGGAAGTAATATTCAGACTGATGTCAGAACTGAAGCATTGTGGATATAAACTCAGGATAGCAATCGGAAGGCCAGGTCTTCCCAAACTGTGTTAATAAGTAAGACCTGACAATATAGAGCTTTGACATGCCAAGTCCCATGGCAGCCTTCCCTTTTGAGTGTAAATGTGATGATTCAAGGCCTGACCCTGCAATACCTGAATGACTGTCATTCCTCCGGGAACTTGGTGCAGCACCAAGCGCGGTGGCTCTTTGGTGGAGCCCTTCTAGCCCGTCCTCCCAGCACGGCGGCAGAGCTGCGGGTTGAGCTCCCTTCGAGAGAGGTGGGGAGGGGCGGGGGGCACCGGTGCCATTTTGCATTGCAGGCTACTCCATGGGATGGGAGTTGTGCCCGTGGCAGGGGCTTGGAACTAGGATGATCTTAAAAAAGGTCCCTTCCAACTCAGGCCATTCTGTGGTTCTGTGTAGGAGCAGGTTTTGGTCTCTGAGGGAGATGGGATTTCACCATAACAGGGAGGCTAGTGACGGGGGAGCTCACTCACAGTGCACGCAATCTTTCGGTTCTTTTATCTGTAATTTTTAATAATATTGTGGTACACTACTGTGGTATAATATCACGATAAAAATAGCAGCTTAACTTTCAACTATATGTCACCCATCGTTAATTGAAACCCACTCTAACAGCAATTTCTTCATTAATTTCAACAGGCTTGATATCGGACCTCATGCCAAAAATAATCAAGATGGCCTGCTGTTGTAACAAGTGTTAGGGGAGATTTATGTGAACTGGGAGTAACTACACTAAAGGGTTACAAGCCTGATGTCAAGCTACTATCACTGAGATTTGAAAAGGTTGAATGTCATTTGGCAAGTTATCGTTTAACAAAGCAGTATTTCTGTTTCACCTCTTTAGGCCTGTTTCATCGGGTACACCAGACACCTAACATTTGGGAAGTACTCTAAAACGAATGATAATTTTCTGATTATTTTTCCAAGCATGTTTGGAAGAACTTTTAGATTATGCATCGTTCTTGTGTGCTCTTTAAGTCCTTGAGTTTGGTAATTGTGCTGCTTTCAACACAAACCAAACCATCCAGGAATAACTGTAACAACATGTTTGCCAGTAGTAACTTAAGTGTGGCTTTCTAAAGATAGTAAGCGCATGCATCCTGAACGAGATGTCTTTGCTTCATCAGAAAGATGGATTTACTGATCAAAAATTTGCCTGCAGAGTTTTAAATACAGGGATACAAGACACTGAAATGTAGAGCCTTTTAGGAAATGAGCGTTCAGGGAAATATTACTGTTTCTTACTGTGACACTAAATAGTACCAAGTTAAGAGTAATATTTTTCATTACATGCAAAAGCTACTAATAAGCTGTTGGGAGTATTTTGTGTGATTGGATTGTATACTTCTTAGCAGGTATCAAGATGCACAGCTTGTGAACCCACTGAAAGTTAACTGTGTGTGAGACCAGACAGATGCCTTTGTGTGGTTTCAGAAAATAGAATCTGAAATATTAATCATTTATTAATTAATCATTGGTTAATTTAAATTATTATTGACAGTCATAATTATTGATTACTACAGATCTGCATGATTTCTAGTGTAATAAGGTCTGTTTAGCAGTAGTCACCATTTTTAGACTACTCAAGCTAAACTATGAGACAGAGTGACTTTCTTCCTGTGTTCATCATAGTGCACTTCTGTAGGTCTGTTTCTGTATTAAAGGTCAACAGTGAAAAGCATCTTTGTTAACATACAGCCAGGCATGGTGGGTTTTTTAACAAAAAAATCTAAAGTTGTAGAAAGGACTTGGAATAGCTTGGTTCTCACCTCCTTAGAGCAGATAAAATATGGCTGTTTAGATACTGTATTGATGACAAATTTCTCTTATTTGCCTCTGATATTTCATAAAAGAGATTTCAGTGAGAAGGTGACAGTGTAAGATCCAATGTGTGGAAGTTTTTCTCACAACACGTGCCCTCTGTTCTCTACTATGTCCCACTTTAATGACAAATGCAAAACAGCAGATGAATCGTAAGACTTCACTGGAATATAAAAATAATAAAACTATACAGAAGGTATGAAGCCTGTATCTTTTGCGATCTTGTTTATATATATATATAGTCAGAACTAAATGTTATCATTGTGCACTTCTCCAGAGTTTAATTTTTCTTGGCTCACCTGATGAGAATGTGCACGGATTTTTTTACAAAGACATACCATAAAGACCTTTTGCTGCTTTATCAAGTTTTTTATGCATTTTACACCTTGTGATGCTCAAGATTGTTTTTAGAAACTCAGCTTTTAGAAAAAACACACTTTCACTGTGAACTGCTCATGAAATGTATTTATTTTTATAGGTTATTTAAACAATATAAACTAAGCAATATCAGAGACATGTTTGTTCTGTATGGGGCATATATATCAAGTCTAAGCTATGCTTTCCTTAATACAGAAATTGTTCAATGCGTCTGTGAATTTTTCAGGCAATTGAACTTCACGTGGATGTTCTCCATCTTAGGTATTAAAGGATTATGTTGTAATTTAGATAGTTCCATAAGAGCTTTCTTATAATGACTTTTATACATTTTCTGTGCTGCTTCGCACAGAGTAGGAGAATTAATAAATTATTAATCAAATTGAGATTTTTGCCAGGGAAGTTCTTTTCACAAATAATCATTCTTTTTTTCTTTCACCTGTTCCCATTGCATTAAAAATTGTTCCAGCATTTTCCTGAATGTCACACTCCAACTATTTTTAAACATTGAACAAAAGATCTGTCGTGACTTCATGGCAGTTGGGTAGACACAAAGAAAGCAAAACTGTACCGGTCTGGAAGAGCTTGAGAAAGAGTTATTTAGCACACTTGCAGTTGTATCAGGTTATAAAGCTCAGTTTGTGCTCGTGGTGGCAGTGATACCAGCAAGCACGGAGCAGCAGAATAGGCTGCGTTTCAGCACAACAGGCAGTGAGTGAGCAGCCAGGGGTCCTGCTCGTGGTCTCTGTGAGAGGAGACTAGGTTCTGCCTCCTTGGAGGCACCAGTATTGTTTTGGTCTCTGCGAAGACTTTTTAGTAGGGCCTGTAGTGACAGGACAAAGAGGAATGGCTTTCAGCTGAGAGAGGGGAGCTGTAGATGAGATGTGAGGAAGAAATTGTTCCCGGTGAGGGTGGCGAGGCGCTGGCCCAGGCTGCCCAGAGCAGCTGTGGGTGCCCCATCCCTGGCAGTGCTCAAGGCCAGGCTGGATGGGGCTGGGAGCAGCCTGGGCTGGGGGAGGGGGCCCTGCCCAGGGCAGGGGCGTGGGACTGGGTGGGCTTTAAGGTCTCTTCCAACCCAAACCAGTCTGTGATTCTATGATTGGTTTTTTTTCTTTTATGTTATTTTGCCTCAGAATTATATTCTAGCATTTTCTAGTTGAAATTTTTATGGTAACCATGTGGTTGCCTATGGATCAAGTGCAAGCTGTTTCCAAGGAGGCGGCGTGTGGAATAGCTTTCCTTCCTTCATTGAGTACAGCATGCTTAAGGAGATGTTGATGTAATTTGCTGAATACAGTGGAATCTCGCCCCGGTCATAATAAACAGGTGTACAAATCACCAACTCTTACCCAAATAGCAGATATGCAAAAGGACTGAATGGGCAGTGCAAAATCCATCTTATGGTTGCCTTTAGGATTACAAGCTATCTGTTGAAGTTAATGGCAAAATTTCCTGGAGTTTTGTTCCCAGATGAGAGGTCTTTCACTGTTTTAGGATCCAGAGTTGTCAATAATACATTTTTTGGTGAGCAGTACACTTAAATATTACATGAGCAGTTCTGTAACTTTGTAAATTGCAAGTCTGTTGTAATAGACACAAAGACATGCCTGGTCCCAGGTATGAACTACAAATACTAATTTACATTTTAAAAATTATACATCTCAACCATGACATTGTGTAGTTTGCTTTGTAGTCATCTTTCATGGCTTTGAAGGCTTTATGTGAAAACAGCCTATTAGAAAGCTACATTTAAAGATGAACTTTGATTTTTGGAAACAGAAATTTTTGTTTAAAAATATTAGTGCTTCACATCATATATGGGAGTTTGATCTTTTACAGTTCCCTTCTCTTAGTAGTTTGTTATGCTGGTTCTTTCAACATTTAAAAGAAAAATAAATCTATTATTTCAAAGTATTTATTAAATGTGAATATAAGCCATTTTGGAAAACATATCCCATTTGTTCATAAACTCACGGAGATTTCTCACGCATGAAATAATCTGTCAAAATTAGCTTCTGTGTACAAATACAAGCATTCAGAAAACCTTAGGTGCAATAATGTGTCATTGTAATAAACCATTGTTTTTAAGAGAAGTCTATTGCAAAACAATAAATGTTCAGATTCATCACACAGTAACTTACTGATCTCTAGACTTCGCTTTATGCTGTGAGTAGCCTGAAGTATATATTTTTTCAGTGCCCAACAAAAATTTGTAAATTAAATCAAAATCAGAACTCATCTGTGATGACAGTGCAACTGAATTTGTGCTAATCGTGGCTATATTAACACTTTTTTTGTTGGAAGTTAGCTGTGTAATCAATACAGGTATAGTTCCATCTGAACATTTTTAGTTTTGGCAATTCTAGAAGCAAGGCTGGTAATTGTTTTGTTTGTGCCTCTCTTCGTTTCCCTTCGTCATGTGCACCTGCTGGACAAATTACAGCTGCAGTGAGAGCGCGCTACTGTACTCAAAGGTAACTCTGTGTTCTAAAAATGGGGTCTGGGTAGTGGTGATGGCCTTTCACCAATATTGAAGTTTCTGCCTGAATTTACTGCCTTATTTACTTAACACCTATATACATTATAAAAAAATTAATCCTGTTAAAAAAACAAACAAACAAAAAAAAAAAAAAACAACCTGGAACTTGTGCTTTCTTAGACTTCCCGTTAAAAAACTGCAGTAGCACAAATCTGTGAGAAGTCAGCTTCATTCATGTAAGTGCTTCCAGAGTAACCTGTTCAGAAATTAGAACAAATGGCCTTGTATAAGGGTCTTCATATGACAAATTAAGATGCTAATTTTTCTAATTAATTCTCTTTATGTTGTTGTTGTTGTTCTTGTGCTCTTGGCTCAAGACTTCAGCCCCAGTATGCTTTAGTGATCATGAGCCTTTTTGTATTATCGGGCCACCTTCTTGCACTGATAACCCTTGTCATTAAGTCCTGAGAAAGATCACAGATCCATAAGGATGGCTCTTAGTGAAATAGTGTTTTTCCTAATTACCTTTTGATTGGTTGAATAAGTTAAAAATCTCTAAAAAACTGGCAAGGAGGTTCAAGGACTGATTTAAAATAAACTACTTTTCAACACATTTTTGAAAGTTGACAGTTTTACTTGAACCTGTATGTAGATGTAATTGTCAGCTTGTACCCATTTGTCTTTTTTGTTTTGTTTTGTTTCTACCTATAGATCTACTCTTGCAAATAATTGTATATATGCTATTTAAGAAAGCACCGCTGCTCTTGAAGAGAGATTTAAAGGCACACTTAAAACTTCAGTTATAATTTGTGTTGTCCTGGAAGTGTTGCTGTGTTTGCAGAGGTATATATCACAAAGGGTGTGACAGGATTCTGTGCGGTAAGTGCACTAATAAACCACTGTATATCATGCCAGAATATACAATTATTGGCATACCACAGATATATATATATTTTTTTAAATCACCAAAGCCTTGTCAACATGACAATGCCACATAACGATAGCAGCAAAATTGCTTTTTTGCTCTCCAGCTCAGTTTGATCAGATGGGGGATATTGGAGACTGTAATCAATTAGGCTTTAAAAGAGTTTTACTGGTATAGATTGTTTGTTTTAGAAGCATTGTTCAGGATAACTGCACTTGTAAAGACCCCCAGGAAGGATCTGACTTTACTAATCTGTTTATTGGCAGTGATACCCAGTGGTGAGAATTCTAATTTTGTCTGAATGTTTTACATCTAAATAGTAAAGATTGTCTAGTAGCATCAAGCTATCATGACAAGCTGAAGGTATAATAATAAGGTCATGACTTAATATGCTGAACTAAATTAAAACCCCATCAAAGCTCATAAAATAGACTTCAGAGTAATTTAACTCAAAGGAAAAAAAATTAAAAAGCTGCTTACATCTAGCTGTAACACATCTAAAGTACCCTAAAAATACCTAAAATTAAAAAATAAAAAAATAAAGTACCACATAAAATAATAGTATTTGAGGCAAACTAGGTAATTACATAAAATAGTAGTAATATCAAAAGGAGTTTGGCTTTGTGAAATATCTGAATAGCAGAATTTTACCGCCTGAAGCACAAAAGACTGGATGACCTTGTAAAAGGCCTGTCTCCCTTTGTATCTCTTTCCCCCACGCATGCATAGAACTTTAACTTGGAATTAAGGTCACCAGATTCTGTAACTCGGTAATGCATATTTATTATAGAAATTAAAAAAGAGGCATCACTCGACAACCTGTCTATTTTCCCTTGGAGAA
The DNA here is from genome assembly GCA_035590215.1 of Microhierax caerulescens. Taxonomy (NCBI): domain Eukaryota; kingdom Metazoa; phylum Chordata; class Aves; order Falconiformes; family Falconidae; genus Microhierax; species Microhierax caerulescens. The sequence continues at coordinate 51,077,948 of JAVJGJ010000062.1, forward strand.
CCCCCAGCTATCTGGGGCTGGGGTGGGAATGGGGAACTGTAGAAGTGTGATGTTGGGTAGAAAGAAAGGAATTGAGCAAGTCTGTCTTTGCTGAAATTAGCTATGATGAAAATCAGGTTTGCTTCATGAAGGAGTCCGGTAATGGAAATGACTTTGATATTATGGTGTGTATCAAAAATACTATGAAAGTTGGAACCTACACTGCTCCTTCGGGATGTTTTTCCAGTGGTCATCCTACAAGATAAAAAATAGGTTTAAATGTTAGTTACCAGTTTATGTTTGGTGGCTAGCAAATAGAAGGGAAAAAAAATCAGAAATTCAAACTTGAGGTATGTTAGTGCAGGGTGTATTTTGAATGTAATCTATGAGAGAAAACTGCTCCCAACCCCACCCCAATTATTCAGAATTTCTGGAAGTAATTAGTTTTTATGCCTGTTTTAAAATCCTTTTCTATTTACATCTCTGACAACACAGATTAATTTGCCTTAGATTTTTGTGGAACTACAGCCTGAAAATGGGGTTTCAGATAGTCTGAGGAGACACGCGCTGCCTGGCAAACCTCTGTCCACTTGTTTTTTAAGCACCTTCCTATACTGTTTCACAGAGATGAAAACAGCACCTTCCAGTCTCTTTTTTAGAAGTCTAAAAGCTTTTGTGACTCCCTTGGACATCAAAAAGAATGCAAAACCCAAACAAGTAGCTTGCTTTTAAAATTTAATACTGTGCATCGTGTAAAGGGTGATATTCCAGAGAATAAAATGAGTTGGTTGGAGCCTGTATTTTGTAATTCCAGACCACTGGTGCAAATATTCAAGCTAGAGGAAGAATGGAATATAATGATGGAAGTTCCATAGTCTCAGCATAATCTGCATTTTTCTGCACAGATTTTTAAAAGCATTTTTAAAAGAGATCTTGTGTATTCTGGAGAGGGCTATGGTTAGAAAGCCTTTTCAGTCTGAAAAATGTTTCTGTTCTGAGGTCATATTCAAAGAACTCCACTCCTTGGCTATTCCCAGATTAAGGCTTCTTCTCATTTTTGGTACCTGGAGATTATCACATTGATTAGAGGTTAATTTTTAAGTTTATGCAAACATAATAGCAATATCAAAACCGTAAGCTTCATCAAGGGTGAGGATGGACACAATACTGGATTTGTGTAGGAACAGCTTGTTCTATCTTTGTGTGACTGAACTAAAACTTGCCCATTTTGGGAGTGTGATTGTTTTTTCGGTTGGTTTGGGTTTTTTTTCTGTCAACAACTACAGGGCAGCAGTGTCTTGCTTCTTACTTGTGATACAGGTTTTCATAGTCAGCTCTTAGTAATGGCTTGCTGCCAGGGAGTGAAGATGGGAACCAGGGTTTGTAGATAAATGTCATTAAATGGCTGATTGAAATGGACTTTTAATTTTTACTGCTGTTTTCTCCCTCCCATCCTTGCTCCCCACCCCTACCCCACCTCCTTTAAAGCCCCTAATTTGTATAGTTAACACTATTTTAATTATGGAAAGACCAGGGCAGAAAGAAGATACAGATGCTTAAATTAGTTTAGCAAGTCTATATTAAGTGATATAAACTGATTCTGGACGGGTTTTATTGCCATGAGGAGTTCCCGTGGGGTTTAAACAACGGCAGCCGCTGAAGAGGTGCGTAGCCGGGACCCGGCGGAGCCCCCCGCGAACCCCTGTCCCTCAGAGTGGCGCTGCGCGGCAGCAACTGGCGGCGGGGCTGAGGGGCCGAGGGGAAAGGAGGGCTGCCCGGCGGGGGTAAAGGGCCGAGGGGAAAGGAGGGCTGCGCGGCCGGAGACCGGCTGCGGGGCCGAGGGGGAGGGGTGCCTGGCGGCGGCGGGGCTGAGGGGAGGGGTGCCCCCCACCCTGAGGTGAGAAACGGCTCCAGGGCGGGGCCACACCCCTGCGTCTCCGTTTGAAAACAAACAGCACCGCGCCCCCCATTGGCTCGGGCGCTCGCTCACGTGACCTCCCTTCTACCAATCGAGGGCTGTCGCGCGCCTTTTCGAAAATCGTTACTTGAGATCGGTTTGAATTTTTTTTATCCTTCCGCCAAGCCGACATCGGGTAAGGCTAAAAGGCCACGGCCGGCGAGGAGCGGCTGTCCTAGCTGGTCGGGCTGGGGGCGGCGGGGGGGTGTGTCTCAGCCAAGGCGGCTGCTAGCAGGTGAGGCCGGCGGCGGTTCTGGGGCCGCCTGCACGGCTCCCCTTCTGTGCTTATGCGCGGCGCAGGGATACACCGGCGGGCGGCGGGGTGCGAGGGCCCGGCGGGAGGCA
>JAVJGJ010000062.1:51080328-51103888 GCA_035590215.1 Microhierax caerulescens
GGCTGCAGCTAGTCCTGCCTGCGTAAGATGTGCTTTCCCCATCTGCACTACACCAAAGCCTCTGTATTATACTGAAGTAGCTCCTACTGCAATTTTTCTTCCTTAAGCAAAGCTGCTAAAGATCTGACCTCTGACAATCTGGGTCTCCTTCCAGCTGTGTCCCCCTTTGCAAGAACCAAAGTGGATAAAAGAGGGGCAGAAGACAGGAACAATGAACTGCAGTTGATGGGTAGCAACATCAGCACTCCCCTGCAGAAAGGACAGTACAGTAGGGTCACCACATGACCATCTCTGCCACTTCTGCTCCATTCTTCAGGGGTAGCTTTGCACTTCTTCCTCAAGAGACACCCGATCAGTGACGGTTCAGTCATTCAACCAAAGGTTTTGCACTGTTTCTTAGCTAAAGCTAGAAAAACTGTAGTGGAAGGAAGAAAAAAACTCATTCTCAAGACTTTCTTATTCACTTTCACCAATGCTTCCACTGCAAACAGAAGTGTACCCAGATAACAGAAGTGCTAGATAAAACAATAGCATGCTGCCATTGTTTTTTCTTCAGCATCGTCAAAAAGTACTGTATAAAAAAAATTAATTGGCAAATAATTCTTCTCTTCAGTTTAATAGTTATAAGTAGATAAATGTGATTTCAGAAGTGAGAGGCTTTAAAAGTCAGGTTAAAAGAAATAAATCACATGGGGTAAACTGCAGCTCATTAAACCAGTGCAAATGGCCATTTGCTAAACGGTATTACCATGTATTACTATTTGTTAAAGGAGAAGCAGAGGAAAAGGCCTTATTTAATACACATTAAATCATATAGATAAATAGGTTAGCTATATTAATAACCCACAAGCCTTTAAAACACCTAGAATGAAGCCCATAAGTCAGGGAATAGCAGCATTCAGGCTACACGTGGTTCTCAAGAAGAAAAAAAAGAAAAAGAAAAAAGGAATAATAATGTGCTATTGTTCTGCTCACTATGAATGACACCTTAAATGTGTCTTTTCCTCTTTTGGCCATAGGTTACATGCTGAGCAGCAGTGTATTCAAGCTAGATGAACGTATAAATGCAGAATCACGCACCCTCGCTACACTTTATTTCTTTCTCAATCCCTTCTTTCTGAAAACGAAAATGGGGCCAAATAATAATAATAATAATAATAATAATAATAATAATAATAATAATAATAATAATAATAATAATAATAATAATAATAATATAATATAATAATAATAATAATAACGATAACAATAACAATAATAATAAAAATTAAAATAAAAATAAAAATAAAAAAATAAATGGAACCCCCACCAACTTAAGTGGCTTACCACTCAGCTGTTACTCAGCTAACAAAGCAGTGCCACCGCACGCAGGAGCCCCCCGCGGAGCGCTCAGGAGCGCCAGCGCCCCGCGGCAGGCGGCGGGCGGCCACCGCTGCCGCCGCGGGGCCAGCAGGGGGCGCGCGGAGCCCGGTTCTCCGAACCCCGGCCGGTGGCTCGCTCCGCCGCCGTCCCAGCTTTTTCCCCCATAAGAGGCTTTTTAAAACTCCAGGATGGCACCGTCAGTGCTAACGAGCACCTTCCCGCGCGTCATGAATCCTGCCGTAAGATAATATAGGTGTCAGACTGCCGCACCGTAAAGTAACTTTTAGCATCTGGAACACCAAGGCAGGCAGGGGTAGGGAATTTCACCAAGATGAGAGCCAAGATTTCCCAGGGCGTGGGGGCCAGATAGCATCCCAAAAGCGGACCTTCAACTCACCCTCACTCAATGGCACAACGTGTGCTTATGCACAGCAGCCACTGCACAAAAGGGAGACGCAGCTCTCCAAAGGGCATGTTTGTACACATAACCACATAACGCGTATCCAACACACACCTGTGCCCAACTGACTACGAAGGGGTGTGACCTGGGTGTTGTGAGAAGTAATTAGCTAATGAGCCTTTTCTTCCTGTCATTACTCAGGTAAAACTTCCATGTGTCTGAAGCCCAACAACTGCAAAACTTTTGAGGATGAAGCGTATGATATTCGTGCTGCCTGCACAGCCAACAACAGCAGGGACTGTTTGCTCCCCGACTCCAGCCAGGGGAAAAATGTGTGTTAAGTTCTTCCACGCACTAGAAAATCCATACAAAGGACTCCAAAAACCTTAAAAGAGAGAGTCAATTAAGGCCTTTTCTTTTCCTCATGATTCTCATTATCGGATTCTCACAGAATTGGATCCTACTTTACCATGTCTTCAAAGGGACTCTTGTTAAATGAAACAGCAGCACTCAGCATCTTACAGGTTTTATTCCCAAGTTAAAACCTCATTGCAAAATCTAGCAGACAGATGCATCCCTTGGCTCCCTGACTCTCCCTAAAAGAGTCTGGAACCATAAAGCTTCCGGGATCAAATTTTCATAAGCTGAGGCCTAAGGTTGCAGAGGATCTTCTCATGCACAGTTACTGCAGTTGCATATGTATAGCTGGCTTTTGTACATACAAATGGAGCCTGTATACTAGTGCATGGCTCAAAGGAATCTAAATAGCTACAGAAAAATACACATGGGCCTTAGTTTTTATTTTATGATGTGCATAAAGCGAACAGGGGAAAAGGAGGTGATGGGAAAAAGATGGAATTCAGACCTCATCAAAGTCAAGGGTAGTTTTCCTATAGACTTCAAAAGATTCAGAACTTCATCTGTTACATTTATGTGCTACTGAACCCAGAGATAAGTTCAGAAACAGGTTTCACCCTCAATTCATTTGGCAGCCCAACTTCTTCCTGGTTGAATGGTAGAACCACTGACAAGAATCTCTAAAGAAAATTCTACCATGATGTAAATCAGTAGTCCCCAATTTTTTCCAGCTGTCTGGGCACCACAGCTCCTTCTAAGAGGCAGCAAGAGCTTTGTATCCCAGCCCTTACGACTCACATAGCCTGAGCTAGTGCGTATGTGGAGGTCCATCAGACTGGCATGCAAAGTAGCACAGTGTTTCCCAGAAACCATGAATGTGTTATGCACTTCATTCCCAAGCCACTCCTGCAGAAGAGGACTGCTGAGAGTAGGCTACAGGCTGTATAAACGGAGCTTGCAGGCTGTGTTTGGCCTATACCTTGCCGAATGGGTGGTTTTCCTCCAAGTTCCCACAGCTTAGACAGATCTGACTAATGACCATTAGCTGTCCTTCAACAGTCTCTTACATCCTTCTTTTGGGAAGAAGGGGTGGGAGGAAATGTGGGAAATGTTCCCTTCCTGTGGCCAAATTTAGCCTTGGTCTATGCAAGTACAACATTGTTGACACTGCCGGAGTTATGTATTAAGTAAAATCCTGGCCACACTAAACTTGATGGCAAAATTCCCGTTGACTTCAATAGAGTCTAGATTTCACAATAAATGTTAAGGGAGTGTGACTGTAAGACTAAGGCAAAGGCAAAGTAAAAGCAAGAACACTTTCCTCATTGCAATCCAGGGACAGGGCATGATCCTCCAGGGCTTTAAGGAAAAAAAAAAAAAATTTTAAAAAAATATATAAATTAGTAAATAAAATGGATCCTCCTGTTTAGACAGTTACTAGTTCCTGGGCCTTTTTTCTCTCATCGTATGATCTACAGATGCCTGTCTGGCTGCTCTTTCTTCACACTTGACTGTCCAGTTAAGCTTCTCTGCAGACCTGCTGTCACTCCTCTTTCAGCACATGATGGCAGCCCTCCTGCCATCTTGCTGTCACAGCCTTAGCTCACAGACCTGTTTGTATATCAGAAGACAAATATTTGTCATCCTTGCTTCTCGTCCCCTGTTAAAAGTGAGCTTAGCTAAGAAGGAAAAGCCTATCAGGAAAGTACTGGCACTGACTTTTTCTACCAATGATATTCCAGAATATTGTTTTTTTCTTTCGCCTCTCCACAAAGCTGGGAAGAATTGAGACATGAAGGATTCAGCTCTGCTGGGGAATAACCATACGTATTCCATATTGGCTTTTCAAGTGCTTTTCTACATGTAAGCCAGTGAAGAGCAGAGTTTTTATCTTTATTATTGTTTTGTTGTGGGGGTTTGGGTTTTTTTCCCACTGATCTAATCATGCCTAAACAGTCATTTTGCACCGCTGGGCAAAGGCAATAGCAAACGTGCTGACCATGCAGTTTTATACCACTCACCAGCACAAAAGACACACCCTAAAGGACCCAAGTTGGCAGGTTCTAAAATGCTGCTCAGTTTAACAGCAAAATATTGCCACACACACGCTGTGTGAGCAGACCTTAGATTAGCATCAGTTGGTATAATGTGACAAATGAGAATGTGTAATTCCTGATCATAGCAAAGACAAGTAAGTGAAACAGGTCCATACACTGAAATCTCCCCAATGCGTGAAACCTTTGAGGATATGGATAACCCGTGACTTGCATGTGGAGCTGGATTCTCAAAGAGTGGAAGTTAGCAATGGTAAATCACCCCAGCTGAGCATATCCTCCTCAATAGAATAAGCTGTTTATTTATCCCGCTGCAAAAGTGTTCTAGGAAGTTGCCAAGCAGGAAGGAGACCCTTGCCTGAAGAAATTTGCAATCTAAAGACTGGATCCTACCAAAGCATCTGGTCTGAGGTTGAGAACAGCTTTTACTCCCATAAGATTGCAAAAGGTTTCAGGAAGGCCATGTCTTACAGCATGCTGTAAGGTTTGGCTAAAATTGCCTGTAAATTAGTCTCAGGCACTTAGCAACTCTGTGTTACCTTAGTCTTTAAAATATGGCAGAAATGTGCTCTGGATAGGTGAGCTGGAACTAGATGCACAAAGAAGGTGAAATTATATTAACAAACATATAGATGTGTTATACTGCAAATAAAAGATAGACAATAACAATACTAAAAAACAAAACAAAACAAAATCTTCCTTCCCATGACCTGACCCATGGGTGCACAGCTGCCAGAATGGATGCAACGGAGTAAGTAAACTGTGCTGCATCTACAGATCACAGACTTTAACCTGCTGGCACACACATCCTTTCTCAAGACAATTTATTTTGTTTAAATACCCCCTGGCCACCCTTAAGTGAACACTGATATCCTTTATATCTTGTTAATAGATGGCATGATAAAGAAATAAGAACATATATCCTGTGTCATGCGAGTAAAGAGAATTTAATGCTGCTGGAGATTAGCTAGGTCTTTCTGGTTTTAACTGGCTTTTCACAGAGCCCAAGCCTCCAAAACAGTTTGGTTTTCTCCTTAATTCAGTCTCTGGACTTACTGTCAGTTTTTTGAAGAGTTACATTTCTGGCTGGAATACAGCATTGCAGTCACAGCGCACGGACATTGCAGAACATTGTCTGTGCAAGAATATTTGACCCCTGCCTTTTATTTCCTAAGTGTATCATTGGTGCCAAGCACTGAATGTATTAGCAGAGTTGGGCATTGCTAAATGACAACGCTAAGTCTAACAGATCTGGATTTTAGTTCATTAGCCTACACTAACTACCTCATGTGATGGCAGGAGACAACAGCGCCAAGGCTGAAATCAGATCCAGGCAGGTGGGCTCCTAAAGGGGCTCGGTGCAAACCCCAATGTTGGCTCGTGTGGATCCAGCTGCAGCAACATAGCCTAAGGTTGCAGAGGCTTTCAGAGGAAAACCTGTAACTGCATTCAAAATTTAATGCATCCTACATATCATATCATGATGCACACACATCATATATGATGTGCTGTGTGCAATGATACATCAACACTGCCTGCACTGGATATATAAGGGAAACAAGTGGTGCCTATGTAAGCCACCAAGTATGGCTCCGATGTCCAGGCTTGCCTTCGGCAAGGCATCTGGGTAATTCTCAGGTGCGGGGGTTTTTGTTCTTAAATAAACAGATGTACTAAGCCCAAGTAATCTTTTTGAACTCCAGGATACAGAGTTCCTGCGAGAGAGGATTATCAGGGTGGACGGCTTCTCCCTGCAAATGGCACGGATCGCTTCCCTCGCTGTGTGGAAGCCAAGGGGTGAGTTATCCCAGCCATCAGAGCAGATGCAGGAACCAGTGGGAATGAGGAGATAAAGTCAAAGCCCAAAGATTGGCTAATCGGGAAAGAAGTGTTGTAACTGCTAAATCGCCCAAACTGTTTTGCCAAACTTTGACATGCTTGATTTCCTGTGCTTAAATAATTTTTGAGGCTTTAAAAAAAAAAAAAAAAAGGCGGGGGGGGGGAGGGGAGGAAAAATAACCAGCTGTTCCTTATATAGTGCAGGAAACATGTTTGATTTATTGCTTTAAGGTTATTTTGGAAGGGGCTGCCCGTGGCAGCCGGAGTGCCGGAGAAGTCACTGAGGCCTGTCCACTTGAAGGGCTCAGACCGTTTCCCGAGCAGCCCCTCCCCACCTCCGACAGCTCTCATTGACAACGTGTGACTGGGGCCCCGGATTGCTTTAAAGCCGCGGGGGGCCGGGGCGGACAATGGGGCTGTCAATTACCTTTTCCCCCGTCGTGAAAAGGGGGCCGCGGACAATGCACCCCGGCGGCGGGGGGGCCGCGCCGCTCCGAGCCCGCGACCCCCGCGGCATTCAGCGCTGGGACGCGGCGGCCCCGGCCGCGCCGGTGGCTGTGGCCGCCCCGCTTGCAGACGCGGCCACACGGAGCGTGGGCTCGTAACGGTGGCGTGAACTTCGCTTTCTGCAGTTCGTGTGGCGTCTTTCCGTGGTAGGAGTTGGTGGAAGCTGTGAACAGGGCTGCGAGTACGGAAAACCTGAAGATTGACGTTTCTTGTAACGTACTGGTAAAGTCTTTTTAGGCGTAATGTCAAATTGTCCCTGAGGTGTGTTTTCTTGGGGCTTTTTTTTTTTTTTTCCCCAACAATTATTTTCTTGTATGAAACCGAGCAAAAAATCTCAGAGGGATAACACTTCACTGCATTAGTTTACCTGGTTTAGCTTGCTGCTTTCAAATGTATAATGCTTGCTAGTGCATTTTATATATGCTTTTTTTGAGGATTGCTCGTACTTTGTGCCATAGTCAAAAGTGAAAGAATATGAAAAGAATAGGGTGTCTGGTTGTGCAAACGCTGTTGGTTTGCGTTTGGTTTTTATTTTGCAAGTTGAACACTGTTATTTCTGCTTTCTTTGTACGTGTGCACCTGCCATCCCCTCAGCTGAATCAGCAGCCTGTCACAAAAGCCTAGAAACGCTGAACTTGCCTCCTTCTTTTGGGCTGTCTTCCTGCGAGTGCACGTTCTCGGTAACGTCATTATTTCCTCCTTTTTCAGGAGGATACAACTACAGTTAGTTGGTCCTTGCTTGCTTTAAAATCCAGTCGAAGAATTTCCACATATGTAAGAGAATACACAATATTTAGATTTAGATGAGGAGGGGTGACTTTACATGAAAATAGTTTTAAGTTGCTTATGGGATGAAATACTGTATGCGTTGCCCCTGAATCTTTGCAAAGGCTCTGATGGGTAGCAAATACCTGTTGCACATATAAAAGTAGCGTAAGCGAATTTACGTGAACGAGTGATGACTGCCTTTGCCACCCTGAGTAAGCATTAGTTTCTCCACATATGTAGTATCTTCACCATCTCGTTTATGATTACAGTGGTTGCTCACTGTAAGTAGTTCCCAGTTTTTTATACAGACAACTGCATGTAAATGGCACCGAGGTTCTTCTGCAGTAAGTTGGAAAATGTCTCTTGGACAGAAATAAGAAAAAATAAATTATTATATTGATTTACTTTCATAAACATGTAAAGTGTTGTTTGGATGAGTAATTTTTTTTGTTCTTTTATAGGTAGGATTCCTTATATTTGAAGATGCCACTCTTTGGGAATATTATTGTAATTAAACGGAATGGGACTGATGGAATTAGTTTTCCACTCACTGCAAGTTCTTGTTTATTTGGAAGGTGGGGATTAATTGAATACTTGCATACATCAAAATAAAAATATTGATATTTTCTCTGTAATTTTCTCTTAATACTTACTTGCAAAAATAAATGTTTGTTTATTTGTGAATGATGTACAGGTGAGGGAAGCCCATATTGGACTGGGGTTAATTCTAAGACTAGAAAGCTGAACTTAGTTTTTGTTGTTGCTTTTTGTCCTTTCCTTGCCAGAACTACCTTTGTTGGGTTTTTTGTTTTTGTTGTTGTTAAATGTTTCTGGCCAAAGCAAATCTGGGGAAGGGATTAAAAGTAATAAACAGTTGATGAGCAAGTGATGATATTCTTCTATTTGGAGACAATTTCCAGATTGACTCGAGAAGAGAAGCAAGGTACATTGCTTATATTTGACTATCTTGGTTACATCAGTGCTTGTCTCAATTTTTTTTTTTTAAGTTCTCCAAAAACTCAGTTTTGAATATGTGAACCAATATCTAGACTTCATATTAAAAAATAATTAGAACTTATACCAAATAGTTAGAACTTGTACCTTCTCCTCCAATCTTGAAACTCACTTTGACACTACACAATTTAGTAATAGTGGGTTTTGAGCTTGATCTAGCTATTTTACATTAAAGGATAAATTTAATGGCCCTGGACAGTGTATGTGAAGATGTGACTAGATGATTCTAACATAAATTGGCTTCAAATAAAATGTTTTTAGTTCTCTTAAACTAGATCTGTTCAGCACTTTAGTGACTGATAGGTAATTCATCTTACTTATTATTCATTCTGGAATCAGATTCCATAGTGAAAGTCTATGGAAAGCAATCCAGTGCCAATAATACTGTACTTTGGCTTTAGCAGAGCTGCCCAGATGTTACTTAATGGTACAAACATGAATTTCTGCCACCTGCACCAGTGAGGTGTCAGGTACTTCAGTGAACAGTACCTCTGGTGTGATAGCTGGTGTGTTTGATACCCAAGACCTATCTCATGTCAAAAGCATTGGAGATTAGCTTAAAAGAAAAAAATAAAAAGTGTACACTTTGAAGCACAACTTTCACTTACTGACAACTTATAAGAAGGTAGAAATGGCTATCCAGGTGAGACCAAAAGTCCCATCTGTATGAAAATATCCCACAAGTCTTTGGCAACTTGCAAGCGAGGAAGTGAGTAATCGCAAGCCACCAGACATCTGGCATAGATGTGTCTCTTTTTGCTTGTTGCAAACTGCTTTTTTTCCAGAATGTGGGTATTTCACCTATTTTTTCTGATAGGGATTCTCTGATATTGTAGAAATGTGAGCTGCTATTTTTTGCTGCAGCTGAAAGGCTTAGGTAGTTCATTTTCTTCATGTTACCAGATTTAAGAAAGTGTCATGCTGCTGTACAGTTATTAGCTGAAAAGCTGGGAAATCGCCTAACTACAGTAGGGAAATTTTTCTGTTTTTTGTTTGTCTTGTAACTCAAGCTGTATTTTCACCCACAGGAGAACAGAATGTGATATTCGCATCCAGTTGCCTCAGGTCTCAAAAGAACATTGTAAAATCGAAGTAAATGAAAACAAGGAGGTAAAGGCACACGTATTTTAACGATAAGTACCTTGTATCATTGTATCTTTTCAGGCTACTGAAATATTTGTTTTATTTTTAGGCAATATTGACTAATTTAAGTACAGTAAATCCTACGCAGCTGAATGGTGGTTGTTTTCAGCAGCCTGTACCTCTGAAACATGGAGATGTGTTAACTATTGTTGATCGTTCTTTCAGGTAAGTACCAACGACAAACTGCTCATGTCTCAGTCCTAGAATGTGTTCTGTGGGCAAACAATGTGGAGAGCTTTGTGGACGCAGGCCTTTATTGCTGGATGAAGATACAGAAGATGGCTGTAGATAAATGGGAAAAGTTAAAATGTCTGTTTACCATCTTCAGAAACAGAAGTTAATCTTGTTTACTTTGTATTTTGTACTTTGTGTTACAGAGTCTTACAAACCTTCAGGAGGCAGGATTGCTTAAAGATTGTTTTTTAATCACTTTTATATTACATTAGGCTAAAGCAATAAAGATAGCGTTGTCTAGAGAGATCATTTTTATCTTGTTACAAGGTTAGTCAGTTTTAGGGCAAAATTTAGAAATATTTTGATGTAGTTAAAGCCTTTCAAATTTATATGTGTGTGTTGTTGGGAGTCGATAACTATTTCTAGGTCATTTATCTTAATAATGGGATTTTAGTCATCAGCTATTTGACAAAGAATTTTTGTCTTTTTAAATATTTCGTCCAGATTTGAATATCCTCTGCAGTCAACACCAAGAAAGGGGCGTTCTAGGTCTCCAAAAGATGAAACACTGCAGGTAATTCTGTGGCCATAGGTTTATGTGTTACAAGTATGTAGGTATTAGCAGTGATACTGTGTTCTAATTCCTTGTTTTCTTATTAGGAATAATTTTTCAGCCATTGACTACCATTCTGTTTGAAAATACAAATGAACTCCTTCAGATAAATACCTTCTTTTAAAACAAAATAATTAATAATTTATTACTTTTAGACTTACCAGTTTCTGATAATAGGTACTTAATAGTCTATGATGTTACTAATACAGGTAAGATATTAAATATTAATCCTTAGCGTCCTCGAAGAGAGGATGGGAAACAGGAAATGCTGAGTGTGGGTGCTGGATATCCATGTACTTCAAATGAGGAAGTTTGCCCTAGAGAATGAGCATTCTTTTTTTTTTTTTTTTTTTTTTTTCAAAAATAATGTATTGTTGTTCTATGTGTTAGTACACTAACATTGGAATTTATAAATATAAAACTAAGCCTATCTTTTAATAATTTATTGTCATTACCAAGAACAAAAGAAGCAACTAAAGTTTTCTCCCTTCAAGAGTATAGTGTTAGTTTCAGAGTACTGTAGCCATTGATACATCTTTTTTTAATGTCATAATTCTCTTTTTTAAAGAGAATTCTTTAAATAGAATTTAACTTCTTAAATTCTTCCACTAGGTCTGGTAAGGAAGTAAAATTCAAGTGTGCTTGTATGTGTTCTTATGCTACAGCTGCTTTTAGAACTAATGATGTTAATGATAAAACAAGACTTAAACTCTTGCTCTATAGGGCTTTTCAAATGTGTGTCGGTCAGTGTTCTTAGTTTGAAATATTCTAGTATTTCATTTGAATACTTCTAAGACTTTAGCAGTGCATGTATTTTTATAAATCTAGTGTTTTTCAATGTACAGTTGAAAGCTAAGCTTTAAATATTTGTTGCTCTGCTGTCATATTTTACAAATTTACAGGTTCTTCATGTTCAGCCGGTGGCAGAAGTGGAATCACTACACCAACAAACTTCAGGATCTAAAAGTCTTCATGCTTCAGGTTGGTACCTGTTTTATGGGGGCTTTGTTTTCTTCTTTCCCTTTCACTGTATTTATTCATAGCATAAGAGGAAAAACAAGGTTGAAAAGAGCAAAAGAAGTGCATTTTAAGACTTGTCAATCTGAGTACTGTTGCTGTGTCAGTGTACTATATCATCATACTTAAACGTTGTGATTTACCAAAACTAAATACTGCTGGGAGAAATTAGTTTAATTGCATCTTGACAAAGGTTCAGTAACAGCCTGGAATTGGCAAAATCCATATATCTTGCTTCATGATTTGTGCAAATTCAGTTTATGGAGATTATAGGCAAGAAGAGAGTTCAATACGCCAGCTTTGCAAATGCAATGCAAATGTCAGCTGAAACTGATATGTGAAATAAACACCTATTAGATTTTATTTCTGAGTGTCATGAAACAAGGATAATGTGGCACATTCACCTTTGTGATTAAAATTTATTTGTAGTTCTCTGCTGACCTGGAACACAGCTAGATCCTTTTTGAGCAAATACTGCATTATCTTATGTATTCTTTCCTAATAAATTGGAATGGGTATAATTTTGGAGATATATAGAAAGGGTTTATTTTGCTGATTAAAGTAGTAATCATTTACAATAGCTGTTTCATATAGACCCAGTAAAACCTTCTAAAGGTACTAAGTCTGGGTAGTTATAGATCATAGGCTAGTTAAATGCCCCAAATTCACCTTCCCATCCTTCTTGTCTTAAGTAATGTTAATTTCCATGGGAAGATAACAAGGTTGGCTAGATGGAGGCTATTTGTCTACAACCAGGTTTGATTTTTGTGACAAAGGTTAGTTCCAGTGCAAAAACCCAACGCTGTTTCAAAGCTTTCCATTTCAGCAGGTTGCTGTGAGTGCATCTGTATTGACAGGATTTGGGTAATAGGTTCCCCAACACTGTCCTATGATACAACAGCCTTTGCTTTTTGTTGTTCCGTCAAGTTTAAGGGAACAACTAGTCAGCTCAGTAAAAAAACCTACTCATGTGCTTGTCTGCAGTTGGGTAAAAGTGTTCACAGAAAGATCTAATTTCCCATGTCTCTTTCTCCCCACTCACTCCTTTTCCTGGAAGGTAATTGTCAGGCTTTTCTTTGTATGTCAGTCTGCCTTCATCTTTGCTTTGAATTAGTTCCCTTCACAATTAAGAAAAATCAACGTGTGTCAGCATTTGTTCCAGCAGGTGTTCACGCTGACATAGTGTCAAGAAATAGACCTTGTAGTTGTATAGGTATACACAAGGCCTCAGCTTGTGGCTGAAAAAGGTACCTGTTCTCAGATGTACTCTTGTCAGCTTGCCTATACCCCTTGCTCTTGGGAAACACAAAGTGAAGCTTGCTGTCTCAAGCTTCCTTGGATGCAGTTTACAGGTGGCACACATGCAGTCACTTGCTGTGTCTCATCTGGGAAGCGATAGCTGTCCTTTACTGCTTGGCTTTATGCTAAAGAAGCATTGCCATGGTTCAAACAATATAGCACCTATGTAAATGCAGGATAAAAACTAGATTGGATTGTGGGAAGCTACTCTATATGGTTCAGTTCTGTGTTCATATATCTGTATTGTGGCAGCCCTGAAAGTTGTGTATGAGCTATTGATTCCAAAGAAAGAAGCATGAAATGCCAAGTGCCTTACCTGAATGAATATGGGATAAATCCAGTTTACAACATAAAATTATGTTAAACATACTAATGCTTCTACTGTGAGAGAAATTGTTATTGTTAACAGAGCTTTATTTACAGTACTGTATCCTGGAGCCTGGTCTGCTGCCTTGGGAGAGGAAAGGAATGGATTTTTATTTGTGTTTATGGAACTTAGATTTGTAGTTCTACAATTTTTAAGTAACTCTGCATCTGTATTACTTTGTTTTGCTTTGCTTGCTTTGTAGATAATGCTGAGTGTGAAGAAAAAAATGCCAATGAAATTAAACAAAGTACAGAGGAAAATACTTCCAAAGCTTTACCCATCAAACTACAAACACCCAATTCTTCACACAAAATACATAAAATTATTGCAAAGCAAAATGAGAAGTCTCCCTTCACTAAACTCTATGAGAAACTGAAATACGAGATTCAGGTGAAAAATTTTCTGTACAAGGGAAATGCATCTCAACAAGCTGCAAAAGAAGGTGATAGTGTTCCGCTAGAACCAAGTGCTCAAATTTCATCATCAAGCTGTGTTCATGGTCTGGGAAACCCGACTGAAGAAAAAGGAATAGGCAGGAGTGAAAAGATTGAAGAATGTGAAATAAAGCAAAAAGTTAACAGTTTAGAGCTTAATGAGATCTCAGCTGTAGGAAGCGCTACCAAGAAGAGTTTTACCAGAAGTCCTCAAACTTCTGTTTCAGAGGAGATACCAGGAGATACTGGTAAAAGTCACTTGCAGGGTCATAAGGAACCAAGTCCAGCAGACAAACCTAATGGTACTGAAGTTACAAGCCAACCCAGTAAGGAAAATGATGGAAATGCAGCATTTTCACTGGAGCTATGCTCTGTAGAATGCTCAGATCATACAGATACAGCTCAAGCACACAGCTTTGCAATAACATTAGATGAACAAGCACAAACAGCTAACATGACTAATGTTTCTGAAGTTGATAAATATCTTCCATCTACACCAATACCCAGAAGGAAGAGTTCCCAGTCTCATTTCATATCACCTACCAGAGAAACTAGTGGAATGAATCCTGTAAATACTGGTACTCCAACAACTCGACGATGTGTGTCATCGAAACATAAGTCTTTTTCAGAAATTTTAGCTGAAACTGAAAGAGAAGACTCAGTGTGCAGAAATGATAGCCTCGAACAATTGCCTTTGGCAGAAGATAAGTGCTTAAAACAAAGACAAAATAGTAAACAACATACACCAGGAAAACCTGTAGAAGAAGTAGTGCTGAAAGAAATTTGTGATCAGGCAAACTCTGGTAACTCAAAAGGGGGACATTCTGAAACTCCTGCCTCTCCTTCTAAATTCAGGAGTCCCAGAAGAAATAACAGACAAAGTGACAAATTCTCAAACAAAAGTGTCCGTTCGGAGACGCTGGCTTCCGAAGAGTTAATGTCAGAACTGGCATCTCCTGCTAGTCAGAAACCTGACTCTGGAAGAGGAAGGGGTAGGCGGAGGACCTCTGGACTGCTAACTGAAAAAGTACTGGAGACAAATTCCGTTCAAGAACATCATAAGACTGCAGACGGAAAAGACAGTGCAACTGAAGAAGAGCTGGTCATGAAGGAGTATCACCAGAAACAAGATTTGGAAGACGCCAGTGTTATAAGACCTCGAAGATTGCCATCAAAGAGCAGATCTTCTGGAAGTGTTACTGTACTGAAAGACAATGAGGCTGTCTCAGAAGTTAATATTTCTGGCCTGTTGCCTGGAGAAGAATCAGGTAAATATGTTCAATCTCCTGCCCTGGTTTTGTGTGTAAGAAATTCTCGTAGCATTTTCATGAGAATTTTCTACTTGCATAAAATGTAGAAGGCATTGCTGACATCAGCTCAAAAATATGTATCATGTATTCGACCATAGTATTGTCATATTTGACCATAAAAATACACAATAATATGTATAAATGTTTGCTCAATTGGATCTATTTTTTTCTTTAAGGTAAGTTACCTTCTGATATGTTTCCAACTATAAAATGTACAAGTAAGCACTGTTTTATGTGTGGGTTAAAATGTTGACCTGGATTCTTATGTAGAAATATTTTCAATTGTTATTTTTAGGCAAGACAAAAAGGATATCTCAGAAGAGGAAAAGTGGTGACTTGTTACTTAAGCCTTCAAGAAACAGAAAGAGAGTGTCTTTTGGTGGTCAGCTAAGTCCAGAACTTTTTGATAAAAGTTTGCCTGCCAACTCGCCACTTAAGAGAGGTGCAGCTCCTGCCAGACTGAGCTTACCGATGGGAAACTGGCCACGAGCCGTTCTGAAGAAGGCTGAGGGACTGAAGTGCTTTAGAGCCCAGGTAAACTTTAAGACTAATCGACTTGCTAGGACAATTAATGTGAACAGAACTTATTTTTTCTAAGACTTCTAAAAAAAAAAAATTAAAAATTAGAAGCAAACCTTGTTGGATGTATGTTGGGAAGTGGAAATTTTAAGTGCAAATTAAAATGGTGTTAGAAATCTGCAAATTTTAATCAGCCTTTTTTTTTTTTTTTTTTTTTTTTTTTTTTTTAACTTCTCCATTGTAAGAAAGGGTTTGGGTTACCCCCTACCTATATCTACCTGTCTTTATACAGGTGTGTTTTTATTCACCTCACGCACTGTTGCTCATTCTTATGTATATGCAGGAGTATATTTCTGTATGTTTGTGCTTAGCAGCAGTGTCTACAAGCTCCAATTTACCATAAATTTTTGGCAGACTGTGCAAGCTACTGCCACGTGGGTTGACTAGAAACTTGAAAACATTTGCTGTTGATTTAAACCAGTTAAAATGTGTGTAGTTTACTTGATGTGAAAAAAAATCTATTTGAGAGTAGAATGATAAATTCAGTTAACTTACTCAATTGAATTTGCATATATTTTTTGAGACTGTTTTGAAATTTAATACTTGTAACAAGTTTATTTTCAGAGAATAAAATTTAAGGCCTTTTCAAATGATCCGATGGTATTTCACACTACTGTGTTCAGTTACCAGAGATGTAAACCAGCATTTGTTGTTTGGCTATGTAGTGTAACATTTTATCTTTGTATTTTTTTTCTACCAGGAACTTTCTGAACATCGGCAGAAAGAAAAAATGTCACCAAAAAAATTATCCCAGAAGCCCCCAGCTGCGTCATCCCCTGCCTCAAGGAAGGCAACATCTAGATTTACTTTAGGCTCTCCAGCACCTTACACAAAAGGACGTTTCTCTGTTTCTCGCATCACAGCACCATTACCGATTGCGGAAGAGAAGGATGCTGTTGCAGAAGACATGAATACAAAGGAGAAAAGTGATGCCAGGGTGAAAACACCTAAGTCTTCTGACATTAACCAGGATGATAAAACCTTTTTAACAGCTACACCTGAGAAATTAACAAGTGCACAATTTGCTTCGAAGGTCACTTCCATGAAGAGCAGAAGTGGAGCTCTAGCAGTTATCAATGCAAAAAGAAGAAGCGGTGCCTCTACTGCCAATTTACTAGGTGTGTTTCAGCAGTTAATTTTTAATATTAATGTCAATGCTTTAAAACATAGTTACAAAACTGAAAGAAGCCTATTATTTTGTTATTCAGAGGCTAAACAAATGATTGGCATGTCTTCTGATGGTTGTTGGAAACAACTGGAAATTGCAGTGTTACATTCTCTCATATTCATAAAGTGAATTCCTAAGCATATAAACCCATATTTAGAACACAAATTTTAATGTTCAGAATTTGAAAAATGGTAGAATTAAGGTTCTCTGTGCAAGGTTTGTTGCAATAGTGATCCTTCAACTCCTTCCAAGTGCAAGTAGTATTGAACTAAATCACATTATATCAGTTACATCCGCTTTCATTTCAAACAGTGGAGTTTATAGCAATCTAGCTTCAGTTTGTTTTCCTTGTGCCTTTTTTATACGCAGTTCATAACCATTGTCCATGGACTGGTCTGCACTTAACTGTTGACAATGGTATATGACAGATATAGTTAAATAAGATGATAACTGGGTGTTAATTTGAATATTTTGAAGTTGAATATCTGAAGTTGAATATCTGAATTTGAATATTGAACACTGGTTTGAAATAGTTGCATTGGAAACATTATAATAGGGGAGCTCTGGTTCTTAAAGCTTTTCTTTGAAGACACTTACAAATAAAGTGTCTTTGTCATCCATTTTCATAAGTTAAATCAATGTAACTCTTTGAAAGTCAAATTTAAAGGTTCCCATCAACACCACCATTGACCCAGGAATTTTTATTACTCTCTACTATCTCTATTTTTTTTGTATTGTCATTTTAAAATTTTGACCATTGTACGACATACAATGTCCCAATGATGATCTCATCATTATGTGATGAGATAAAATCACAGACCTTTATGATACTTCCTGGTTATACAGCTGAAAGTGGTATTAGTCTTCTAGGGAAGTGAGTGTGTGTAGGGGGTTTCAGTGGCTTTGGTTGTTCTATTCATTTTAATAGAAGCAGAGTGCTTCACAAATATTGATGATATACCATTTTTCACCACCTCTCTGTAACATATAAATGTTTTTTAATATCAGTGCATCAGTTTCTTCTGATATGAAACATATGCAATATGAAAAGAACATCATCACAGTTCTTAAAAATTTTGGATGTCTACTTTGTATCCAAAATAAAACTGTTTTTCCAATACTTTATCAGGTAATCTTCTGCCTTCTTGGCATTTTTCTACATATCCTGAACACCCCAGTAATGACAGATTTTGAAAGTTGTTTTTATTTACAGACTTTCCCCAACTTGCACAGCAGTTCTGACAAGAGAATAATATCCTTTTCCTCAGGAATGGCATTCCCCTTTTTAATTTCTACTTAAAATAATAATTTCTTTTATATGATTGCTGTCTTCTCATAGCCTATTTCTGAAGTAAATGAGGCTGATGTCCTACCAACTTACAGCTTCGTTTATTACACAGCTGTAACTAATTCCCTGGTGTCTGTGCTGTGTATGGAGTGATGCTATGATTAAGGTAACTTTGGAAATTTTCAGAGTATGTCATAAGCAGTTACATAGAAAGAATTATGGAAAGTAGGTGTAGATTTAAGTGCTGTAAGCAGTATAAATAGTTTACTGACTGAAATTCCTTGGGAAGGTGGTGAAAGAAAAGCTGGATATGTTTCACTTAGCAGGCATTCCTCTGATCTTAAATCTTGGGTCCCACCAAGTTTAATAAAGAATGAGACTGAAAGGCTTCATGGTGAGCTTCTATTGGGGAAAACTGTTTCTTTACAAAAAACATGAGCGTGCAATTGGGTCAGCATTCAGGTCTAGGATCTAACACCTATTTGACACTGTATGAAGCTTTTTGTTGTTTTCATGTGGAAAGTCATACTGGGTACTTGGATTCTTGTGAAACCTCAGCTGAAATTGGGTCTTCCTACAGAAGGTGTTTCACAAAGCATTCCAGTAAAGGTATTGCCAGATGATGTAATAACCACTTACCTATGCCTGACTGCAGAAAATCCATTAGAATCTTAAAGAAATAATTGTAAACTTCCATTTATACAGCTGAGAACTGAAATGGTTATTTCTCTTTTGCTTTCTAGTTGCAAAATCTTGGGCAGAAGTGGTAAAACTAGGTGTTGCAAGACCACAAAAGACTCTTAAAAAAAGTGTCCGAAAAGGAAGATCCCTCGAGAAGAAAACCCAGTCAACGAAGGTAGTATTTCTCTTTTTTAACATTTCTCTGGGATTTTTGCGTACAAAAAATGGCTTGTAGGTGTTTTGCTACAGAAGCTGGAAGCTTTTGATTTTCTAGTATGATGTTAAATGGATGTTGATGTGTTTGTTACAATTTATATGAAAAGTAGATTTTATGTAAAAGGAATCTTTACTAACCGTTTTATTTGTTTGTTTGTTTTGTTGGGTGGGTTGTTTGTTTGTTTGTTTTTTAATTTTTATTCTTTCCTTCCTACAGACTCCAGAAAGAAAAATAAAAGGTCATTTTAGTACAGGTCATGCAGAGTCACCTGCTACAATAGTTGTAGGTAGAGCTTATTCTACCACAGTCAGAGCAGCTGGACAGGTCCCTAAAGTTGTAAAAAATCCTATCTTGAAGCCAAATATGAATATGGACGAAAGCTTCACAGGTAGTTTTAAGTCTGTTGCCTACTCTGCCAACTATGTTGTTCCTTATCAAAGCATATGCTCATTTCTCTGAATGTACTTTACAGGAATGACTGAAATGTTTCAAACTCCAGAAAATAAGAGTGGGGAAATGTTACCTTTGGCCACTGTTCAGAAGAATGATTTTACACCAACATACACTGCAGTGGATACTTCTGAACTGCACACTCCTGAAGAATCTGGTATGTTTATTATTTGAAAAGAAAGGAAATGTTTAGATATATTTAGGGGTAGCAGTGTGGTGGTGTGTCTACTGCTTGAGACAGTGAGTAGTTTCAGCCTAGGCAGGCAGACTTGATGTATTGTGATGAAACATCTGACAACCCATAGAAGAAATCATTGATTTTGATCATGTATTAAAAGGTGGGTTTGTAGTTTCAGTTAATTTTTCAGTAGGTGTTACTTGTATTTGCTATGAAACTACAATGTCAAAATATTGTTTCGGGCAAATCTTGTGCTGAAGCATGAGTTTTCTTAACCAGTTCTCTGGGTACATATAAATCCAGTGACAAGAGTTTCATGGTAGGGAGATGTTGTTGTGTAAACTTGCAGAAAAAGTCTACTTACAATTTTTTTTAAAAGTGTCAGGTTAGAAAGATTTATATGAAGATGCATCTTTTGCTAATAACCTTGCATGCCAGTCATTGTGTCCCTGTATAAATCAGAATTCTTTAAATTAAAATTCTGTTTTCTTGAGAATTTAGCAAAAAGCATCTACTGAAACACCAACAAAGATCAAGAAAAAATTTAAAATAATAATGGTTGAAATATATTTTAGTTTATCTCAGATGTGGTGGAAGACAAGCTTAGGGATAACAAACCTTGTTGCAACTTCAGAAGAGAGTTCAGTAAAAAGTCTTTTATTTGAAAAGGACTAGTAGAGTGATGTGAAGATGTCCGTTATCAGCTGCTATTTATACTGTCTTTTAGTGCTTTCCTTAAATTGGTGGGCAAGCCCGTAATCTTAGGTTCTATACACATCAGTCGTTTTGTCACGAATGCTTGAAGTCATAATATGGGTTGAAAAAAACAATGTACTTCTAATTCTTCTGGTCCAGGAATTTGGAAGGACTTTAATATCTTATGGTTAGTTAGGACTTGACACGATAGGGACTACAAAGGCAAGCCATTATTAGATCCCACAAGCCTTGATTAAAAACACACCAGCAAACATGCCTACTTTAGTTTTAAGATGATGGTTTATGCTGTTAAAATCAACAGAGAGATTGTTTTAAGATTGAGATTATAACTGTAGTTAAGGATAAGGGACTCCTACAGTAAGCCTGTTCATCCAGCCTGTAGTACTCTTACTTGTTATTGGCCTGCTGGTAGAGACTCACTAACTGCAACTCTTTGAACCTGATTGTCCAACAAGTTCTTTATTCTTAACCAGTTACCTGTTCATCTAGCCTGTGATGTTCTTGTTTGTGTACCAAAATACTGTGGGAGACAGTGTTGAGAACCTTGTTAAAGTTGCATTACATACTAGCCACTGCTCTCTTTTCATCCACCAATCTGTTCTTTTTATCATAGAAAGTAAGTGGATTGGTCAGGTATGATTTTCCTCTGGTAAATTGGTGCTGACTGTTCCAAATCACCCTGTTTCTCCTGTGCCCAGAAGTGTTTCAAGAGGGACCTGCTCCACTATTTTTCTGGGACCAAAGTGAGGATAGACTTTCAATGTCCAAATCTTAGGTTTTAGTATATTATTCCAGAAATAGCATTCTGGCATTACAGATATAGTCTAAATTGTGTTTCAGGAAGAAAATACAAATTCCTCTAAATGCTTCTGTGACTTGTTCTGACCAGGCTTTCTTTCATAACCTTTGTTTCAGTACTCTTTTACTAGTGGAAGGAATGATGGCTACTTCTATTGAGCAACAGCACAATTATGCTTGTTCTAATGCTCATGCTTACTGCAGTAGGAAATACCAAAGGAAAATACATAGTTGGCACTAAACAGCCAAGGAAAAGCACTTTGCTTTTTTCAAAGCTTTCCTCTTGATTATCCTTTTCTGCTATCCCAAGCAAGCGGGATGCAAAAGAATCCAAGAAGTCCAAAAGTCAGTGCCTCTATAGGGACCATAATGAGTGTTTGTGAAAAGTGTCTTTCAAGTAGAAGCTACATGCAAACTGAGTGTAGGTGGCTGATATTATTGCGGGACCTCTCTCTGTTATTTTTTTCAACGTGCTTGGGAGTCTGGATAGGTCACAGTGAACTGGAAGCTGGCAAATGTCCCAATTTTCAGGATCAGTAGGAATGAACCTTGGTAATTACAGGCCTGTTAGTCTCACTTCAGTGCCTGGTAAAATTGTGGAGGTGGTCATTCTGGGAGTTCTCAAAAAAACACTTGAGAGACAATGCAGTCATTGATTATAGCCAGCATAGATTCATGAGGGTAAAGTCCCACTTAAGGCAACTTCATTTCCTTTTATGACAAGGTCACCCATGTAGTTGACCAAGGGAAGCCAAGAGATGTGGTGGTTTGGGATTTTAGTAAAGCTTTTGATACTGCTGGTCACAGTATCCTGAATAGAATATCCAACACACAGCTAGACAAGCCCATAATATGCTGGGTGACCAGCTGGCTGATGGGTCGAGCTCAAAGAGTTGCAGTACATGTGGTTACATCAGGCTGGTGGACAGTCACCAGTGGTGGTCCCCCAGGGCTCAATTTTAGGGCTGGTGCTCTTTAATGTGTTTATAAATGAACTGGACAGAGGAATTGAGCGTACATTAAGTGTATTGATGATACTAAACTAGGAGGAACCGTGGACTTCCTTTGGGGTAGACAGGCCTTACAGTGAGATCTCAATAGACGAGAGAGCTGAGCAATCACCAAATATATGAAATTTAATGAGCAAATGCCAGATTCTCCACCTGGGATGGGCTAATCCTGGTTGTACATACAAATGGGGGACAAGAGGCTGGAAAGTAGTACCTTGGAAGGAGATTTGGAGGTTTGTGTTGATAGCAAGTTGAATGTGAGTCAGCAGTGTACTCTGTCAGCCAAAAGGGCCAGCCATGTCCCGGGATGCATCAAGCACAGCATAGCTAGCTGGTCAAGGGAGGTTGTCCTACTCCACACTGCACTGGTGCGGCCCCACCTTGACTTCTGTGTGTAGTTTTGAGCACCTCCGTATACAAATGACTTCGAACCATTGAGAGTGTGTCCAGCGGAGAGCAATCAAGATGGTGAAAGGCCTTGAGGGCAAGACTTACAAGGAGGAGCTGAGGTGGGTTGGGTTGTTCAGCTTGGAGAAGAGGAGGCTGAGGGGTGCCCTAGTTGTAGCCTACAACTTCCTTGAGTTGGGGTAGCAGAGGGGAAGGTGCTAACCTCTTCTCTCTGGTAATCAGCGATAGGACATGAGGAATGGAATATGGGTGCATCAGAGGAAGTTCAGGTTAGACGTTACTAAAAGGTTCTTCCCTGAGAGGGTGGTTGGTCACTGAAACAGGCTCTCCAGGGAAGTGGCCACAGCACCAAGTCTATCAGAGTTCAAGGAGCATCTGGATGACAGTCTTAGTCATATGGTTTAGTTTTAGGTGGTCCTGTGAGGAGCAGGCAGTTGGACTCAATGATCTTTACATGGGTCCCTTCTAACTTGAGATATTTCATGATACGAATTTTACAAATATCTCTTGTAATTTTTCCTTCCTTGGTGTCAGAAGGATCAAATGTACTTTCATGTGAAAGTTTCTGATTTATGTCTAGTACTGCTTCAAAACAATGGAAATTACGATAAAAAACCTGACACCACTAGAAATCTTACGGACAACAGAAACCAGGATTTTTTTGTATCAAATAAGAAAAAATGACTAAAATTTTTATAGTCAGTTTTTAAAATGTATGCTGTGCTTTGTAGAAGCTGATTACCAAATCAATTGCTGATGTACAATTTTGGTTTGTAGAAGGCTCTGACTGTTTGAATTAATTAGTTATACAGCAATTAGAATGCTTGGATTTTTTGCTTAATTCTTTTTTCAAATTATGTAAATCTACTACTTTTTTCAGGAGAGATGATGGTGTCACCGTTAAATAGTTCAGATGGTTCAGAACAGAAACGGAATAGTCCAGGCATTTCTACCTTTCTGAGAGGAGAGTCTCTAAAGTCTGTGTTTGATGCAATAGCCACATCTCCTGAAAAAAGAAAATATGTTCTGGAAGAAAGTATTAGTGTGGATAATTTGTCAATAATTCCAGAAAAACAAGCATCTCGGGTGAAATCAGGAAGTAAAAGGAGGACACCAAAGCAGAAGCTGAAGCCAATTGAGGCCATGTCAGGCATCAAGCAGATTTTAAGGACCCCAGAGCAAAGTTCTGAACCCGTAGAGGCTTTGTCAGGCATCAAGCAGCTCATGGAGACCCCAAAGCGGAAGTTGGAGCCCGCAGAAGCTTTGTCAGGCATCAAGCAGCTCATGAGGACCCCAAAGCAGAGGTCAGAGCCTGTAGAAGCTTTGTCAGGCATCAAGCAGCTCATGAAGACCCCGAAGCAGAAGTTGGAGCCTGTAGAAGCTTTGTCAGGCATCAAGCAGCTCATGA
>JAVJGJ010000062.1:51104328-51133482 GCA_035590215.1 Microhierax caerulescens
GAGCCTGTAGAAGCTTTGTCAGGCATCAAACAGCTCATGAAGACCCCAGAGCAGAGGTCGGAGCCTGTAGAAGCTTTGTCAGGCATCAAGCAGCTCATGAGGACTCCAAAGCAGAAGTTGGAGCCTGTAGAAGCTTTGTCAAGCATCAAGCAGCTCATGAAGACCCCGAAGCAGAAGTTGGAGCCTGTAGAAGCATTGTCAGGCATCAAGCAGCTCATGAAGACCCCAAAGCAGAAGTTGGAGCCTGTAGAAGCATTGTCAGGCATCAAGCAGCTCATGAGGACCCCACAGCAAGAGCTGGAGACTGTTACAGATGAAATTACTGATGAAAGGTTGCTGAAGGCTCCAGTACAAGAAAGGGGTGCAGTAAAAGATGGGGCAGGTGTTACTTTAATCAAGAAAAGTCCAAAGTTGAAATATCAACCAGTAGAAGACATGATTGGGGTCAGCCGTATTTTCAAGACACCAAAGGAAAAAGTTGAACCCATAGAAGATATGTTTGGTATTAGCAGATTAGTGAAGACTCCAACAGAGAAGCATCAACCAGTTGATGATTTTGTGGGTCTGCAAAGGCTTATGGCAGAACCCAGGGGGAGATGTTCTGATTCTGAATTGGACTATGTTGGAATTACAGAAATGTTTGATACACCAGAGGAAATTAAGGTAAAATACTTTTTTTAGCTTTTGGAAGGAATGTATTTAGACTTTAGAGCCTGTGGTTGTAATGGATTCTTTGGCCTCCTAGTATGACATCTTGTGTATGTTACAGCACTTCAAGTATCTCATGCCCATAACATCCAGAGGAAGAGATACCTTCTAAAAAACCAACTCATGTTTATTAAAAAAATTTAAAGATGGCAATCTTTTTTTTTTTTTTTTTTTTTTTTTTCTTGGTAGCTTTGTCCAGGTGAATACTTCCCACTAGAAGACTACAAATTTGAATCTTAGCACTTTGGGTTTTTCTGGTCATTTGTTCCTGTTATGTTTAAAGCACCCTTTTAAGTTGCTTACAAACTATAATCAGATTCTTTCTCAGCCTTCCTTTTCATAAGCAAGATTTTTTTTTTTTTTTGTACAGCTGCTTCCTACCCTACAGATTAAATTTTAAGCTCTCTTTTTCTTTGCACATCCAAAACTGCTGAGCTTTTGACAAAACATGTTTCCATATGGTTAGTTGATTGCTCTCTATGCCCGTAAGTCTTTCCTTCATTGCTTCCTGAATGGATGCCTAATTTATAGAGATAGCTCTATCGCCGTACATTTGCCTGTGTTAATATGTTGGGGTTTTTAAGGAATCCTAAGTAGTTACTGAGGTTGCTCTGGGTTACCATTCTGACCTTACACTTCACAGTTTTGTCACACTTGCAATTGTGAATTTTATTAATATTTACCCTTATGTTCATTCCCACATCCATAAGTAAAATGCCGAATATCACTGGGCTTAGTACTTGTCAGTGCAGAACTAGGATAAAACACTGCAAGACACTCAAATAATTCAACTTCAATACCCCAGATTCCTTTTGAGCACTCATTTAGACACTTTTTAGCCAATGCAATTAATACCTTTTTAACTGTGCAGTATTTGTTATCTTTCACGTTAAAAACTGCTACAGTAGCTTAGATGGCAACTATCAAGTTTGGTATATTTGTGTGCTAATTTCAAATACATGGATGCAGTTATAAAACTAAGTTAATTTCATTTTCAGAGAAAGTATTTGACAAGAATTTTTTTGAATATTACTGTGTATTAATTTTGTATTGGTTGACTCCATTATTTCTTGTCTTGTCCTGTCAGACATGTATTTATTGATTATTGTTTATTCCCTTAGACCAAGTCAGTAAGTGTTATGGATTCTAGGCAAGAAGATACTGCACCTCCTTGTACTAATTCCCATCATAAATACGGTAAGTAGAAATACTCTTAACTACCTTATATATTTGTAATTCCTCTAATATATGTCATTATGAAGTTTTCAGATGTTCTAAAAATTCTGAAATATATGGTGCAAAGCATGCATAGCCCATGGAATTTGTGCAGTCATCCCTAATGAACACCAGCTGCTGGGATTCTGTTGGTGTATAGAAGTAACAGTGTAGTAATTTGTTGGTGCGGTAATAGGGGCATCTCCAAACATAGCATTGTAAAAAAAAAACCATGCTGATGTTAACATCTCAGCTTAAAATTATCTTGCTTTGCAAAGTCTTTCAAGAACATAGCTTAAACCTGCCTACCAAATAAACCAAACATCTTTGGTCAGAAACCTGGCCCTTAATATAGGAACTGGTTAAACTCTTCATTTATTCATTTTTAAATTAAGAATATTAAGTGTGATTTATTTGACAAAGGTGATTGTTAGGAATATCAAAACTCACAGATATTGCTTTGATCAGGCATAGTAATATATAACTTCTGTTTGTGCTCTTTTCCATGTAAAAACTTTGAATGGGGGGAAAAAACCCTAGATGTTTTAGATGATGAAGGAAATATTCCACAAGGTAAAGATTCTCCACAGAAGGAATCAACTTGTGAAGACCAGACTACCCAGAGACTAACAAGGGGCAGATCAAGGAAGACAGCACATCCTGCTTCAGCAAAGCAGTGTGAAAAGGATTTGAATTTAAAAGAATTGCAAAGTTTGGGAAAAAAGAACACCCAAGAAGAGATGGGAGAGATCAGTAATTCGACTTCAAGAGCGAAAAATGAAGGAAGAAGAACAAGAACAAAGAGTTTCATACAAGAAGAAATTGTTTCAAAGCACCCTCTTCAGGAAAAAGTTGTAATTGTTCAGTTTGTGGAATCACATGGAGCTACTCAAGGACCAGGAAGAGGTAAAAGTGGAAAACCGAAGGAGATAAGACATCCAAGTGAGAATCTTGAATCTTGTAGCAAAGATTCTTCAGTGCTACAAAAAGAACCTGAAAATATGAAACAGGCTTTGCAGGAGTGTAGTATCAACGACATATTAGCAACTGAAGGTGATCCAACCATAAAGACAGCAAATGTATCTAGTAACATTCAAAATGAAAGTTGTCAACTGCAAACTGGTTTAATAAAAGGTGAAAACAAATCTAGTGCAGGTGGTGTAGAAGACAGTGAAGAAATGTTTCTGTTGCCTGGGAAGACATCTAAAGGAGTAAAAAAAAAAGAAAACACAGAACCAGTGGTTCTACCTAAAAGAGGAAGAAGAGCTAAAAATAGTGAAGTTAAACAAGCTTTTTCAGAAAACCTTCATAAGACAGCCAGAAAGCTTCGTAATGATTTATCAGCAAAGATGATAAAAACAGATGAACGGGCTTTTGACAAAGATACTGAGACTGCTATAGCAGAAGAATCTGAAAATGGAACTAAACATGAAATAAAGATAACAGAGAAAAGGGTAAGGTCTTTAAGAAGTGCTAGAAAACACTCAGTTGAAGTAAAAGCAGATGTTTGTGGGATGGCACTTGAAAATATACAAAATATTCAGAAAAATGAGGAAACTGAAACTGATACTGAAACACAATCGTATGTCAAAAATGAGACTAAAGTATCTCAGGGAGATGATACAGATAATGCTCAGGAAAGCACAACAGAAGCATCTCAAAAATTAAAGACAGAGTCACCTGGAGAGGCAAACAAAATGCCAGTTACAGCTCTCAACTTGGAAACAAACAAAAGTGCAGTACAGGGAACAAATAGACCTAGAAACAGGAGAGGCAAAAAAGACTCTTTGGAGAAAAAGGCTGATGAATTTGCCAAAGATGTAAACAACCTAGAAATAATGGCTCCCAAGTTGAAGTCAGAAATGGAAAGGGACAAATCTCTCAAAGATTCTTTGGGCTTGCTTTGTGGCAAGAATACATACCAAGACATGAAGGATCAGAACAACCCAGCTGCCACATCAGTACCTGCTGCAAACAGTGACAGTCTTGCTCATAGCCGTGAAAAGCGGACAAGAAATGAACACAGAATACTTGAAGCAAAGCAAACTGAAATCCTGCAAGAGAATCAAGCACAAAAAAATGAGATGGCATGTAGAAGAGGTAGAAGTAGAAAAGTAAATTTTGAACTTGAAGTCAGTTCCAGAGCAGCTGGAGGAAAAAGGCGTTTGCCTAGGAATGACAAAGGAATGACTTACAAAGATGGTCAACATGAGACCTCAGAAAATCCTTCTTCACAAGTAAGAAAGAGCAGAAGAAAGCAAATTGATTCCGTTCCACAAATAATTTGTTCTACCTTTGTAAAGGAGCAAGATTCAGCTTTGGAAGCTACTCCCTCTTCAATGGAAGATAATCCACTGAAACGAGGGAAAAAACGAGCGGTTGCTGCAGCATCACAGAGATCTAGATCTCTTTCTATCAGAAAAAGACATGAATTGCTAGAAGGTGATGATAAAAAGATGACTGTGAGAGAAGATCAAAAACCAGCTTTGGGAAATAGAACTTCACAGACAAAAGCAAATGCATCAGAAAGGGGCAAAAGGAAAACAATTGATCCAGCAACAGAGGCAAAACGTTCATCTTCTCTCCAGAGAAAACGTGGCTTGTCAGAAACTGAGGATAAAGAGGAAGGTGCTAATGAAGCACAAAATATGTCTTTGGAAACAGTGTCCTGTGCAAAAGAGAAGCCATTAGGAAGGCGCAGAAGGAAAGAAACTGCTCTGATATCACATACAACTAATAACATTTCTCTTCATTTGCCAGCAGATAATGGTAGAGCAGAAGGTTCTAAAGAAGATGTTCCATTAGAAAATTTAGGTTCATCTGTAAAAGAAAATCAACTGAGAACAGGCAGAAGGAAGGAAATTGCTCTCTTGTTAGAAGCCTCAAATTCTACTTCTATTCAGGGAAAACAGGACTTATCAAAAGAAAGTGGTAGAAAGAATAATTACAGACAAGCAAAAAAACTGGTTTTGGGAAGTTCTGCTTCCCAAGAAAAAATTGATCTGTCAAAAGGGAACTCGAGGCAAGCAACTGCTTCGCTGGCTGTTAGTTCCACCTCACTTCGATGTTTGCCAAAAGATGGTAAGAATGAAACTCCTGAAGAACAACAGAAGGTACTTTCGGAAGGAGCTACATGTGCAAGAGAAAATCCATCAAGAGCAAGCAGAAAGAAAACAATTTCTTCCAAATCTGAAGAAACTAGTTCTGCTTTTCTCAGGGTAAAACCTGGCTTGCTGGAAGGTAGAGGTAAAAAGAAAATTCTTAAAGAAGATGAAAATATATCTCTAGAAAATAATTCATCCCAGGGAAAAACAAGGCAATTGAGGAATAAAAGGGAAAAGGTAGAATTCACATCAGAGGCAGCTACTTTTACTTCTGTCTGTAAAGAGGGCGACTTGCCAGAAAACAGTAACACTTTGGAAACTCAAAATGAGTGTTTGACATCCACTGGTTCCAAAAAAAATAATCAGTCTGGAAAAGGAAAAGAGGTTAACCCTATACTACAGGCAGCTTCCACCTCTCGTAGAAGAAAATGTCAGTTTCCAGAAGATGACTTAGCTTCCAAAAAACTAAAATCAGGTGAGGCAAGAATTTGCTTTCTATTTTCTAAGTATAGCTAAGTTATGTATAGATACAACAGTAATGTGTACAAAATTCTAATATTACTGTGGGCTGCCATGCTCTTAATGTAGATAGAGAGTTGGTCTTCAGTGTGGCAAGAATACTTTAAATAAATAGGGTCTATGTTATCTTATATAAACAAGGGTGTTTTTTTTTCCCTAAGTGGAAGGGACTGGTTTTACGGGGTATGACATGTATTCATCCTCTGGGGTATTCAAATGTCTTCATACTCTTCTATAATACATTTTTTTTCCTCACTCCATACCAATAATTTGTAGTACAGGGTAAATACAGCAGCTAGCTTACATGCAGAAGGTGGTAATGACAAAACATGATAATCATGTGTTTGTAGCACCCGTTGTTCATCTTGTTTTCTCCTGAATACAATCCAAGGTCCTGTTTTCCAGCTCTCCAGGTTTTGGAGAACCTTTACTAGTTATCAGCTGTTTTTTGAAGTTGATGTTAGAAGAGCTTGAAGCTGTATTTGAGCTAAAAAGACATCAAAAGTTGCATGCGTCTCCTTCTTCCTTTATTTTGCTTTCCCCAAGCCTATTGAGGAACTCTTGCTGCAGACATCTAAAATATTCCCTGGAATTTTCAGCTTGATATGATGTAACTTAAAACTACCATTATGCACTTAGAAAGTATTAGCAAATAAATGTATGCGAATGGAAGTAACAATGGATCTTTAGAGCTACAAATTGAGGGATTTCCTGCCAAATTGTGTTAAAAACCTTACTATGATTTGACACATGCCTTTCATTTCATTTCTCTTTGGCTCTTTCTCTTCTATAGCTTGTGCTTATCCTCATACAAGATGCATGTCTCTTTTTGCCGTATGTCTGTCTTGGTTTATTAAGTTGTCTTGTTTCCCTTTACACACTTGCTAGTTCCTGCTTCCTGATACTGCTATATTTACTTGCAAATGATTGATCTCTTCTGATGCTTTACTACCTGCCCAGATAGTTTCTCTTCCAGGCAGGTAATCTTTCCATGGATCATAGAGACTGTTTATCTGTCTGATGGTTGGGTTGATGCTTACCTCTTAGAGCAGCTTAACTTTTCTGTGCTATCTAGATGCTTACATAGGTGTCTAGTCATTTCTTTACAGTTAAAAGCCTGACTTTCCAGCTTTATCTGGACCATAATACAGTTACTATATATTAATTTTTGCAGGATTTTTCTTTGGTGTTGCATATGTTTCATTTTTACATATCAGTAGAAGGAATTTTAGCTAAAATGGTAGCTAATTGGTTTTTCTGCTCTCATTAATGTTAACCTACTTTCAGAAATAGCTATAAGTCCTTAGGGATCTATCTTAAAGGATATTGGATGTGCGTAGTATGGGGTTTGTATCTTGTTGAATTCTTAGATATAAGTTTTGGAATGTAGTAGTTAAGGACATTTCCTTTAAAAACGATGTAACTGAAGATTGAATTTTGTTTAAAGTGTTTGATTTGTGACACACACTTACAATGAATTTCTTTTGTGTACAAATAGAGAATGATGAAGATAGATCACTACAAACAGGAAAAAGGAACAAAATTAAAGAAGAATTTGGCAAAGAAGATGTAAGGGCGACTCAGGCTGCTGGAGGGACGGACAGGAGGACAAGATCAAGTGCAAGAACAAGAAAATAGTCTTAACAGTCACAGACCCAGTTTTTAAATTAATTCAGTAATTGAAATTTCAGGGTTTTTTATGTGAACCGATTTGCATTCAGATTTTAAGCTCAGATTTTGTAAAATAAATAATTATAGTATTATCAAAGTATATTTCGTAACATGTTTACAGATACAGCATAGGTATCTGTTTCAATAGATCTGTCTTATGTGTAGCAGTTCCTAAACCTATGGGGTGCTTGTGCAAATCTGCAAACAAATCTATTTATCCTCTTTTCTCTGTTGATCAGTACAGCAGTTGGGAAGCCATATTAATTTACTGTCAGTTTAGTCAAGCTATTTTCTGCTTAAATTTTCTTGTGCTTAAGCCTTATTTTTCATTACAGTTCTGTAAATATTCTCTTTTAAAGTATAGATATATTAGCAGAACTATTATATTGAAATTTAGATTATTATTTTTATAAAAAAATAAGTTCATTGTACTGAAAAGTGCAGATTTGTAAGTCATTAAATTTGTAAACAGTTTGGGACTTGTGTGTTCTTTGTTCTTAAGAACAGTTAAGAATGTGTAATTACTACTGTCTTCTTACCAGTATATTTCAAAGATTCATTCTTTCTAGCCATGTGGCACATTTTTTAAAGTGTTTCATGGGTCTTGTGCAGCACAGATGCTTCCCTTCTAAACATGGCCAGACCATGCAGCACTTCATATGTAAGTGTCAATACGAGAGACAGGAGTAGTGAGTGAAGTTGTGATGCTGCCCCTTTCACAGAATTGCAATTAACGTGGAGTAGCTAGTGTGTTTGGAGACTGTTTTGAGATCAGTGCATGGATAATAGCAGTGTGCATCTGTCTGCAAGACTGGTGGCTTCCTGTTACTGTATTAAATGCAGAAAGGGAGAAGATTCATCTCTGGCATCTAACTTCTGTGCACTCTTAAGGCCAGATTTTAAAGTCCGCATTTTTATGGAGTCTTGAGGGGACTACATGTGTTTCTGCAGAAGGGCAGTGGGATGCTACGTTCGGATGTTCTTGTCAGCTCTTTTAGGGAATGATCATGAATGGCCCTGTCTTCAGGTGAGTTAATGCTTCTGAAGTCTGTTGTTCTTTTTCTTCAGAATTCAAAACTGATTAAGTAAGGAATACATTGGATGCTGTCCAGATGTTCAGTACTGGGATCCAATATGATATTAAGATTTATTTTTTAATTAAGGTGGGGTTGGGGTTTTTTAATATGTGGAATGTGCCATGTCCATATCCATACTTTTTTTAATGCTTTGGACATTTAATCCTGTTATGCACTTATTTTTTTCTGTACTTCAATTCTAGTGTGTAGGTTTTAAGTGTAAGATGCTGTAGATCTAGTCATATTTTCAGATTGGCTCTATTGCTTCCTGCATTGTTTGCTTTACCATAGTTACATGCTGTCCACTGACCAGCACCAGGATGGTCTGTTCCTCTTGAAATAGAAGCAACTCCACAAGCTGTTTTTGTGATTAGGGGCAGCACTTGGTGATGGTTATTGCTTTAGGTCTCAGTTTTATTTCAGCCTTCCAGATGCAAGGAACATGTATACCCAACATGTTTAATTGGTCTATGGCACCAGGATTTGCGATCGTCCCAACTTTCCAGTCATAAAGCTTCACACATTTTATCACAGCAACAGCTGAAGTAGTAGGTCTGGAGTGTTAAGAGTTCTTCAGAACCATACCTGTCTTATTGGATCTCTACCTATTATAAGTCTCAGCATGCTGAGCAACTTCTCCAGTTTCCTCTCGCCCTACGAAAGTGGGGTCTTTTCCTCCTCATGCTTGGTTCATGGCTCTAAGCCTATCTAACCGCTGAACACTCCACAACTCTCACCTTCACGAAGCTATTTCTTTATCGGCCTCTACTGGCTGCTTGCTAGAAGTATCCCCTGTTGTTTTCAGAGAAGCCCAGAGACTAACCATTGACTGACAGAAGGGAAACGGGACAAAGTAACTGCATTTGTAACCTCTTGAAGTTACTGTACAGGGGGTCACTTTGTCACCACCGTGGTGCACATTAGGATGTTAAAAAAAGCCTGCAACACTTAAGTGTTGCAGATGCTGCGGTAGGTTTAAATCCCTGAGCTGTGCTAGTGCTTGAAAGCTGTGCTAAGAGGAAGATTTTTATTGTTAGCATTGATGTTGTATCATTTCTTACCCAGTTTTTCCTAGCCTCTCAGATTCTAATCGAAAAGAGGGTCACTGTTGTCTACTAGCTGAAATTTTTACAGAAGATGGCTACATCTCAGCAGAGAACAAAGCGAAGAATTAGTGATGTGCAGTAATAAGTGACAACATGCAGAGAAATTGAAATGCTGAAGGTAAATGGGTTCTGTGTGATGCTTATGTATTTGCCATTGTATTAATCTATCTATCTGTTCAAGAGGATATTTCTGTTTGGAGTATTCTCATTTTCCTTGGCATTCATCTCCTCAATAAATCATTTATGCATTTGTGGTATCCTGTTCACTGTTTGGTGCATCTGAACGAAGGTTTCTTCTCAGAACTTGGTGTTTCTGCTCAGCTGCTGCTCACCTTTCACGTTTACGTATAACCGAGCCATAAGGAGGTTTTCCTGCTGCGTATCCTGATTGCCTATATACAGCAAGCTTTCCTTATTTTGGCTTGGTAGCCTTCGCTATGAAATGTGGATATAAAGAGGAAATGCAGTAATGCTTTAACTTCCTCAGGCTTTTAATGTAAGTACCCTTCTTCCAGGTGAGCCCTACAGGCTTGCTGGTTTTTGAGCCCACATCTGTAAATTTTCTTCTCTGTTCCCATGACTATGTAAGATAAGCAAGTGCGTCTAAGTGCCGTACCTCCCTTGTCTTGTCAGTCTTTTAATACCATTCTGTAGTTACTCAAGGCGTTAATTTCTGGCCTAATGATAAAGTCTTAAGGTAGAGGCCAGGGCTGTTTTTCCAGAACAACAGAAACCAGTGCTGAAAGCTATTACTCTGTGAGAAAACACTCCATTTTTAATTGCATAACATAAAACTGTTCCTAAATGTAACGCGTCACACCATCATCTCTAAGTTAGATAGTAAGCATTCAGCGGCAGAGTATCCTCCCTACCACAGGAGAACTAAGCCTTGTGCGGGTACATAGAAGTATGCTGGTGGAGGAAGAGTACTGGGGAAGTTTTTACTATGGTCAAGAAGTGGTTTCATCATTTTTGGTTTCAGCCCTGCTGCCAGGTTGGTAAGCCATGCCATGCTGGCAACCTCAGCTGGTGAGCTGCTGCACGTAGCTCTGCGTGTCAAGGTATCTATTGCCCAAACTAGCTGTGCTTAGAGAGTGATGCCCGAGCAGCTCTACTACAACGGGTTAAAGCACAGAGAGTACTCGAGAGTGCTTGGCAATTTGCTTTTGCCTGTTCTTGAACTCGGCTGCAAGTAAGATACAAGGGTGTGTTGGCCTTTTGTGCATAGTGGACAGATGTCAGTGAGATGAGCAGAGCAGTGTATTCACAGAGTAGCCTGATAATAAATCATACCTGCGTATGGAGATACATCCAGTGCTCAGGAAGGTAAAGGCCACAAACTTGCCATTGCAGTAGATGCTTTACAGCAATGTCAGAATATGTTCAGGCTCAACTGCATTTTGATTTAAGCCTGCATGGGTACTCGACTTTTCAGAGAGGTTGATGAGGAATGGCTATAACGCTCCTGATTAGCTACAGCTACTAGATGCAATGTTTCCCTTCAGAGGCAACTTGTAATCAGCTCCCCATTATTGGGGTAATGGAAGTTGGGGATATTTTAGGTAATGGAATAAAATGGAATAGTTTGTACATTGAGGCCTGCTTAGTCATAGCTGGCTTTTGCAGATCAGGACCACATCTCCTGGTGCGTGTTAGGTGTTGCTCAGAGCCGAGCTGGCTCTGCGTTCCTTCTCCAGCCTGCAGGCTTCCCGTCAGCGGGTTTAAGTCTGACAGTACGTATCTGACCAATTCAGTTGCAGTCAGCACATGTCTGCTGATGAGTTTAGGGCTAACGGTGCTGGAATCCAGCCTGCCACTGTGCACGTGCTTAGCGGCGCAGTGATGTGTTCGAGCGTGCTATGCGTGCGGCTAATTGGGTTCATTAGTTTGAACTCCAATCTGCAAGAAAGTAACTGCTCTATGTTTGTTTTCTTTGAGCAGTGATGCCCAGTCTAAGTAAATGGACATTAAATACATAAGTAATCACTAAAAAATAGTCTATAATTTAATAGCTGGCTGTGTCTGCTGAGACAGTAGAGAAGGCAATGTCTCCCTTAACAAAATAGGTCTAAACGGCCTATTTAGTCCAAGAAATTCCCTCCGAAGGTGATAGTTGGTTTTCTCCTGCTACTCTAAAAACTAACCTAGTCCTAATTAACAGTAATAGAAAGAGTGCCATACTCTTTTGAGGGTTCTCTGTTTCAGAACAGATTTAAGACAGTATCTGTTACTTTCTCATGTCACAGAACCAGTGATTCTACATGTTACAGTAAAAGCTTTAAAGATTTTAAACTGAAGTGTTTCGTGGGTCTGATTTGACTAGTAAACTGAAAAATATTTTTGTTTTTGAATAGGATCTGAAGATCAGCAGTCTATACACTTCATTCTCACAAAGAACAGAGAAGTGATTTGGAGTAAATCATATCTATACATTTATTTAATACAGGGGAAGGTAAAAAAAAAATATAACCTAAACAATATAAATGATGGAAGAAATTGAATATGTTTTGGTTTGCTGTTTGTTTGGGTTTTTTTTTAAACTCTGTCCCCCAGTCATGGCATTCCTAAAATTTTAGCTGTAGAATCTCAGAGGAAAGCAAAGTTCTACCATCGTACCTAAAACTAAAAAGATCTCCTCTGCTTAGGCACATACACAAACTACATAGCATGGTTGGAAAATAGAGGTATACACTGAGGTATATTTTTCTGATATTAATGAGGGGGGTTTTTGGTTGGGGTTTTTTTTTTATTTCTTTCAATAACTGTTTGATATGTTTTTTTGTGTTTGGTCCTAGTCTGAAACCTAAAAGGAGCCAGATCAAATTAAATGACTGAATTCTCCTCCATGGCTGATGTTTCTCCCCTTGTAGCCAAAACTGTCTTTCAGGAATTGTTTTATTTTCTCACTCCTACTTTCGCAGGCTACCTCACTGTTACAGGGATTTGGTCTGAAGACTAATAAGGAACACTAATTGCAATCTTACCTAAGGTGGGTGGCACAGTCGCTCCTTAAGGAGTGAACCCCCACTACTTTTCGAAAAAGAGGAGACATCTCAAAAGTTACATCATGGTGTAAGACTAACTTCTCATTTGTTTGTAGTACTAGGAACACACATATCCTGTGAAGATCTGTTTCATGAAGACATGAACAAGAGAGGATGGGAAATCCCTGAAGTAAAAAATACTAATCTGTAAGTGATGTTGTTACATCAGTTGTGGAAATATTTCCAGCAAACCGGGGAAAATAGTCAGAGAATAAGATAACTGGCTGATGTGTTCTATTGCACAAATCTGTGTGTGATTGTGGGAGCACTATACACATACAGACCACTGCTTTGCTTGCTCTTCAGAACATTTCCCAAGTAGATTTATGTCGTGCTTTTTTGTAGAAATTCGTGTTGATTCAAGTTCTATGAAGTTGTATTGTATTGGCAACTACATTTCCACTTGAATAATTTGAAATTGCAAGTCTACCTCAAACGCAGTTCCAAAGTTTTGGTGATGAACTTCCCAGGAAGAATTGAGGCAAAGCTTTTAACTGAGGGGTTAGCTGAAGAACAAATTGTTCTCTTTTTTTCTAGAAAATGTCTTCCCTAGAAAATCTTCAGATTACCTTATCTCTCTGTATTCTATAGTGACACTTCATTGCTGGTAGTTAAAAAAAGGAAACATGGTAGAAGTAGTTCATTGCTAATTTTTCTGCATCATCGATCTTTTTGATTTTCCACCTGGGCAGATTATTTTCTTATAATGAAATGAAGAAAAGAATGGGACATGAAATAAAGTCAGGAAACAGTGAATGTATGCACTTAGCAACAAGCTTTCAAAGGCAGTCACTTTTCTGGCCATCTCTGGCCATTTCTTTTGTATCTCTGAAGACTGGTGTCAGTGTAAGTTGAAGCTACTTCACTGCAAAGATGTGTATTTTTGAAGTTGGGTGATTAAGAAAAAGGGAGTTTAAGATTGGTGGTTACTTCCTGTCATTCTTCAGTGTCCATTGCCAAATTCTAAATGATCAAAGCAACCATTGTCACTTTCCTACATACTCTGTATCTATCTTATTCGTGTTCTTTTTGATGAAAATAGTGAGCTATTCTGGCGTGACTGGTATTTAAATATGTTGGATTTCATCATCAGCTGCAGTGCACGTCATTGGTTCTACAGATCGTTAGAACGGCCTTTTTGAATGGAGGATGTGTGACTGCTGCAGTTCGATCCGTTCATCCATCCCAAACCTACTGTCAGCTCAACTCCCTTAAATCCTTTCTATTTTCTATGCATATGCAAGGTATGATTATCAAAGTTATGTATTTAATATAAATATTTTTTTCAGTATAGAAAGAAGTTCAGTTTCTTACTTGCTGATATATAGATAACATTTCCTTCACAGTACGTTAACTGGCCTATTACTTAACTAAATATCAATAATTATCAGCAGGAGGAAAGGTTGCTTTCTGACCAAATTCTGCCTGGAAGCATCCAGCGACCAGCAGAATTTCTCAAGTCAGATAGAGGCATTGTGCTTCTCCCAGAGGTTTGTGTCGGAACCTGCTACCTACATTGTGTGTTGAGTTTATGAATCTTCTAAGTCCTTGGAGAATTGCTTGGAGTTGATGTGTATGTGACCTTAGGGAGAAAATAGTTAAATAAGGTTTTACATTCCCATGTCAAGATCTCCTGCAATGAAAGCAATACTCAAAATTAAATACAAATTGACATAGATTTTACCTGTGGATTAGATTCTAAGGTATGAGCTAGTTAAATATTTCAGCTGTTTTCTAGCTGAATTAAATGCAGCTGAATGAAGCTCACTTTTCAGAGCTGAGTTACAGTGAAAGTAATAGTAACTACTGTTTTCTGTTACTTCGCTTTATCTGTTTATAAACACACTGTATCATTAATACCTGATAATCATTTAATATCTGTGTGACAGTGAACTCGTTTACTACTTTTACCATAATATTTATTGGGGGTTAAGCATCAGTAAAGAAGAACTGGTATTCTGTTCCTAACTGAGTGGTGATCCATGGACCAAGACTACTATACTCATCTCCTGGCTGCTAGGACTCCAGTACAACGCTCAAGGATACTAAGAGGTAACACAGCATTGCTTCACAAATTTTTGCAGGCCAGTTTTGGGAGCTAGTAAAAAAAAAAAAAAAAATAGTGTTTTGGAGAACCATCTTGTAATGACAAATATTAGCTGTAGCATCATAGTAATTCAGGTGAACAGAAAGGAAATGCCCTCATCTCATAAGCCTCAGTTTGTAACAAGGGACAATACAAAAGTAGAATTATTTTCTGTAAGAAAGCATGCAAAAATTATCTTGCGATTTGTTCTTGAGTACAGATATGCATCTCAAATTAAGTTATTTTTTTCCTCAAACACTTTACAGTCAAATATGATTGTGTGGTTATTGTCCCATGCCATATGTCATTTGTTGCTCTTGAATTTACACCTATACTCAGTTCCTTTCAGGAAACCTTGTATTTCCAAAATATATACTCTTTGTATGTTATAAATGCTACTAGCAGCCAGATATTCCTGCTTATTCAGGAAACTGAATGCAGTGTTTTAAAAAAAAAGAACAAAACAACACCTGTAGAGCTGCAAAACAGCTGACAAAAGTATTCCCAAACTTACATACTTCTGTTTCACTCTTAAATTTGTTTATGGTAGGGCTTTTGCATTTTCTGAAAGATCTGCTTTTGATCATCCTGACACAACACTAAATCAGCTGGGCAGACAGAAATCAGGTAAAGGACTTGTGACTTTTTCTTTTCTGTGAAACTGGGAATCAGAAAATGAACCCAGATAGGTGGTGGAGTCCTTAAAGAATGCAAACTGTGATTGCTTTACTATGCCAAAATGTCTTCTAAAAAGTGGGCTGTAATTCTAGGTCTTAGGAGAAGTAAATATTCCAGGGAAAAACAAGCGTCCCTGTGCAGAAGTTTGGGACACAAGATTGAAATAAAGTAAAAGTTAAACTCTTTTTAAAAAGTTCAAAGATGTTGTAATGTTCATACTTGATATAAATTATAAAATATTCGGGGGGGATATATTTACGACTCTATCAACTACCTCGATTTATTTACCTTTGGGATGTGAGTTTATAGTGTCATTTTCTACCCCAAAATACGAGCTATAAGGGATTACAGCAAAGATGCAACTAAATTTTTAGTGTACTATTGGAAGAACACAGTTTGTATTTCATTTAAAGGGGCATAATTTGAAAATTAAAGATGGATAAACAGCTGACCTCTAGTGTCAGAAGAGGTTTTGCAGTTCTTAAGATCAGGAGGGATCAAAGTCTCAGGTGTTGCGGTAACATATTTGCCTGCAGTAAAGCGTTGCTATCCTGGATAGTGGATTGTGGATTGCTTATCCACCTAACTAGGATGTTCTGATTGTGTATTTTGAAAGAATGTAATTAATGTTCTATGTATGCCTCCCTGCTTTTAATGCCTTGGTCCTAGAAAGCTTGTGTTTGAGAATGGTAAAAAAATAATAGTTTTCATATTTTTTTTTTTATAATGACTTTGGGTTTCAGGGATGCATAAAAATGTGTTTAGTTATCCATGGCTATGCTTGCATTTACATGCTTCTATGTATTCATATCTACATTTTTGTATCTACAAGTCTATTTAAAAGATTATTATACATCAGAAAAGACTAGAGAATAGGTAGTAAGTAATGGTGGTGAACATCCATGGTCAGGTAACGTGAACCCCAAAACCATAGCCGCTAGCCTTTTCATCATCAGTGTGTTTTCTTTAGACCAAAGAGAGGGGAAAACAAGAATGGTGTAAAAAACTAAGTGGTGCCAAACCGTGCAAAGGACTTGTTTTTTTTTTTTTTTTTTTTTCAGTTTAATATATTTGAATAATACTTTATGAAAGACTAAACCAAATCTATTTTTTCTATTGAAAAGAAACAAAAATATTCCAGAAATACCAGCAATTATATTAATATTAGATCAACAATTTTTTTTTCAGGAATTAGAGAATATTTATAAGCTGTTATTTTGTATTATTTTAAATAAAATATTACATGGATATAGTAAGATAGTGAATATACAGACAGAATATTTCTTGTTTTTTGTGCTTAGGAGCGTGGTCACACCTTATGAAATCTGGTCTCAAAACCTTCTAAGGCTGGGCTTTTAGTCAACTCAGTATTCCAATTTTTCCAATTGGTTAAGTGATCTTGAACCAGTAGTAAAGAAGAAATAAATATTTTAAACCTTGTTTTCAGTAAAGAAAGGTGACTGTTGATGGTATTTAGAAACATAGAATTATTTAGGTTGGAAAAGACCTTTAAGATCATGGAGTCCAACCATAAACACTGCTAAGTCCACCACTAAATCGTGTCCCTAAGTGCCACACCTACACATCTTGGAAATACCTCCAGGGTATTTATTATTTAAGCAGCAGACATTATTCGCTAGGAGTGT
Organism: Microhierax caerulescens; assembly: GCA_035590215.1. Classification (NCBI taxonomy): domain Eukaryota; kingdom Metazoa; phylum Chordata; class Aves; order Falconiformes; family Falconidae; genus Microhierax; species Microhierax caerulescens. The sequence goes on from JAVJGJ010000062.1 coordinate 51,121,182, forward strand.
TAGTATGAACATCCTTTCAATGGCATTTTAGCTTCTGTGCTATTGATTGTCACTGGGCTACGTCAATTCACTGTGGGATCCTACATATGTACTCTAAATTTAATCTTCACACTTGTTAAAAATATATGGGCTTTCTACTTCCATTATATAAATAAGGTTGAAAAAGCAACTTGGTTGTCTTGGAGGGCTTAAAAACCTCAAAAAAATTCCTGACAACGAAACTGGATTTTAATATTTCAAACCTGCAAAGTTATCAATGCCATGGTTCTGTCTGTTCTTGACACTCTCTTTCATATCCGATATCTTTTCAGAGCACTGTAAGTTCTTGGCTTGAAAGAGTTTTTTGACAGCAAGATCAGCTGTTTAATTACATGAGGTGTGGAAAGAAAACTTGTATTGGTTTGAATTTTCCATCTTTTAATTTGTATCTTTCCATGGCATTACTCTCCTGACTTGACACTAAGGTGCAATGCTATTTTGAGAGAACAGTGTGATTGTAGTTGTTAACCTTGAAGCCGAGTTGTAAACACTATCAGGTTTGATAATTTCCCAGAGGCTGAGATCTGATGGAGGCAATTCTCAAAGATTAAAAGATATCAGGTAATTGATGATCTTTGAGGATGTTGTCTCCATAGATTCCCACTTCAGCTTCCTTTCCTGTTTCTTTAGAATATAATTTATGGCTGGTACTCAGAGGAGGTCGCAAAAAAAAAAAAAAAAACGGAGACGGGTGGGACTTGCACCCTTTTAAAAATTGCATGTGAGGTTACATACAACTCCAAAAGTCATAATTGGTGAATATTCTCAGGCTTGTAGCTAGAGATACATGCACTTCAAAGGCTTATGTTTGGGGGGGGCAATAAACTTGAGGAACATCTCATGAAGTAAACTTTCTTTTGATAGTACTAAAAAAGGTAACGAAAATCCAACTAGAATTTTTACTGTCAGGTGTATTGGGTCATCTGCTAGCTTTTTATGTTACTCCAGACAGATGTTACTAATACTGTTTTATGGTTCACATGAGTACCTATGCCTCACAGGTGTATTAGTACCTGTCTATCTGTGACTAGCACCATCATCATTACTTTTCCTCACTAAGTTGTCTGTATGATAAATAGCAGTAGGTATTAATACCAAAAATTGGAAAACATCAGCGTACTGGAAAACTCAAGAAAAAGTAGGGATCTGATATTTAGTATTATAAATTTACCTTTTTTCAAATGAGTTTAAGCAAGTTCTCCGTATTAATGTAATACAGTCTTTTTCAAGAAGGACTTGTTAAGTTCCATGAGAATGCAGGGTAGTGCATAGTTAAAGTTCAGCCTTGTAGTCCAAAACTATGTTTGGTAGCCACAGCTTCTACAGGGTAGAAGGCAGAGGTGGTAATAAATAAAACCCTCTGCGATCTTTCACCGCAAAATATCAGTTTTAACAAGCCGTGGATACAAACTGTTTCAATATACAACCAGTTTTAATAGCAGAATTCTCAACCTGTTGCAAATGCAACCATAAGCTATTCCAAACCACAATTCTTTATGTGTTTTTCATGCGTAAGCGTACAGGTTAGGGCAACCTCATTAGAGCTGTTTTGCACCGTCACGCATATTACCATCTGGGGAAAGAACCCAGTAAAAACTGTGAGGATGCTGTGGAAAGCAGTGTACTTACTGGGCTGGGCTGGTTGTCATTCCCGCACGTGGCGTCCTCTATACTGGCTGCTTGGGAAAAGGTGGGCAGATCCTCGTGTAAAAACTGGTTTATGCTACGTGATACTTAGACGAAGGCAGGCCTGTATTGTTTCCACATATTTTATACTTAGAAAAAAAATAAATTGTACTTTTTAGGAGCATAGAAAGTAAATTGAAAATTATGTTTCCTGCTAGATGCCTTAAGAACTCGGAGACCTATAGTCAGAGTTTAGACTTAAGTGTAAGCATAATAAATAAACACAGGGAGGGAAAAACGTACTTCAGTATCCAGTGACATCTGATTTTGAGCATCATAATGCAGGATCACATTGTCCAGATTGTTCTAGATTATAAGGAAATATTTTAGCCAAAGCCAGAAGGAACTTAAGTACTTTGAGACAAATATTTCTGTGTCTTTATATATAAAGAAGCATTGGCAACAAACCAGCATCTTTAACACTACTTTTAATGCTTCTCTTAGAATCACATGACTAAAATTGCTGCATTTTAAAGCTTATAGTATGATGCTAAGATCAAGTAATCAAACTTAAAACCTTGGCAAAAAATACCTCATGGCTCGCTTTACCTCCTTAAGATGTATGGGTATTTAAAGCAAAACCTGTGTGAGAGAAGTCTCACTCTTAAGTGTTCATTTAGAAATAACTCCCCCCCCCCATTCTGACTTCAGAACAGCAGTTTAAAACATGCTGCTGATACAAATCCTTCAACACAAATGTCTAAGCATTAGGAGATATCTGGGCTCACTGAACTGCAATAGTTTGAAGAAGTGTAATCGAGTTTGAATGCTTGAACAGACATGGTATTTTGTTGGATTGTTATGTATGCACATGTGTTTTTTTCCACTGAAAGAGAAACTTCTTAATAAAGGTGAAATAAGGAAACATCTTCATTAAACAAAAAATTTGTATATGATTTCCAGTAATAAACTGGGTTTTGCCGTTGCTGGTAGGAGATAAAAGGGCTGCACAGATTTGCAGCTGTCTGAAAAGTATTTCTAAATATAAGTTTATTTCTAACAAATCAATTTAATGTTAATATCTAGCCATGTATTTCATATTCTTAGCAGTATTTCCTTCAGTGAGGGGATCACATTTTCTAGGAAAAGTCATAGGTGGAATGAAAATTGAGATGTTGTGCAATTAAGAGCCTTTTCCAGGCTGGTCTGCAAGTACAGAAGCATATAAGGAAACCTAAATGGCTACTGTATGGCACAGAAATGAGCTCATGATCTTCTCTTCTGCTAGTTTTGGAGGGAGTTCCAGCTACATCTTTAATATTCTTAGTTTTGCAACTCTAGAAGTATTTTAAAATGCGGTGTTTATGAATACCAGGAAAAGACTCAGGTTTCATTGCCCTTAAGAAGGTCATATTTTCCTAAAATCAACTAATTAGAGCTGTAAATTATATTCAAAGGCTGGGCTCTTCTTAACCACTGAAGAGCATTTACCATATATATCTCTGAAGCAAAGCACACTGTCATAAATCCTTGCTTTTCTTTGACCACAAGCTAACCAAAACTGCGTTGCATGAACTTTGTAATTAATATTTTGCACGTGTTCATAAAGCTCTGAATGACCTATTTTTAAATAATGGAAAATGAGAAAACCCTCTAGGAGGGTCAGCCAGATCATTTTGTCAGAAATCATACATAAGACAAGGGCCAAACTGATTTTAATTGAACCCACTGAGAGCATGTTTTCAGTCAAAGCCTACAACTAAGTTTACAACTAAAACCGAGACTTGCATCTGTCTAATCTGGTAGCTGGACCAGCTGAAAAAACGTCAACTCCTATCTGTTGACGTTCAAGTCTTTCAATTTACCAAGATGGAATTAAATAAGAATTTATATATTTATATATATATATGTGTGTGTATATGTATGCTGTGGTGTCTTTTAAAGTGTGTGCATTACTTTGTAACCCTCCTCTTAAAACGTGTGTGACTACTATCAGCAAAGTCAAGACCACCAATTAGCACCAGCTAATTTTTCTCCTTTTCCAGTGTGTGCTTCCTTTGTTATGCTACGCATTGTTCATTAGTTGATATACCCAATGCCAATTAGGGAATGAGGCAGGCAGAAAGACTAATTTGATCATCCAGAGACTTGCTTCCCTAGATCCCCGTGCAGTCAGCAGAGACACAGCAGTTCCTCCAGGGCACTTAAGCTTGGGTTTCTGCTCTCATTCACCCTCTAGAGAAGCCTACTTCTTTCCATTAACTAAAGGGAAAGACTAGCATCCCCAGGCAAAAGATGGCCCTTCTCAACCACGCTCCCATTTTAATAAAGGAAGTCACAGACTGAGTTTGACTTTTGAGTTTCAGGCCAAAGGCTGCTCATCTGCCGCAGTGAGAAGAGGCCTGTCCACGTCATCCACTGAAACACGGACACCGCCGTCCCACTCCGTCTTTCCCAGCTTGTTTTTGTCAAGTAGGTGTACTGTGATGGGCTGTGGGATCGGGATTGCTCATAGACCCAGCAGTTCCCTCTTGGCAAGCTACTGTGTTTTCTCAGGACATCGCTGACCTCACCAACGCCACATCGGGGAGGACTGGGACAGTGATGAGCATTTCACGTTTGTTAAAATAGATAAGCAGCGTTGGATGGGGCACCTATTTCATAGAATCATTAAAGTTGGAAAAGACCTTTAAGATCATCGGGTCCAACTGTAAAACCTATTTCACAGATCTATTCATTGCTATAATTATAAATGCAGATTTTTGTCATCTCGCTTAAATTGACTGGAAAGAAAAAAAACCCTTTGCGTTGCACACTGTTGTTCCCCTTGTAATGCCAACTTTTAATCCTCCTGCGCTGTTAAGTTATCAGAGCAGATCTTGGCTGTCTCTGTAAGAGGCACGGCGTACTGCGTTGTAAAATGAGGGGCATCCCCCCGAAAGGTTTGGGAGAGCCCGCACAGACCATGCCCCTTCCTCCTTAGCATTTGACCAGTAATACAGCTGTAAAGAGAGACAGCTAGTAAGTGGATTTAATACCTTTTCATATTTAAAATTGCCTTGTCATTTGAGTAATGAGTTCTCTGTGCTTTATGATGGAAAATATTACAATTGAGTATTATTTTAGGTGGGGTAGCCAACTAATTTGCTAAACCACTTTGGCAGCCCAGGTGTGTTGCTAACTGAACCAAAATTATTAACCTTAATACAATTTTTAAACAATTATTAAGCTAATCGGATGCAAATTAAACAAAATGAACCTATAAATATATGTGTTTTTCAAATTAGTAATTGGATTTTTTGATGATCTTTGGCTTGACATTGATAAGCTGCTTCTCATAACAGTCTAATTAGGCAATATGTAAACTTTGGCATTCGGTTCTGTCCTAGTGGCTTTTTCAAATGATGTTTGTAAAATTTGCAATTTCATATTACAGATTAAAAATTAAAAACTGCAGGAGGCTAACATTAAAATGAGAATTCATTTCATGGAAAGCCCTGTAGACAAAATTCACCCTAATAGAATTGTGCATAAGGGGCTGCAAATCATGATCTATAGTTACACAGGGGAAGGCTTGTCAAAACCAGTATTGTTGGCCTGTAGTTCTATTCACAGTATTAAACCCATCAGTGAAGTCACTTTGGGGAAAATGCGAACATTATCAAAGAACAGTAAATTAGCAAGAAATTAAAGCATATACCCTTGCATTTCCAAAACAAAAGATCCCTTCATTAAAAACCTTTCATCAGTGGTTTAATATTCATAGCAGTAATTTGCATAACTAAATCAGTTTTCACTGATGAGAGACGACCAAAGTTTTTTCACTAATTTCTTTTTTGAATGAGCTCTCTAGTTTTTTGATTAAAATTTCACACCAGTAGTTGAGCAGAATTGAATACATGACTTAACCGTATTTGTGAGCATCATCTTTTAAAACGCCAGGTTACATGTTGCTACTGCGTGAAAAAGAAATCGCTCAGACAGCTTTGTTTACCTTCACAGCATATATCCCTCCTGTGCCTCCAGTCCTGGAGTCCGTGATAAATTCCAAACCAAAAAGATAGGGGTTGGCAGGGTTTTATTAGCTTTTTCTTGTGCTCATACCTGTACCTATGTACAGAACAAAAAGATGACGCCAATGATCTAGTAATAATGAAAAGTCATTAGTGTACATGTTAAGAACTTGCCAATATCTCTCTAAAAGTAATGCCCTTTTTCCAGGTCCATTTTTTTTATTTTTTTTTTTTATGTTTTAAAAAGACCAGTTCCCTTTTGAAAAGCAGAAAGGAAAGAGGAAATAAGTTTGCCTTGGGGAATGAAGACAGAAAGTCTTTTTCACTGTGCAAAGTACATGTATATTATGCTGGCTCAAGACCACATAATAGCCCTTTCTAGAAATCATTTTAAGCAGTGTGTTTGAGAAATCCTGAGAGTTAATTCTGTCCAAGTCACTGAGAGATGCTGTGCGTAACTGGTCGTGCGATATTTACGTGTAGGTTCTCAGGGCAGTGATTTGTTAAACTGAAATAATTTCATTCATTTGAATGCCGGCATGGCCTCAGTCACACAACTGCATTGAAAACAGAACCCTTACAGATGCAGGTTTTGTGTTTTCCACCATAGAACCTGATCTCAAATAAATCAGTTTCAAAGAAATAAATGTCCACATTTAGAAAAGATAGGTTGATTCAAAGTTACTAGGTTTTATCTTTTTTTTTTTTTTTATTGGCTGACATTGAAACTTAAAACACGAAAAGATGAGAGAGTGAAACTGAAGATGTTTGCTCATATGCAGAGAAGCAGAAAACAACTGTAATAACAGTTAACGAAGTCTTCATTTGTCCTCCAAATTTTTTGTCATATTATTAGGACCGGATAGTACTACTTTAAAACACTTAATGTTTAGCAGTGCACCCTGTGTGCGCTCAGTTGTTCGAAGGGGTGATCTCCCTAGCTGTTTCTGCTTTAACCAGTAACTATATTTCATGTAATTACAGTATTTCAGTTCAGTTTTGTGTGTATATTCTTACGTTTGTTACTAATGAAGCACACAGCAGGTCTCAATTACAGGTGTTTCTCCGCTGCTGTGGCACTCACCGATCACCACTAGGAAGAAGTTATCAACCCTGGAATGTTTTTTATGCTCTTTCTCTGCTCCCCCTGCGACGTACGCAGTGGGCAATGCGCTGGCTGTCCGTCTAGGCCAGAACTTCTCGTATTTGCTCTGCTGCTTTTTGTTTGTTTGCATGCCATGCCTGGCAGAGCCCTTATTGCCAGGTAAAGCGGTGATTTTTGGCAGGCCTGGCTAGCTGGGGGACACCGAGGGCAGTGCTGCTTCTGGCTGCGGGTTGCAAAGGCGTGACAGGGCGAGCGCAGCTTGCTGTGCAGCGGGCGCTGTGCTCAGAGGCTACGGAATGCTGCCAAGGTAGAAACTTAGAAATTTTTGATGTTCACTTCTTCACGTTGGTGAAGTCATCGGAGGTCTCCCCATAGGGTCGAGTGCTGAGAGAAAGCCATTCATGGTTTTCTACCATTCATATGGAACCTGGTCAAATATTTCTGACTAGATGCTTTTCTTACTAAAAAAATAAAAATAAAAAATAAAGTCACAACAATGTGAGGTCTTTATATCACTGGAATAAGCATGAATGAAACCCATTGGTAAATAGACATTCTGGACTTTATAACCTGGTGCTCTTCTACATTTTGTGTAATGAAAACTATTTCTATTCAGATAAAAGGGTTGCGCACAGGTCTAAAACCAAAGTGGGAACCTGCCTCAGGAGCTGGGACTGTGGACAAGAGGCATTCATTTTTTCAGGGTTGTCTTTTGAGTTTTTGGATGCCAACAAATCCTGTCTCAGGCACTGGTAGTGTATGGGCAAGAGATCTTCATTTTTTCAGGGTTGCCTTTGACTTTTTGAATGCCAACAAATACTATTGATGCTGATACTGACAGGCTTTTCCAACTTTATATCCCCTTTTTAAAGAAAGGCTTAGTCAGTTCCTTGACAGATGACTTTTTAGATTTATTTCAAGGGTCATGAGATTCACTCTGGTATTTTAAGTTTAGTGGTGTGAACTGACTATGGAACATTTTGCTGACGTACCCTTATTGCTACCTTTCTGCAGTTCTCTCCCTATGCACCAAGGTGGCAACCCACCATGCAATCCACCTAGTGCCATGTGTCATGTTACTGTTAAAAATATACATTTCTGGAACCAACCTTTCTGGCCCTGTTTAATAATGCAGCTCTAAGCTTTGTCATCCATATTTCCTGAACGGTTTCTCTAATTTCTTTCTAATCCTACGTACGTATTTTGTTTCATCAAAAGGCCTGCAAGCAGACTTCTCAAGTCATACAACAGGATCTGAAAGGGCATGAGAATAGGCACCTTTGATTAGTTTTCATGCCACTCTGGTAACTTTATAAACAATTTGAGATTTTTTTTTTCTTCTTGGAATTAAATTTAGGATTAGTGAAAAACACCAGGGTGTTACTCTGAAGGGCAAAGGGACAAGGACCATACCTCCATAGCAAAGGTGGATGTTTCAAGATAAACAACACTTGTTTGTTGTTTAAAGTAATCAAATCTACTTGTATGAATACTGAAGCATCCCCTTTGTTTTTCAAAAGGCATGACAGTAATGAACATAAAGGTGCTTTCCATACTAGTAATTATGTATTGTCATTAAAAGTTCCTCAAAGAAACAAGTGAACCCCTCTAAAATAAAGACATAATACATTGGCAAAGCCACAAGGAAATCTTCTCTCCTGGCCTTTGGCTCGCCCAACATCTAGAACATGTAACATCATTTCATGAAATATGTTGTCCAACAAGATAACCTGGATATATCTGTGATAGCAACACTTTGTCATTCATGTTAAAGAGGGGGCTTGATTCTTGTTCTTGATGCTCCAAGAATTTCAGATAGAGATATTAAGGTTATATATTTTTAATATGTTTCATGAAGATTTAGTGAGGAAGTTTCTGTGGGAGTAAATCCACTTCGTTGGCAGCCCCGTGGGCCGAATGCTTCCCAGCGAGCCCTGATGCCAGGGAGCGTGTTTGCACGTAAACCAGATCGCCTTCCAATCCAAGCACAAGAATCGTTTCTTCAGCCTTGCCCGTTCTAACAAAATCTTTACAGCCTGTGTATGAGAAAAGTAGAGTAAACTTGAACAAAATAGCCCCCCAAAATCCAAATGGTTAATAAAGTCCCCATTCAGAAAAACAATCTATTTTCCATCAACACGTTCTGTGTTAGCCATCTAAAAGAAAAAGCAGAACAAAAAAAGGACAAAGAGTTTTACTATTTTGCGTAATTACGCAACTATCATAAACTTGGATAATATCACAATGACTGCAGTTTAAGAATCTTTATAATGATAGACTGAAATGTTAATTTTGTTGTTCAGCTGTTATTGACTAACTACAGACTAAAATACAGATTTTGCTAAAAATTGATTTAAGGCCTCCACCAGTTACTATCTTTCAGAGTAATTATTTATAAAAGCATAGAATATCCATTTTAAAATAGAAGCAGAGACTTTAAGGGAGGTAAGTTTACGATGTGTAAATGATTGGGTAAAATAAATTTTGTTCTAAATATCATTCTTATCTATTTTGCGGTACTGATGGCGGTGTTATTGTAGTATCTAAGTAAGTATTGTGTGTATGACTAGCCAAAATGCTCCATATGAAACTTTTTTTGTGGTTTGAATTTTTTTTTTAATATAATATCATCTGGATTTCTAAAGAAATCCTAGTGGTAGCCCCTGACCCAAATGTACATCAAGTGCTGTTCCCCTATGGCCCTGGCCTATTTATTGCTTTCCTAACTACTTGAGTTCAAATAGGAGCTCAGAACAAAATTGAAAATGAGCTTGGGGTCTTTTTCTAGTCCCAATTTGTTCACTTCCAAAACCACTACCCAATTTAGCACACTTGGCAGCGTCTGCTCAGGAGAGGGCAAAGGCTGGAATAACAGGGATGCAGAAGGGCAGGACTGAAGTGTACTGGCAAAACAGCATGGAAGAGCTTTCCCAGCACTATGATGCCTGATGTAATTTCTCAGCTGTATGAGCGTGACAGTTAGCATTCAAACTGAAGATGGCAAAAAAGAAGGTTTTTTTTCCTAGTACCTACTCAAAAGATACGTATTTAAGTGTGCCATATACTCTGGCAACAAAGCAACTAAATTATTGCTTATGACTAAATATCGATAGATTTCTGTTTATCAAGGGTGCTACTGTATTGCAGAGGTGGAAAACAGATTATAAGCAAGAAGCATTGCATGTTATCAGAAGAAATGTTTCTGTTTTCATTTGTCCCTAATGTAGGAGGAAGTACCTGTCTTGTACATAATCAATAGGTGCTTTACTGTGCAGAGAAAAGGTCTGTGGTTGAAGCAGCAAGGTGCTGGGCACCTTCATTGCCCACTGAAGTCACTAAGAGTTTAGTGCCCAGCACCTTGCAAAGTTGGTTTGTAGATTAACTGGTTGTCCCCAGTTGAAACATAGATTTATTTTTGTACAGAAGCATGATTTTCTTTGAATGGTTTATGTGAATGCCTTTCCAGAGTGAAAAGAAATCATGGTAAGACAGGTAAGTAAATATTTGTCTATGAAGAAGGCTGAAAATGTAAATAAGAAGTAAAAAAAAAAAATAGGTCTCGTTCTTATCCTGGTGGAAAAAGAAAATATAGCATTAGATTACTTAAACTGCTGCTTTTGGATTAATCTCTTTAGTAACCTTTGTTTACCAGAACTCATCTTTTCCTGCTTCAGGTTATTTTCTGGCATCAGCAGTTGCTAAATATCCTCTGCAGGTAATAATCTGATTACTAGCAGTTTAATTGTAAATATCTGACTATTAGCACTTTAATTGCTTTTGGATATGCAATAGACACACAGGAAAACTGTCCTGCTATAAATTCATAGTAAAATCAACTAAATAAAACCAAAAACCAAGGTAAGAGAAAGTAGTAAAATCGAAGACTTAAAAATGAAAAACTCAAACAAGCCTCTTGGTTTGCTTGAGGTATTGATGGAGTGGCAAAAGATGATGTACACGGACATTACTCTGTAACCGTTTCCTTAGGTTATGTTACTGTTCTTCTGATGGTTTTTCCCTTATCTTCACATGTACTTGATGTCAAGAGACACCCATCACCCAGTGAAGCACATGCTTGGTCTAGGAAGAAATAGAATCAAACCTTTAATAGTTTTCCTTTCGAAATGTTGAGGTGATCTTATTTCATCTGTGCTTTTAAGGTACACTTATTAAAAATACATGTACTTGAATCTGTGATTTATATAGATACCATGTGAAACAGCTTCCTCCTACAATTAATTTATGCCTACAGCTGCCTCAACTAGAAGCATTAACGCTTTGTCAGGTAAAACATATATCTCTTCTGCCTACAGATACATATCTGTTTTTTAAAAACACTGTAAAAGGAGAAAAGGCTTCTTTCCATGGGTTTGGTGTGAACTGTATGGTTACAATTTTGCTAGTGTAAGAGAATTAACAACAATTTGGCTTTAGAAAAGATGAAGCAGTTAAATGTGAACGGGGTATTTATTATAGTACTTTTAATTGTCTTACAAAGTTGTAGGATATGATTTTTCTTAGACAGTCTCACCTTTCTTTTTTGGCCAGCAAGCCCTTAGCTGTTACAGGCATTTTCACATTAATAATACCAAAATAGATTAAGAACAGTGAAGCACTTATAGCTCCTTTGCATTCTTCTGAAGTCCTTGTCTCATTGGGATCAGCCTGCAAACAATATGTACTTTTTTTTTTTTTTCTTTCCCCTTGCCCTGTCATTTCTTTCTGGTAAACCCACATTTTGTAACAGATATTTTTGTTCTTAATCCAGTTCCTTTAGCATGGTGGGATGAGGACTGCCAGCTGTCCTGGTCAAGTGCATTCATCCCAGCACAACTCTAATCCTCATGTGTAACTTTGCCTTACACGGGGCATCAGTATCCTTTTCCAAACTGTTCCTCATCTTCAGAAATCCACTCAAGAAGTGTCTGCATCTGGAAACAGGATTTCTGACCATTTTGTAGAATATTTCATATGACCACCAATTGATACTTTGAGCCTTATTAGTTCCATTTGTAACATGTTAGGTTAAGCTTTTCTGTTCCAAAGTTGCATCAATTTATGCAGTAAATTGTCTTGAATTTTGATAAAAGTGCAAGAGATAGAAAAGTAAGTCAAGCTTTTGTGGTGAACCATAGATAAAAAAAATACCTATATGTAAACCCAGAATTAAACCCAGATCTTTGTAGTTTACAGAATTCAAAATAGATATATAACTTATTTTGGAACCCCATGTTAGTTGGCAACAAATCTTGCTTTTCATAAGAAACACATCATCTGTAATAATGATGGCTAAATTTCGCTATTTGGCAGGAATTTTTCTCTCCCAAGCTTTAAAGGGCTGTTCCTCACCTTGTTGGAAACAGAAAGAGGCTGATTAGGTCACTGGGCAGCATGATGTGGTGGGGCAAGTTCAACCTGGGGTAACACTGTTGGCATCAGGGAAAAAGTGGCCCAAGCCTGCGACAAAGAGAGTTATGGTTCAAAATTAACAGGCAGCTGAGCATGTAATGTTCAAACC
>JAVJGJ010000062.1:51138657-51170874 GCA_035590215.1 Microhierax caerulescens
GTGTCCCCGCTGCCCGGCCCGGCTGAGGCGGGCGGCGATGGGCAGGGGGCTCCGCCGGGCGCCCCGCACCCCCGGCCCGGCCCGGCCCGGCCCAGTGCAACAATGACATTGAATATTGTTGAATACGTCAGCCTGTGCTGCAGACTACGCATCCTTCGCTATTCAAAAAACTTTAAATAGTCGAGTCACAGTTTTGAAAAGCGGCTGCTGTGCGTAGGGAGCTGCTATATTCTATCAAGAAGGTAATGAGTTTAAGATGCACAGTTACATGACAATCGAGTGGCTCTTCAGGTTAAGCCTGCCCAAAACACGTGTTGACACAACAGACAGTAGCTGCTCTGGTCTGGTCATCACTGCAATGTGCTGTAAATTGATTGTGAGCACATACTGAGAACGCATCCCCGGAGAGCTGCACTTTGGTACTTGTTCAAAAGCAGCAGCACAAATGAAGTGTGGTACTTTCTGCGGCCAGAACTTAATTTTCAATCACTTTGGTTTATCTGCAAGCTATGTTTCTGAAAACATTCAAACTTATTTGTTGTCTGTGAGTGTCTGCACCAAGTGTAAGTTTTTCAAACCTGTTTTAATTGTTTTGTGCTCCAAAGAGCATGTCAGGAAACCAACAGTGTTTTCACATTGGCCTCAATGAGAATTAGACCAGATGGCTTAAAAGTCTTTGCAGCTATCCAAAATGACTCGTCAACCAGGAGTCAGTCGAAGGTTTTACCTTCACAGCTAGGTACCATGGTGGGAATGCAGAGACCTTCCTGTTCATAAGTAGCAGATCATGTAGTGGTGGCTTTTGGAGAAGGTCACTAATATAGAGACACATGGCACTGAGAATAATACCCAAAGTGCTCCCCAGGGAAAAAAAAAAAAAAAAAAAAAAAAAAAGTGATAAAAGCAAGGTCAAGGTTGAGATCATTTACAGGACAGACTTACCATCGGCTGTTCCCTCCTCAATGTAATCAAAACATCTCCCTCTGGAAACTTTCTCCCCTCCTTGTGTTTTGTCATCTTGCTCTTCTTCCTGCCCTCTGACACTTTGGCATAGTCATTTAATGCTTTGTGTTCATTCTGTGATTCCTTGCTCCCTGGGTCTCGAATCTTCATGCTATATCTAGTGAGCACTAACTTACACAATGCTGTTATGTAGCACTCCAGTGTTTGGAGACGACGGGAAATAAAGCACCGTCTGGAGGCAAAAAGGTTCAACAGCAAGAAAAGATAGCTGGAGGGAAGTAGCTAGATCTGTCTGAAAAGATCTCTCCAAGCTGCTGTACATGCAGATCTGCTAAGGTCTTGGGCTGATGTCTTAAAGAACAAAAGTACAAAAATAATGTTGGCACAATTGTCAGTGAATAAGTTCATTTTACATGGAATTATTTTTTGTGCAAGTATGTGTGCATGGGAACTCAAGAACAATATAGCATGCTTACTAGGATTGTTCCAGTAGGTGGAACAAAATTTTTGTTACGAACAGAGAGGAAAACATTGACATGGTATAGTGTTGTGTACTAAAGTGTTGCCACACAAGCATGTGTTTTAGTGGTGAAAATGCATGGAAATAAGTTGGCGTCTGGCCTAGGTCAATGTGATTGTGTTGTTCCACTTGCAGTAGTTGGTTGGTGTTAATTTATATCAGATGGTGTCTGAACCTGAGTCTGTGAAATATTTTGCAGCTGTATTACCCCAATGTATTAACTGTAAAGATCTTGTGGCCTGAGTGTTAGACAGTGTATTGATATTTCTAGAAATATTACATAGTTCAACTTCACCGGTATTTTCCATTAATCCTGAGCAATCCCATTAAAAAATGGTAGCGGATCCTGATGAATGCTTTTTATTGTCATCAGAACAATTTGTGATCTTGTGCTTGTAAGTATGAAGTGATACTTCAGGATTATGTTCAAAGAAACAGAATGAAAATTGGTGTACAGGTTTATATTAAAGCTGAACTAATGTGCCCAGTTTCCTGCTGTAATACTCAGGCACTGTTATCAACCCTTGTTCTAGTTTTGTTATTACGATGACACTGTTTAGGCAGTGGGTATAGTCGAGTATAGGTTGACCTAGGGTATGGTTTCCTCTTCTCAAGTGAGGCCTTTATGTACCTCAGCCCAAAAACTTACCCTGAGACCACTAGTATGTTAACAACAGCTCAGCCTTTCAGAGCCAGAAAAGGACGCGGTCTGAGATCTGGATTTCCATTTGCTTTTGTGGAGGTTGCTGTCTTTCAGAGCAGTTGCCCTCCGCGGTGTGCCGTGCATTGTCTCTAACACAATGGCAGAAATGTACCAGCAAATGGAAAAATTAGGACAGAGAGCTGGAATTTTATACATAACTAGGAGTTAATTTCTTTGTGGTTAGTGGATAAAATGACACGTATTTCCAGGAGCCAACCCACAGTAAGAATTGGTGCTTTAGGTCAAGATTAGTTTATTCAAAGCAATATGAAGTCAATGGATTGACTTCCAGCAGGCTTTGTGCAAGACCTATAAAATCCTAGTGCGTTCCAGAGCAGAAAGACTGAATAAGGACATTTGTTTCATGGGGAGCTTGTAATATAGACTAGTGTTTGTAGCTGCCTTCTAAATACGTATTTATGTGCAGTTAAGCTCATAACTTTGCTCGTGTGCGTATGTGTGTTGTATGTATACAATTTAAAGTAGAATTCTTACAGCATTAGGAACAATGTCTGTTTTGTTGAACATACACTGTTAAACATCATGTGTTTTTCAGCCACCAGTGAATCTTGTGGCTTTCCACTGAAGGAAAACCTTTACTGGAATCTTGTGGCTTTCCACTGAAGGAAAACCTTTACTGGAATAAAAAAAAAACAAAAACAACAAAACCAACCTACAGAAAAAGCAACCAACAAACCAAACCAAACCAAAAAAAAACCCAACAGCCTTGTTGATTTGTTAGTGACATGGCTTGTAAAGAGTCCTCCAGAAAGTCAGTTTGGCTCTTGATCTGTATCTGAGCTTCACTGTATTAACTAAAACCTTGATTATCAATAGAGGTAAAGGCTTTTGTTAAACCTCTGTAAAAACATGGGTGCCCAGAAAAGTTGGAAAATAGTGTTGACTTATTCCAGTATTCCAGGTGATAATCACGTGTGATCTGATTCATTGCTGCACACAGCAGCAATGTGCAAGGTCTGGTGCCTGCATGGCCGAGTGGTTTGGTCTGAGCTTAGAATACAAAAGCTCGGTCTCGTTTCAGACTCTTCCAGGTGAAAAGAGGCTTGAACAATCTTACAGATTGATAATGCTGGAATGAGACCTATAGATAAGTTTTGCTATCTCAAAATACAGCACAGTCTGTGATAAAGCTATGCAGAGAACAGCAAAAGCAGAGCAGCTTTGGGATATCTTAAAGGTTTTCTCCAACCTAAACAATTCTGTGATTCTATGAATGAAAGTGGTAGCTGGCTTCTAACATAATAAATATCTACAGTGAAGGTGTCATCACTGTTCTTCTGCATGGCTGTGAGATCAGGACAATTACAGGCATTAAACTGTGGATTTGTTTCCATATGCGATCTTTTCATGCCCTTGTATAAAATGAGATTCTGCTAATGCATTCTGATAAATAAGAGAAGATGCAGAACAGCAACGTGTCAGAGCACTGCCTACAAGTCAGCATCAAAACTGTGTTTGTCCAGCTCCAGCCCTGTTGTTCTAAACATCTGGTTCATGTGTCAGGAGACCATCAGCAGCCGTTCACTACAGCTAGTTAAAATACACGGAATGACCGGGAATAGCTAAAATGCTACCAAGGCAAGCGCAACGTTCAGCGGCGCTCATGTGGCATCACTTCTGTAGCACGGCGGAGTAAGGCACAACTCTTCAGTGGGGCAAAGTGTGTGCCCCGAGGCCAGGGTGGCCTGTTCGAAAAGCCATCACCACAAACAGTCAACATCAAAAGTGTTTGAGTAGAACAGCTGCAAGAAGAAATACAGAAACCTATATTGAAGTCATGTGTGGCTGTTGACCTGTGACCAGAAAATACTTGTTTCTCATCAAAGAACCCACTAAAAGCAAGTATTTGGGGTTTGGTGTGTTGTTTTTTTTTTTTTTTCTCATCATTCCCCACTTCAAATGTCACAAAGCTGTGATACTATAAACAGACTTTTTTGGGGTAAATTCAGAACTGTTCGCCCAGTGTTGACATTTTTTAAGCTACCGCAGTGAAAATAAGGAATTCTACACAAGTATGTCTAGGACGTACAATTTATGAATTTGTTTTCTACATACATGATGATGAATCATTACACATGTATTATTCAAGAAAGGATTTGTGAGGTCAAGAGAGACTATATCTGGCAGATCCAATTAAAAAAAAAAAAAAAAGATAAAAAAAAGGGAAGAACTGGGGTGGTTCTAGAAGAACCTTTCCTCTGCAATTCCTAACCACAGACTGGCTGTTTTTTAAAAACTGTAAATAGAGTTAAATGTTTTGCATAGCATTTTGTTTTTCTTTCTAATTAAAGACAAAACTGAAAATTAACAGTGAAAATTAACAGTGAAACTTCTAAAGCTGTTTGGTTTGATATTGCTGAAGCTTCAGTTCTGTGACCAACCTCTCCTGAGTACCCAAGAAATCTCTTAATCTTTATTTGACAATGTGTATTTAAAGGTTGGATAATTTCTGCTTATTTAATACCTGGTTAACTCCTTGGCGCTAGCTAAACACATTTCCATTAAGTAAAATTTGTGGTTGGGCTGCTCCGATTAACTAACAGTCATTCTCTTTCAGTGTCATTTAAGCTCCATGTATTTCCTGGGGAATGTCTCCTTAGTATAAAATTCAGTACAGCAGGGTTTACTGCAATAAGATTTTAGCAAAGTTTAGCACAAGAATGTTTTCTTTTTTCTTTACTTACATTAATAAACAAATCTGGACACAAGCAATTCTGGGAGTGGAGAGCAGCAGCCCACTGATATGCAGGAGGCTGCACAACAACTGGCAATAAAGGTGTTTAACACAAAGAGTTCTGCAAATCCCTTCTACAAAACACACCACGTGCTTCCGAATGCCTACAGAGCAGGAAAGGCTTTGGTCCGTACGGTGTTCGCCGAGTCTGGTCTGCCTAGTGGGGGAGAAAGGCTGATCTTGCCCTGCAAAAGATTCTGGTGGAATGGTGGCAGTATTTCCCACTTCTTCCGTTGGTTGTTATTTTGAAAGGACAAAATATTTGTCTATTTTAGCGTCAGCAACAATTGCAATGAATTTCTGAATAATCAGTGCTCACAGCTGTGACCTAAATCAAAATCCTAGCTGAAAATCCAATACTGCTTTTTGACAAAATTTGTGAGAATTAGAGTTGCCAGCCTTGAAAGGTCATTTCTTTCAAACTTCATTTGTACCTCAGAGCCATTAATATTCAGGAAATGGTCAAAAATACTCTGCCATTGAACCGCCTGTGAACATTTCTGGGTTGCGGGACTAAAGCAAACTTTTTTGTGTGCATGTGCAGAGAGCAAAGCAGGTTCTGTTGACTCCTGCAGGAGCGAACTGTTTGCCTCTGGGCGGAGAGCAAACACGGAACATTTCAGCCCCACAGGAATTTGAGAAAATTAAGAGCAAGTGGGTTAGATGGGCTATAATCACTGTTGTGGTTCAGCTTGAGCTGCCGTCTTTGCTGTCAGTGGTGCTGCAATCTGTGCAGGGTATCAGATATTCCTGCTAAAGCGTAAGGACTCTAGTATGCTTTACCTTTGGAAACAAAACTGGGCATGAAGCCAGCAATAAAATGGAGATAAAACCACAATAGCTGCTTTCCACCTGATGTTGGGTTTGGTGCTGAATCTCACCACTGCGCGACAGGTGGGGATGGGGATCTCGAGGCTTGCGGGGACAGGGATGGGCATTGCTCTCTGCCACTGTTGGCTTGTATGACAAATGTGTCAGTGATGTGGAAAACATGTTATTTATTATTTAAAGCTGCAGTAAGCTGTGTGATGGAGGTTCAAACTCTTCTGAATGAGTCTCTCTAGGCTTGCAGAGTCACTGCCATTTGCCTTTTAGGCTTGGGTGAAATGCAAATTTGAGAGGTGCCAGTATTTGTGTGTGTGATTCACAGTGGGACTGGGATGAGAGAGACAGAACCAGTGTCTGTTCTCTGTGAAAACAACAACCAAAAAAGTAATCTGGTATTTTTCCCAAGCTCTCACAATGCTCACATTAAAACAAGTGATACTTAGCCCATTTCTACACAGAATTATGAATCACAGTCTTCTGGGAATGCTGGCTTGTACACCTATGAAATTGGAATTTGTGCAGACTTGAAAATAAGCTTGCTTGTAATACTTTCCTTGTTTTCTTTTTCCTAAAGTCTAAAGAGAAGGGTCTTGCCTGCATGTAAAAATTGCAGTGTTATAAATAATTTGTTCTTTCCCTTTTGAGACTGACTGTAAAAATGGAAATGTTTGCTTTCAACCTAGTTTGTTTTCTGTTGACTTAATTTGATAGCTGTCCAGATAAAAATATTAGCTAATATATTTTGACATATTTACTTAGAATGTGTGTGACATCAGCTAGCTGTTACTATCTTAGGAAATGTCAGAGTGATGTCATGCAGTCACTTTATTTTAAATGAATTAAAGATGAAATATGACTCCTCTGTAGGTTGTTACACAAAGTGTAGTGTCCATGAAACTATACAGCCAAATTCATTTTGTATGAGCTTATAAGTATTTCAAGTTTTGTTGCAGTATCAGAAATACAGATCTGGTATCTAATAGATGGGAGAAATAAAGTACAGCTCAGAACAGGATCGCCTTCAAGATATTTATCATTGCAAGCTTTGCAATTTTAATTTATATTTTCTGTCCAACCTGTTTTTCTACAGTCTTGACATTCACAAATACAGTTATCGACTGCTTCTATGACTGATTCATGGAAGAGTATAAATTACCAAATTAATGCATCTGCATGTTTTCTGCAATTAAGCTAACGGTAGGGGAATGTGCATAAGTGACCTCAGTGCCTTAAAACCTGACATAAATATGAAATCATGAAAATGATCTCACTCTTTATAGATATGCCCAATTCATATTGGGAATGTGCTTAGCATTTCTTCATTTGTCCAGCTCTTAATTACCAAGTAGTGAAGTTATTACTTAGTTGAAATAACAGTGATATTCATTGGTTCAGACAGCTCAGAGTGGTATCTAGATACAAACAACACCAACCAAAAATTCATGCCAAACTGATCATGTTTGTATGTGATCCCCCATGTATGCAATCACAGACCTGAAAACTCACAAATCAGCTTCAAAGAGTCAAAAATGACCCTACGGGAAGCAGTAAGGCAAGAGTTGTGATTGCTGGTTCTACTATGTGCTGCCTGCCTGCCTTTTGGCCACCTTACGTGGCCCTATCCCTACTGTATCCTAGACTCAGAGCTGCAAGCCTCACACTTATTTGGGCGTAGCAGTCCTAACTTCATGGGCTTCAAAAAAATCATTGACAGTTTGCTCCAGATTATTTTTTTCATTATCGTTGGGTTTTGTTCATATTTCAGCTGTTATCCCTTTCAGCTACAGCAAACGATTAGTAAAAAAAAAAATTACTAAGTAAGGAGTTCCTCATCTAAAAATCAGATTTTACTGTGGTTGTTTTTTCACTGTCTCTAGCCATCATCCTTCAAGTGCTTTTGTTGAATTAGGAGTCAGTGTGTAAGAACATTACTGGTCTTGGGTGTCCATTTAGGTCAAGCAGAAAGGACATCCACCAGTTAAACGCAAGGCTGGAGTTACTGTGCCCTTGGTCAGGACACAGCTCCACAGGTGGGGGTCCAAGCCCACCTGTGGGTCAGCCCAGGAGCTCCCCAAACTCCCTGTCTGTGCTGCTGTGCTCTACAGAACCGATGATCTCAGAAGGTTTGCCCATGGCCTTCAGCTGGCCAGGGCTTTTTGCTCAGTTGTCATCATTTGGGGCCTTCCTTTTTGCCGTTAGCAATTAAATTCTGCCTCTGTAGGCCTGCTTAGTGCTGGCTTGATACTTGTTTGCCTGCATAGCTGCAAATATTAATCGCTTCAAGACACGTCAAGCAAAACCAAATGGAAAAGCCTCAGCAGGCCAAGATGCTTTTACCTGCACGTGCTCTGAGTAAGTCTCTAAATGACTGATCCACCACCACCAAGTTCATTGACTTTCCTATCACACTCTATGAGTGATATGTATCTCCAAATATTTATGGTGACACACTTTTTGATTTATAGTGAGTGCTATCACTTATTTAATGGAGACTTACATGTCCAGGTAGAAACAGTGACCACGTGGAGACACTTCTGTAACTAAGAGGAAGGCTGGCAAAGAAGACAAGCCCTCATTTCTTTCATCTTCATGAAGATTTGGTAAAACTTTTGGTAGATACAGTAGGATACTGACAGTCATGGTATGAAAAACAGTTTCTCAGTAGGATGGGAGAAGAGTTATCTTCTATTTCTTTTGTTATCCAAGGTTAATTGGAGAACAAAGTACTTGAGCTTCACTTGAAATAACTGCATAAGACTGCAGCATTCTTTACAACTTTAAACTCCAAGTAGGTGTTCACTTTTTTTAAAAAAAAATGTTTATTTGTACATATTTTCCTGTCACTGGACTGAATCAAAAAGCTGGTGCTCTCTGTGCATTTCTCAAAGTGGGTTTTTTTTCAGTAGCAACCAAGTAAGAAAACCAAAGAAATGTCTACATGCCTTTGCAAAGGTCTCCCAGCCTTTCTGCTTGAAGAAAGAAGATCCCATAAACTGTGTCTCATGCTGAAGAGCGGTGGGAACATGTAGGATGAGGACAGACTACCGAGGTTGGCTCTGCTCGGGATGGGGAAAAGCAGCCACCTGAGCTCCAGGAGTACGGTGATGGTACCAAGGGATGCTGGTGGCTTGGTCCTGGCCCAGGAGGTACCTCAGAAGAGGGTCTGTGATTACTTCCTTTGCTCCTTATTTACCCCTTTATGCTGGGTCCTCTTCAAACAAGTACTGTAAGAAATTCTTGCTTTGAATTCACCAGCTGTGTAGCTCAAAACCAGGTCTCGCTAGTCACATGAAGGCAGGAGGAGCTCTTGGCACGGGTGGGCACACCAGCCTGGGCCAGAGGAGCAGAGCCCCAGCCAGCTCCCTGCGTGGACACTTGCCAGCCAGGGCGCACTGCTTACCCTGCAGCCCGGCCTTTATGCTCAGATATTGATTAGCAAAACAAGCTCATTACAAAACCGAAGAATTTAATTTAGATTAGTTTTGTCTTCCCCTAAGGAAAATTCACAGTCGTCTTTTTTCCCCCCTGAAAGACAGTATTTTAGTTCTCATGTTCTTTATTTTACTAGTGACCATCTGGTACTTTGTAGACACTTTACTGGTGCTGGATATTGATTTCTGTAATGATTCTGGTGCAACCTGTCTCTAATTATTTGAGATTTTTTTTTTTTCTCTATTTAAAGTAGATTAGATGCTATTTTTTGATGTTGGCTCTGGTTGCTTGCTTTTTCGTCCACAATGAAAATAGAACATGCCTAAATGTAAATCACCGGGTGTTTCTTATTTTTTTTAAAAAGAAAATCCAACAATGTATGTATTGTTCTTGTAGAAAGAGTAAGACATGCCGTGTTTTACGTGTTGCGCTAAGCAGGCATCTAATATGCTTTAGCAAGAATTGTGGCTTTCTGTAGATTTCTCACCTCACCCGATGAGTAACGATGTGGTGGCCTCGGCAGTGTGGGACCAGCCCCCACCCAAGACATGCATCTGCAGGGCATGTTTTCTTTCTGTGCTCCCAGGCTCTGCCATGTGTGCAGCTGATGAGGAGAAGGCTGCAGCCCCAAAGTGGTGGCTGGGTACCCCTTGGAGCATCTCTCCAGACTCACCTGGAACCAGACAGCAGCAGAGGACTGCAAACACAGTGGGCAAGGTAGGAGCCATCTCAGTTCTTGATGGCTTTTGAAAACATGGCCCAGAAGCCTGATGTTGGCTTCCAGATGTGACTTTTTCTATTGCTTTGGGCCCATCTATACTCCTACCTAGCTGTCCTACCTGGCTGTCCTTTGCTATGCAGCCCCATCCCGTGCTTGTGGCTGCTGCCCTGACTCCTGCCTGCAGCTGGGCTCCTGCAAGGAGGTGGCTGCTGGTCCCTGGTACAGCCACAGACTTCCCCAGCTTGCCCACAGGCATGTGTGAGCTGCTGCAGCTCTGCCCAGGGCTGCAGTCACCTCGTCAGGTGTGGGACAATACCCACCCCACCCCACCCCCCCGCACCTGCATACTGCACTAGTGGAGAAGTGATCCCAAGAACTTCTTGGAAAACACTTATTTTTGTGGAGACATCCTACTGCATTCTGTTAAAATATTTATAGTGCGCAGTTCTGTTTTATCATTCCTACATCAATATTGAAGTTTAATGTCAATATTAGTATGAAGTGTCTGTAAGGGTTTGGGAAATAAGAATCAGAAAGATCAAATATTTTATTTATGCGCAGTAAATTTTTAAAGTCTCCCTTGTGTTTTGATCGAAAATGCATATTACTGAACAATTTAGTTCCAAAAGTATTTTTCTAATCTAAGATTTATTAGGTACCTGTGATGGTCTGGGTGAAATATGGGAAAAGTCAATGTTACCCTCACCTGTACCCTGGTCGGTGCTGTTTAAAGGTCTCTGCTGTTCTGGGGTTCCCATTAAACAATAATTACAAACTCTGTGCAGTGACTGTTGCTCGTCTGAGGCAATGCACAGTTTATAAATGATAGAAATGTTCCCTGGTCTTTTAAAACTATTCCCCAGCAAGACCCCAGGGCTCCTGCCTGCCGCTGCCACCCTGGGAGCTGGTATTGTGGCTCCAGGTTTTCAGTTTTTTGCATGGAATCTCATTTGCTTACAAACATGGAGCAAACCCCTGTAAAGGATAATTAGGGGTCAGATAGTCGCAGGTGACTTGCAGATGTGGTTGCAGAAGTTGCTGTGAAACAAACTCCAGGAAAAAGACCGGGCACAACAGGTTTTGGCTGCAGAGATATTTGATTGTAGCACATTTCAAGAGTACCCACAGATGCATATATTAATGCTGCAGTGGAGCTCTGAAATGTTTTCAGACAGACTTCAGCTCCCTGGAAAACTACTATAGTTGTAATAATACACATATATGGAACTGATATTTTTAAAAAAGTTAATAATGGGCAATTAATAGTTCCTAGGGTTTTATTTGTAAGGCAGCATTTTCCCTCTTTTTCCTTGGAAATAAAATATTCAAAGTAGAAATAATACTATAAAAATATAAAAAAAACCCACTCCCTTTAGAGACAAATTTATCCGTTCTTAGTAATCTTTTTCAATTTATTGGCAAATAAACATATGTGCCTTTTAATTGCTAATTAATATCAAATAGCATTCCCTTCACCTCCAGATGAAGGCTTTAACATGATCTTAGAAGGTTTGCTATCTTTGGTGGTTATCTTTCCTATGATTAATCTCTTTAAAGCATTACAACAGTTACAGTTAAATCCTGGTACGTTGCACATTATTATATTTGTTAAAAATTTCTGAGCATTTGGAATTCGTTGTATCCATTTCTTCTTGAAAATGTAGTTTATGATAGTATTTTATTACTGAAGGTAGAGCG
The DNA here is from genome assembly GCA_035590215.1 of Microhierax caerulescens. Lineage (NCBI taxonomy): Eukaryota > Metazoa > Chordata > Aves > Falconiformes > Falconidae > Microhierax > Microhierax caerulescens. The sequence continues at coordinate 51,150,278 of JAVJGJ010000062.1, forward strand.
ACAAGATTCTTGCAGTTAGTCCCTGTTCACATCCCTGCTTCCATATTTAATTGCATGCCTTCAGAAACTGAGCCAAATTCCTGCACAACTTTGGCGTGTTTTGCTAATGTCTTTGTTGTGGATCTGACAGTGATGCTGTCATAGCAGCGCTTCTTCCTGAAAATCTGCTTTATGTAGAATACCTCCAATTATTATTATGATTTAATACATACAGATGCATACACATATACATATACACGTACATGGATAGATGCATATGTATTTATATTTTTGTGCCTGTGTATATACAAATTTAACTCTTCAAACATATGTAGACCTCTTTTGCTCTTCTAGGATATTGCTCAGTCTGCCTGATTGTTGCCAGCTATGAAGTTTTCTTAAATCATCCATATCTGGCTGAGGACCCAGTTCTTAATTTAAAGCAAAAGGATGAGTCTCTTCATCACAGAAAAAAAAAAAAAAAAAAAAAAAGGCTCAGATTCCCTCTACAAAGTGAAAAGCAAGAAGGTGAGTGCCAAGTGCCCACATCCCTGGATGGCACCTCCGTGACTGGCTGTGTGCGGCAGCAGGGGGCTGGGGCTGGCCCCCTGAGCCCCACTGCTGAGTTTTGAAGAGCTGGGAGTTCTCTGTGCAGTTCTCCAGAAGACCTTGTTGTTTGAATGCAGACCCTTCCAGAAGCGCCCCTCACTCTGGGTGGCTTCATGGGGGTTGGTGGTTAGCCAGCTGGTCTGCCCAGGTGGGATGAGGGCTTAAACAGCAGCTCATATCTTTGTCCAGGGATGCTGCCATTGTCATTTTTTTATGGTACCAAATGTATTGTTATCAGTAAATAAATAAGCTAATAGACTAATTCTGGGCAGACCAACAGTATTTCTGATTCTTACTATCCCACACGACAGCAGTGGGCTTTTCAGTCACATATGCCCTTCCACTGTGTTCCCACCACTTTTACTTTTCATCATAAGTAGCTTTAACTAGTGGAAGCAACTCAGTGTAGTTTTCACAGCTTCAATAGAAAAGGCTTTAAAGATTGACTTGAACACCACTCTTTCTTTTTTTTTTTTTTTTTTTTTAACTTAGCAATGATTTTTTTGGCATGGAAAGCATCACGACTAGTTTGTTCCTTTGCTCAAACAGCTCCAAAGCACATGTATAAGCTTTAAACGTACTGCTTGTGCCCTTCTCTGCCAAGGTTGTTTATTGGCATATAGAGAAACAGTTTGTGATTAATCAAACTGTTCATTATAGCTGTTTATTTTACACGGGAGCACCACATAGGTGGTTATTTGAGATGGTGGCGACATTGCGTGATCAGGATCCCTGTCCAAGGGCTGGAGTATAATTATAGAACTGTGATCATTTGCATATTGCCAGGATGCTGCCAGTAAATATTAATGGATTACTTTTTATTCATTGAGCTTGTGTTTTTGAAAGATGCCTAAAAACAAAAAGATCATATCTGTATGTTGTTTTTTAATTTATTTTCACCTTTTTGTCTCCTTTGGAGACCCCCAGTGTATCAGCACTTTGTTTACCACAAATTAAACCTTAGCTGATTGTTTACCAGACTGAAGACCCTTGTGCATTACTCCAGCACTTTCCCTTTTTTTAATAATCACAACCTGGGATTCATTTGCAAGAGGCCCTAATCTGCATGAGAATTATACAATTAACTTTTGATTAACCGCCTAGTTCTTTTCGAAACCGCAGTGTATAGGATACTCTGCATTTAAATAATTTTCCTTAAATTGGGAGCAGGCCTTTCATTAAACCGGTGAGTTTGACTAAACAACAACATTTGGAGATAATCAGGGTCAAAACAATAGGCAAGGCTGCAAGGCTAGAATGTCATCTTTAAATATAACAGCTGAGATAAAGGCACCCAGATTGCGCCTTATCGAAACACAAAAAATCAAAGCTCTCTCTTGTCTGTGGCAAAATACCAGGCCCTAGTGTTTAGGGCGACCATTGTTTGGGCCTATAAGTGTTGCAGGATTTGCATTCAGAGAGCCGGGTCTAACACACATTACATCACGTAGGGTACTTATCTCGGAGTCTGACAATAATTATCAGGAAGAATATACTCAGAATGACTTTTTTGTGATTTTTATGCATCCCCAACACAAGGAAGAGGAGATAACAGCATTATGAAAAAGGGGAGAGTCTCCAAAGGCTTTCCCTGGAGCTGCGTTCTTCGATTAAATTTGCTATGCCACTCTGGTGTGCTGAACAAGTGGAAAGAAAGACTATGAGGCTTTTATAGAGGGTAATAATAGTCCTGAACACAGCCCTTACCAAAAGATAAGATCCATTGTCAAAACAAACAAAAGAAGCGGTATTAAACACCACTTGAAGAATATATATGAGCAAAGTTTTAAATCCTTGGCTTTTTTCATACCTTGAACCTGGCTCTGTCGTGTGGCCATGTTCTAACCAGGCACCCCTGCAGGTGCAGAGACTCTCACCGTGCTTTTCCCCGCTGTCCTGCACCCTGGCTGTCTGATGGCATCGGCCCGTGGCTCCGGGAAAGATGGGGAAGAGACTTAGACCGTCGCAGCCCAAGTTTGGTGCCTGCTCTTTTTTGACCTGTCTGTTGACGATCCAGCGTTTTGTTCCTGTAATGCCTTTGCTGAAGGGCTCTGTAATAATTGATCACTTGTTTTTGATGAGATGACCATGTCCTGCATCAAAGCTCAGCTCCAGCTCACCACAAGGCAGCTGAGGGTGATGTACACCTGGGCACTAACAGCTCTGTCCAGCAAAGCTTGGATGGCAATGCCGTAATTCCCTTTGGTGCTGGGTCAGTCTCTCCCTGGCCCCAGCCGTTCCCAACCTGCTGCTGGCATTGATTTTGATGGAAGTGTTGAGTGTCTATTTCTTTCTAATAGACATAGATTTGACCTGCAAATTAGGCAATCCAGGTGTACTCTTCCCCAAAAGTGCGAGGGTGATGGTTGCTGTAGCTGTGCAAAGGGAATGTACGTCAGGTTACAAAACTGCATTGGGAAAAGGTACGGCCACAAGGTACAAATCTTAACTCTCTATTTTATTTTCCCCCTGCAGTTATGATTACTGGGTTAGAAATAGGCATTTGGCAGCAAGCATGACATACAGAGAAGCAAATGTATAGATAAATGATATGCTAATTAAAGCAGCACTGAATTTTACTACGAAGTCTGGCTACCACCAGGCATTTAAGAGAGACAAAACTGCTTAAAATAACAGATACATTCCGCATGTTGCTTGTAGTTAAATTTAAAAGCTGCTTCTGCATTTCAGTCTTTGAGTTGCCTAAGTTATTTCACCCTTCCGTCACAACCCCGTCTGTATTGCCTTGCTGTCCACCTGGTTTCTGCTCACCAGCCTCCCGTGCAGCCTAGGGGAGAGCGCAGAGAGGAGCCGCTTGCTCCTACACCTGCTCTCAAACTTCCCTCCACCGATGTGGGAGGCTGCCAAACCGCTGTCAGGCTGTCTGTGATACAGTCAGTGCTGGCAAACCCATCGGAAAACAGAATCAAAGGATTCCCCGCCGTAACAGGGCTCCCCGACTAACGTGCGTGGGGAGCCACGGATGGCTGTGCTGCATGCCTGTGGCTGTTAGCACAGCAGCAAAACTGATGCTGTGCCCTTAAGAAAAGTGCTTCTGATGTGCTTTTTTCGCATGGCACAGTGTATGAAGCATCAAAAATATGATTTGAGAAATGTAAACAAAATGTCAAAGAGAAGGGGAGAAGTTTTCAGGGGCCTCAGTGCGAACGGCTGGGAAGGATGCTTTTGGAAACTGTAATCTCTGTGGTTGAATGGAACCAAAAACAAGTCCCCAGAGGTACAGTCTGTTGTAAGTGAGAATTCTCCTACAATATTAGTGAAGAAAATCAGTAATTATCTGAAGTCAAAGGATATGCTAAGATAGAGTGTGGTCAGTACAGGTTCCAAGGATCAAGAACTTTTGATACCATTGAAGAAAACATTTATTCAGGGAAACCAGAAGGTATTGAAGTTGGATTATCTAAGAATTACCCCAAGCCACCAGGGAAGCTTTGAAAAATTGAGGCAACCCCCAGCAAAGAGAAACACACCCAAAGGTGGTTCTGAAAAGAACAGCTGAGATTTGCTCTTGCCTTTATCCCTTTATCTGCTCAATAATCAACACCAGTACGCTCATCTCAGAAAGCAGTATGTCCCATTCAGAAATGGGACTGATGGAGGAATTTTGTCAGCATCATGCTACACGCGTGTGAAAACTTTCCCTGAAACTGTATCTTTCGCATAGGTCATCCCACATACTGTTAGAGTACGTGTGGGCTCATATAGATAAATAATAGAGCTTTAGGAACAGCAGAAGGCAGTAAATGCGATCTCTGTTAAATATACTGCATCTGCTGAAGCAGAGAGGGCTGAGCAGCCTTCAGCTCAGCTGCTGCACCTGCTTTTCCTCTGCTGCCTTCTTGCTCACGGTGCTGCTTTCCAGCCCCAGCTCCTGCACGGATCTGCCTCCCAACCTGGGACCCGCTCCAAAAGCCTCTCCAAGCTAACTCCTGGAGACCTGCTAGCAGGAGGGAAGCTAAATCACCCTTACCTGGGGACTGATAAACTTGTTTTGGGGAGTGATCAGTGAGGAGGGGCTGGAGAGGAGGAGGGGGGAGTGAGGGGATGTGGTTGGGGTCCAGGGAAATGAAAGATTCATTTGGTACCTTGGAAAATTCAGAAGTTAAATCCTGACAAAGCTTTGGTGGTTCATATAAGTATCTTTATAAAGGTGTGACCCTTTCAAATCTCTGTCTCAGCCTTCACTCCACCCCCCCACCCCCCCCGCCTTCTCTTTACTCCTTTTCCTAAGCTTTCAAGGGATGTCTTTCTTCTCCTAAATTGAACCCAGGTCCTCGCTTCTGTTCCCTTCCTCCTTGTTTTACCCCCCCACCCCCAGCAGACTGCATACCTTTGTGTTACTGCATTGTTGAGTCACTTGTGGTATTCAGTTCTTTGTGATGTGCTATATGCCAATGATGGAGCATGTCTCATTACGCACACACAACCCCAAGCATTCAGGAATTGAGGTGAGTCCCCCAGATCATGTCATTTGGCTAAAAAATAAGATTGTAAAAATGCCATTGGTGTCTGTATTTAGCTTCTGTTTTTTTAACCTTATGGGTACTTAAAGGTTGGGGGGAAAAAAAAAAAAAGGAAAGGGATCTGAGATGTACAAAAGCAGAGCTTTGTGAGTGATGGTAAGCATCATGGGGCTTGTGATTAAATATGTATGTAACATTTGAATGGAGCAAGAGAAGATACTTTATTTCCTAAGTAAATCAAAGTGCTTCAATATGGAATGAACTGCAAGCGTGTATTTATATGCTGCTCTCAGCTGCTCTTGCAGAGCATCTCACCCACTCCCGGGCATACCAGTAACCAGCAGCAGTCCTAATGCAACCAAATATCAGGGTTTCTTCAGCACACAAAGTAGATGTCTGATTTTAAGCTTCAGCTATTAAGAGCCTGATAGCACTGCCAGATGCTAACGAAGTAAGACAGAGTAAGCCCCTGCCATGGGACCTGTGGTCCTGCCATGACCAGCATGCTCCTCTGCCCATCCCTCTGCCAAGGATGAACGTTTGGGGGAAGCCGAGGCCACGGAGGGAGGGTGATGCCTGCTTGGCCCCCGCTCCTGCACTGCAGGGAGGGAATGCAGGCGATGGTGGCATCCACCTGTCCTCAGCGGGTTTGTGCTGCCTGTGCTGGAGGGAGAGGGGCCAGGGATGTGAAGGTAAGACCCGGGGCTGCTGCGGGCGAGGCTGAGTCAAGGGCAAAACCATTGCTTTTAACATGGGTTTCACCAAAAATAGGTGTAAAGTAAGTTTCTTCTAAAAGGCTGCAAGACAGATCTTTTACGGACAAAACCCAGTATTGCCTCAGGGCAGATAGTTCCCTCTTCTTTTCTTTGATTTTGGGTTCTGTTTTTTGATGATTGACCTAATACTAGCTCTCAAGCTGTTTACTTAGCTGCTTCTTACAAGTTCTATGAGTGATGCCACAGCTTCTCTGTATACATTTTTCGATTTATAGAAAGATGACAAACAGGCATTCTGCTGTCTTGATGATGGCCGTTGCTTCAGTCCAGACCCCAGAGTAGAGAGGCTGAACCCATGAGGACCACTTCTTGCCTCTGACAGCCTGGCACAGCCTCTGCTGCAGGCTAACCATAGCTAGTGCACCGGGTGTGACTTGAATTCCTTTTGTTTCTGCATTGTTATTTTGTAATATGAATAATTGTCTCTTTTACAGAAACACTCAATACTCAGGTGTGGCGATGATGAGGTGATTTTACCAGGACTGTTGAAAAGACATACGTGTGCAATGCTAAAAGCAATACCCGTTTAGAGAAGTCCAACGGACTATTATGGACATTAGCTGGAGTAAGTTAAGTATTAAAGTTGCTTTATTTTATTATTTACACCTCCCTGAACTGACCCACCTGGAACCATTTTGCTGCCTTTTCCTTTTTGCCCAGGTTCCCTAGCACCTGTTAGAGAAGCTCAACTTCCAATATTGATAAAAGTTCTATGCCAAGAGATATCTCAATTTCAGGATGAAATTCACGCTTGGGGTACGAGAGTGCAGAAATAGCAGTGAGGTCAGGTTATTCATCTTGGACATAGGAAATTTCACCTGCGTGCTGCTTCATCTGCACCTGGCAGATCACAGGGAACAACTCAAGTCCCTGCTGTTAAATGTCCCTTTTGTAATAAATGTGACACACCTTGCTTTCTTTTGCACTGGCAACATTACTGGAATCCCAAATCAGTCTTTGATTGGAAAAGATTGTTCAGCTCTATTGTCAGTTTTCCTTTGTGCTATCTAGGAGGACCTACTTTCTTTTTGTGCAAGCACCCAGGATCACCCCAGAGTTTCAAGGTGCATTTACACTGAATTAAATGAGTCAGCTCAGGCTGTATAAAACTTTAATTTTTCTGATCTATGTTAATTACCTTTGCAGGACTGAAGTGATCTCTGCCAAGCTGCCGTTAATGATTACATGCTTGTCATGAACTTTGAGCACTCTTTTCTGAGCCAAAGTACAACTCAGCCAGGACAACTTTAGTTGATGCTCCTCAAACAGCTGCAAGACCTGGCAGACAGCAGAGTGTATGTTTTTCCCATTTCAAGACAATGCCTTGGTTTGTTTCAGAACTTAAATTAAAAAAAAAAAAAAAAAAAGTTAGAAACCAACATCTTGTACAGAAAAAAGATGCTCACTTATTTTCTGACAGAGTGGAGAGGCCTTTGGGGAATCTTGAAAGCATCTACAGCCAGGAGGCATGTGTGAGGTGCAGCAGGGCGACAGCCTTGCAGCAGGAGGAGAAGCTTGTAGCTTCTCCACATGACAGAGTCTGGCAGTCTAAGTCAGTAATCATTATGTTTAAGAAACTGTTGCAGCAAGTGTGAAGGAAAACATAGAACCTTGGAGAAATTGGAATATCTATGATTATTTTTTTTAAAAAAAATGTTTAAATGAGAGTTTTCACAAGAATTTCTGCTCTTTATCCTGCACTGATACCCAGGGACACAGCTGTTGTTGTGTATGGGAGGATGGCGGCAGGACTTCAGAAGCTAGCATCCTTCCTGCGAGTCCTTCCACCATTTTCCTTCTGTGGAAAGAGCTACATTTTCATCTCACCTGATATTTCCTCTCCTGCACTTCGCTGATTTATTAGTTTTTATTTTCCCTCTCTCTGTCTGACAACACCACATGGGCATGGATCAGGGAAAAACATGCCAACTGCTGAGATCCTGCGGTGCGTGAACAGATGCTCTGTCGATCGACACGGCACTGAGCTGTCCGGCGAGGTCCGTACCTGAGCTGTACTGATGCTGCTCCCTGCAAACCGGTGTTACCAGGCAGGTCACGGTTAACAGTATTTGTAATTATTTGATATAGCAGAAGCACATATGTGACCTTGAGCAGGTTCCATATGTGAATCTGAGTTGCAACCGAGTCCCAGTTGCTATAGAGTGTATACATTTATAGAAGTTTCTTTCTCGTCCATAATACATAATAATAAGTGTGGAACTTATTTCCTCTGTAACAACACTGTACTGGGGCTGGGAAAGCATTAGATATACATCTGGATATTATGAATGCATTGCCCTTCTAAAAGTCCAAACCTAACATATAAATTTTCATGTTTCGTCTTATAATCCATCCATTAGCATCCTTTCCTAATTAAGGACTATTTTTAAGGCTTTTTTACTAATACCTGACATTTTTTTCAAGAGAATTTACATAAAATCTGTAACAGTTTCTAGGTTTTATTTCCAGATTTTAGATTTAGCACATTCAGGTATAAGGCTATGCATCTGCATTAAGATAACACTTTCTAGTGATAAAAATCAAAGTTCACGGGTACATTTACAAATAATAGCACGGATACTCATTATCTTCATCTCTCTGTCATTCTAGTTACCATTAATTGGCTAAAATGTTAAAGGTAGGATGTCATCACCAGTGACCGCTTCATTTACAGTTGTGAATGACAGGAAAGATAAGAGCATTGACAGGGCTGACAGTGAATTCAGGAAGGAGGGTGTCTTAAGAGGAAAGGTCAGGAGTCCAATTTTGGTCACTTTAAATTAGAATTTGCATAGAGACATTCAGGAATAGGTGTCAACAGAGAGAGTAAAAGGGAAGGCTGAATGAAAGGAGGCAAATTGTGACTGGAGAGGTAGATCTGAGAGTCATTTGTGTAAAAATGGACATTAAACTGTCTATGTGGATAAGCTGCTCAGCCATTGACCTCATCGCTGGGAGAAGGATGTTATGCAGAAGAAGAGGGCAAAAGAGGAATGGGGTAACTGAAGGGGAAGAGTAAGAGAGGCAGAAATTTCCAGAAAGGTTAACGAGTCCTGGAGTTTAGTCAATGAATAGGTAGAGGCTGCTGAAATAGAGTTGAAACAAAGATGAAAGTTGTTGACAGAGTTTGAGAACTGGTCTTCATTTCCCAGAGAAGAGAGGTCTTCTCAGCGGTGCACTGCAGGATTGTCCTGTCTTGAGCCATTCTGGCCTATATGTCAGGTTAACTAACAGGAAAATGTATTGTGCAGTTTTAGAATGTGGGAATAAAAGCTTCAAACTGTTGCTCTGGGTGGATCAGACAACCTCCAGAGATCCCTTCCAACCTCAGTCATCGCAAGACTCCTAGAGATACCAATAATGCGAGTATATGGTAAGGGTATTTGAAATACCCAGCTGCTTCTTAGCTACACTTACACAGGTCTTTGAGTGGGTTTTTATTGTTTGTTTTTTATTTATTTTTTTAAATATATTTATTTACATTTAAATAAATTTTATTTTTTAAGCAAAGCTGTCTTTCAGTGCAGGAAAAGGTTATTTCTGTATTATATAATACCAAAGCAGGTTCAGGAAAGGAACTTTAATGTACTGTCAAAAGATAATTTGTGTTGCCCATCACAGCACAAAGGTGAGGAATTATTATTGTCCTAATTCTACAGGTAGGGAAATGGGATGCAGGCGGTGAGAAGCTCAAGGTCACATCGAATGTCTGTGACAGAGCTGGAAACAGAATCCAGGCTCTTTACTCCAATCAATACATTAATAACGTCAATGACCATCTCGCTTACCTCTTTTTCCCTTGCACATTACCTCAGTGAGGAGCTTGCTACATTATTAAAAAGCCTGTGAGATTAATCAGCACTGCTGAAAACGTAACAGCAGTTGCAACAGTTCCATTTTTCCATTTATAGTTCAATTCTTTCTAAAATGTAAGGTAATGAGTGGTGCTGACGGCATTAAGAAGATGGCCTGTGAGGCGGTAAGGTGTGATTGAATCATATTGTATGCTCTCTCACCTTTAAACTATCTTGCCTGACCCTAAGGAAGTCAGCTGAGAACAGGTGATATATTTCTGCCTGCTGCCTTTTAGTTTTGCAAAATAACTCCTAAAGCCAATTTGGCACTGTTACAGGAACATCACTTACGGTGGAGATGCTGCCAGCACGAAAAAACAATAGCAGATATAATAATAAATGATTTTAAAGGATCTGTTTTACACTGCTTCCAATCTAGCAGGAAAGAAAAACAAATGAGTTGACAGATTTGCTGCTGAGCAAAAGTTATTGGTAAGTAGCTGAATTCACAGTGCTTGTTTCTTTTTGCAATGCATTTTACAACAAGTCTCATTTTTGACTTCCCAAGTCAGAAAAGCCTCATTTTCTCACTGGTGCTGAGTGAAAACTCCACAGTTACATGCTAGCAATGTTAGAGTAGGGCTTCTCATGCATTATCACATTATTTTTGTTATCAGTTCAAGGAAATGGACACTTGATTCATCTTCTCGCATATATTGATTCAATCCTCCTTTTAATTTAGCACTGGAGAAGGCTATTAGCCTCCATTCACATTTACAATAAGATAATATAACCTGATAGCTGTTCTCCCAATCCATTATGGAAGAGGGAAAAATAGGTTTGTTTCTGTATGTAAGGATCTATTGACATTCTCCTCAGCCGCATCTATAGCAGTTGCTGTCCTCAGTACTGTATGTCTTAATAGCGTTTCACCTAGGTGGAGTATTGATGAAAGGTCCATCTGAAGAGCAGAGATAAAGGCGTGGGTAATGCCTTTCAGTCTAAAAGGAATCCAGCTTTTCCCCTTGAACTTCTATTAAGTGTATTAAGGATTGTGCAAAACAAATACCATTCCTATCATCACAATCAAGCATTCTTTTATAATTCTCAGACTGAAAATTTGAGTAAGTTTTCTCCTGGCAGCATCCCTCACTGCATCAGCATCCCCCAAGGCCCCTCTAGACTGGCCTTCAGCCACATCACCCACATCCCAGCTCCAGCACAGCTCACTGCCTGCACAGCAGATACTGGATCAGACCATCTGCACCGACTTGTGGACTTGAGAACTGCTCATTTATTTCATGTATAACTGTAAGCCTGTTCTGTCTCACCCCAACACCCTGTGGTTGCCTTAGACAGCTCCGTGGTGTCATGCTTCCTCCATGCTCCCGCTTCATTCCTGACCTATTTCCTCACAGTACTCACACCAAGAGGTGTGAAAGAAGAAATTCAAAGAAGAAATTCCTAGGTACATACTCAGGAACCCTTTTGCTTCATTCAGAGAACAGTGGGGTTTTGTTGTTGGTTTGGGTTTTTTTGTTTACTTTTTGGGAGGTTTTTTGGTTTTTGTTTTTTTTTTAATTCTTAGTTTGGGGTGGTCTTTTGAAGAATAGCCACTATGTCCTGCTGCTATGACTGCAGGCCATGATGGGGTAGAGAGGTAGTTTAATTGCTATTTAACAGCAGGAGGGGGGAAGAAAGAGGAACACCTCAGAGGTTTTGCTAGAAAAGTATAAACCCCAAATGTATTCTGCCACGCTCCGTGCAGAAGCGGTGGCTGCCCCTCCATTTCAGCCTGGGTGGAGGCCCTACGGGGTGGCCAGCAGTAAGGGTGTCTGCAAGAGAAGAGCCCGTGCATGGGGCTGGGTGCATTCCACTTCTGCAGCTTCACCATTCCTCCATCTGACGAGGAGCTCGGACATGCCGCTGCAGCTTTGTTGGCCCTTTTTGCTCACTTACCAACAGTACACAACAGCCAGTAACAAACATTACATCTACCTATACCCTCCTATGGCGACCCATAAACCTATAACTAATTTGCAAACTGGAAGATGAGATATAAACAGTGGAAATGTTTTTTAAAACTGTTGCCCCAGACCTGCCTTTACTTATAATAGAGTGGCAGTGATCCATTTCCTATTCATTTCTGTTTATATTTCTCATACAGAAAAAATTATAGCAGAGATTAACAAGATTTTTTTATGTTTCTAGGGGGAAAAAAAAATAAAATCTTGCTTTGTGTAATAACACATTTTTTCTTCAAAAAAATATGATCAATATAATGTGTTAAAAAGTCATGATTCTAATTGTTCTTGCCACAGAAAAGGTACAACTGAATTAAATTAATACATAGGAGACTTGTTTCATTCTGCGGTAACTACTACTGTTCTTTGAAAGGCTGCTCTTTTTTTGAGTTCCTTATCTGAAAAGGTTTACCATGTCTTCATGCAAGTAGTTGTCATGCTTTAGAAAAATCACAAGCAGCAAAAAGTCAGAATTGTCAGTTCAGAAGACACTGCTTGTTCCACTGGGTAAAACTGAGAAAGCAATACTGGCAAACGATCTTTAGGAAAAAAAAAAAAAAAAAAAAAGAAAGAAAAAAACCACCTATGGAAACAGCAGCAGAATGAAGATAAAAAGGGTTGCAGGCTTTATTCTCATTGAAGGTTGGCAACAGGAAATCTGTTGGAGTAGAAGAAGAATATCTGATAGGTCATCTGTTGTGTAATGAAGAATAGAAGAGAGAAGACAAGCTAGGAGAAGCAAGGTGATTCCAAACCTCAGAGGAATGTAAGATCTTATGAGAGAAACATGAAAGCAATACCGTTATAAACTGACCAAATTTAATTTACTATCAACAAGCCATGTAAGACTGCAAGCTGACAAATTCCATTTATAATGTTATGGGTAAGGCTGAAGTCATACATTTTTTTCTCCTGTGGAATCATTTTATTATGTATTCATTTATTTTTTTGTGCTGGTTTTCTGATTAAAAATTACCACTAAGATGTCAAATATTTCCTTGCCTTCTGATATCTAGGCTTAGTTACCCGATAACTTATTCTGCCTATCCATCTTCTTTAGTCACAATAAAACGTGTTTTCAAAGTATGAACAAAAGCAGATAAACATGCTGTCACTTAATATGCACGGTTTTCTGCAAAATGTCCATATTGTTCTGCTCTGTATGTTCCTTGAGAGACACTGGAGTTGTCAGTATGTTCTGTTGCAATATTTTAAATGCTTGGCCTCATGATCGATGAGCATCATAGCAAATAGATTTGTGATTTCAAGTAGAAAGTCAGGAAGTGCTCTGCATGAGGTCGTGGTTGCTTCTCCTTTAATTTGTGACACTTTGAGAGATGCAAAACCTGGGTTCTTTATGCTGGGAAGATGTTTAGATGAGATGTGATAAGAGCGGATTGGCATTGCACTACGGGAGGACTTTGGGTACCAGCATCCCCTGGCCAGGCTGCACTCTGTCTTGCTGTGTGCTGAAAGAGAAAATGGTTTCTAAATTGATTTTCAAATCCAATGGTGGCCACTAAGTGTCTCACTCGTGTCACTGTGTTTCCAAGGTCATTTTTACAGAGCCTGTGGAAATCTTCACTCACCACAAACTGAACTGTTTGCCCTGGGAGGAGACAGTTCAGGCAGGGGAAGAAATGACCAGGTCCCACCAGCTGCTGAGCTCTGTAGACATGGGGTTCACCAGCAGGACTTCTCTCTGGTTGTCAACACCATGGAAAGGAGTTGGGGTTGGAGTGCTTCATGCCTCCGTGGATCTCAGTGTTTCTCTGCAGGTAAAGTGGGTGAAGAAAGCAGGGGAGAAGGGAAAGCTTCTGGTTACAGACAGGCTTTGGAGAACTGTGTCTTGGTTTAACCCTGACTTAACGGGGTGGAACTGCAGTAGAAGTCCTTCATCCTCAATGATGGAGAAAATGGCTAGAAAATGTAGGGTTAATTTTATAGAGGGGGCAAACAGGGTGGGAGGCTCGGCACAGCACTGCTGAGGGCTGACCTCCCTTAGCATCACAGGGGGAGCCCACTTCAGAGACTCAGCTGGCAGTTTGGGAGACACTGTAGCAAAAGACAGATCAGCTTCTATGTGATGTAACATGGAAAAAAATTCAGTGTTGTGGCATCATAGTGGCCTGGTAAACTGAAAAGTAAGAAGGAGTTTAAAAGGAATGCTATTACATTGTAACACTGCATTACAATTGCAGTTCTTTGCCAGAATAATTTCTTAAACCGTTATGAGAAGAAGCTCTGTGCATGGGCACACTAATTTTATTTCATCTTGGTTTAGAAATCTAATAGGAAAACAGCTAAATTAGGCTAAACCACTTGATTCTGCTATGCTGTTTTAAACGCTGTAAAGTAAGAAGATTATGTTACCCCCCTTCCCCATAAATCAGGATTAAACTTGCATTTTCAGGTTTTTGTGCCAACAAAATCCCCAATTTGCTGAGCTCAAATTCTGTAATCTCAAGCCGGAGGCCAGAAGCAGTGATGCACTTCAGAAAACGGTGGTGGCTGTATCATATATGTGGAAGAATCAGGACTTTTTTTCTCAACTATCAGTGCACTACATCTCTTGCCATGGGAAGAGCAAGTTTCTTATGTCTGCTGCTGTTGTGCTGGCTCAGTGTGGCCCATGTTGCCTTGTTTCTGACGTACTGGTAACAGAATCAGAAAATTTCACCTGCAGCATAGCATGAATCTATTAAAATCTGTGCCAACATGCTCATATTATTTTTAAGAGAATGTAAGTTTTCCTTCATAAAATTCCAGTGGGCAATGAATTAAAAATGACAACTCTATATACAGTGAAAACAAGAAAATAAAATATACAAAACATTGCTAATGATCAGTTCTTGAAAAATTTACCAGACACATGCTACCCAGGGAGCTAAACTCATTAGCAGAGACTGATACAAAAGCTGAGATACTCCAGGATGAGGCTCAGACACAACGTATTCAAATGAAATCTCTTTAGCAAAATTGTTTTGTTTCCTTCACAGGAATATTTGGCAACAGCGTGCCTTCCTTTAAAAAAAAATAAAAATAAAATAAAAATCTGGGAGGTTACAGCATCTCATTAATCAGCCATCCTGATGTTTACGTGCTCAGGAGCTCTTCCCCCCTTCAGGAAGGCAGAGGAGTTCCTAATGATGGGCTGGAGGTTTTCCCTGTTTTATCAGGTGGGTCCCGGAGTTGTTCTGCTTGGCTGCATCCAGCCCCGCGCCCCCGCGGTGGTCCTGCACGTCCCCTTCTCTCCCCGCGGGGCTGGTGGGGAGTTACAGACCTGGGGCGTGCTGCAAAGTGACACAGGCCATCTATACGGTGCCAAGCACACTGTCAGCACTCAATAAATTGTAATAATTAATAGTATCTGGATGACCTCACTCGATGACTGCATGACATTGGATATATTGGATGACAGTATACGCCAATCCATTAACTTCACAGAGCTGCGTGCGTACTATGTGTGGCACTTGAATGCTGACACCTTCTAGAAACAGACAATTGTTTCACACCTCATTTGCAAACTAAAGGAGATATGAAATGAATTAAACTTCCTGCAAACACTCAGGAGGTTTACAAAGAGTCCTATCTCTAAGTCTACTGTACTATTTGCATAAAAGAATTCAGTATCAATGTAATTATTAATGATAATTCTAAAGGAGTTGTGCTGCTTCAGGATTTCTCAGATTAAGAATGTAATGAATTAGTAATAAAATCCTAACACAAATTTATTCCTAAATACAATTTCCTTTCTGGTTCTGAATCTCCTTGTATTTATTATAAAAGATGTACTTGTCGAAATGTCTTTTCTCTGGTGGCATGGTTTAAAGGCGCACGCCTTCGACAAAATCAAATTTCTATTAGCAAATCACTTTAGAAAAAGTCTGCCTTTTTTTTTTTTTTTTAAAGCAGAAAGAGGATTTGACTGATGTGCCCTTGCATGCCGTAACGATAAATGTCTTATAACCATCCGCATCATCCACAGCCTCACCCTATGCGCAGCGCGAGCGGCGGCAGCGTGCGGCTGGCGGCGTGGGGAAGGGTGAAGACTCTGAGAACTTCAGCTGCTCCTCTCCCTAATGAAGCCCATTAGCCTGCAGCTGGACCCAGCCTAATAACCATGCCTAAGTGAGAAAGTTGGGCCTGTTTGCCCTTCCTTGCTGCTCTTTGCTGGCTGCCTCCGCGCTCCCGATGTAAATCCTCCACCTTCTGAACTGCCTGCACTTACCCCCTAATCGTTAACACATACCTTTTTATTTGTTCCCTTTGCGTGCTGCTAAGTCTGTGTGACACCACACATCTGTGCCCCAGCATGCCTTTTCTGCAGACCAGTGAGTCATTAGGAGAGATAAGATGAGTCCCAGATGTTGAAGAAACATGGTAGCACTTCATGGATTACAACTGGGACAAATAAAAGGCAAAGTTTTAACATTTATTGGGCACCACAAGGTAAGCAAGTTCATTTAGTTACGTGGAGGTGATGACACCTTTTAATTTAAATTCCCCCACCCCACCCCACCCCTGCAAGGCCCATCTATAGAAATTATTTTTTCTTGAAATAATCTTGAAGTAATTTTCAACCAACCAGTGAAGGTTGAAGCCTATCTGCTAAGTAGGAAAACCTTCCATTTCCTTCTCTTCTCATCTTTTCTCCTCTCGTTGCTGTCCACGAGGCAGTGCCTGCACCTGGGATGCTGGTACAAACGCTGGTACAAATCTAGCACTTGCTGAGTTGTTCATTTTGGTGAAAGATGTATTTTTCCTGGGAAATGATAGGCCTTTGCCATTGGCTCTAGAACAGGTTGCAATTTTGTGTTGGTAATTTAGATAATTTTTTGTCTGGTTTGATGTTCTGTTAAATCAGAAAAAGCAAAATTTAGTTAATCTGGTTGGTGCAGTAAAATCTGGGTGTTGTTTTCATTCAAAACAGAGGTCTGTTTCCTTATTTAATATCCAGATGGGAACATACTTTCCTGGTTTGGTAGTGAGAGCTGGCTCTGAGCCCAGATTTCCCATCTTTCCGTTGCACGTGGTCAGGCTCTGCCCACCAGTTCTCAGCAGGAACTGACCGCCAAGCCCAGTCCTTCCAGGGAAGGCAGTGGGACTGAAATTTTCTGTAATCTAAAGAAAAATCCCCATGCGTTATCCATCCAGTTTTGGCACCCTACCCTGTGCTAACTCCTGGTGACAAGGTAAAAGCTAAACCCTGTGCCCCCATCGCAGTGACCCTCCCAGTGATCATACCCCCCCCTGGAAATGCCATGGATGCCTATTTTGTCCTCTTCCTGCTGTGGCAAGGCTCACACTTAAATGGGTGAAACATTGCTAAAATATTGATTACTTGGCATGATAAAATTCCCTGAGGAAAAAAATACTTTTGTCCTGGAACACCCCCAGAGAAATTGTGCACTGGCAGGATTGTTTAATGATATTACCGTGAAAAAGAATTGATGTTTGCTGAAAATGAAGATATGCTCTTACTCCATTCTCAACTTTGGCCTCCAGAGAACTAATTTACCAAGACATACTTTTTCTTGTCTTTAAGACCACTGGAGCACACGCTTTACATTAGACATCCTGATCTGTGTTAATGATGGCTCTGGTAAAATTTTTATATATGAATGTATTTTTCCTAGTGATCCAATTTTCTGTTCAGATTATATTAACATATTTAATGTGAATATCAGTGGATTCTTGTTTGTTTCAAGCTACCGCAGGAGCTCTGGAAAAGTGGACTTGCTTTTTCTCTGAGTTATCTCCAGAAGTGAGAGCTACTGGACGTGATACATCCTAAGTGCAGGCACAAGCGATTGCTCTAATGTAGTGCTGTATTTTAGTCTTATAACTGAAAGGTTAATTGTCTTTAAAATTGTTTGCACATGGGCAGAGCTGCAAGTCCACATGCTTATTTTACTTTCCTTTCAAACTGAAGTGTGTGGAGAATCAAAATGTCCAAATTGTTTATTTCAAGTTCGAGGCTGTAAATGGCTCGTTACTACTACCAGTAGTCTTTCTGAAGGAAGCAGTCTTAGAACAGCTTTAATTTACGCCACGGAGAGTGGAAAAGCAAGATTAGTGGCTAATTTTATTCTAGCAGCATATAACCATTTGGAACTCTTTTGAAATGCTGTTTTGAAAAACAACAACAGGATCCTGCTTTTTCCCTCAGTGTGGGATCCCCACTAGCAGCAGCCCCAGGACACCTAAACACGGGGTTGCACCCATCATGAACCTCAATATAAAATCCTGAGGGAGAGATCCTAGTGGGAAACAGCAGTCACTCCTAGACTTGGAAAATCTTGATAATTTAGATATAAAGCATGTTAATGTTTTAGATCTGGAAAAAGAAATTATATTAGTTGTAGGAACAAGTAACTTCTATAAGTTCCTGGAATTTTGCTTCATTGAAATGTAGAAAATACTAAGGTAATGTTGAATTTACTTTATGAAGTACTAAAACTGAAAAAAAAAATGGGCAAGTTACTGTAATGTTTGGTTAAGGATTAGTTAAAAGTTGTGTCAAGAAGTAACGTTGCAGGCCCCTTTGGTGACAGATACCCAGGATCTGAGTTTTGAGCGAGGGATGCACAACCACATCAGCATGAGGACCACGGTGCATGTCTGTCACATCTCTGGCCTTTGCCCAAGGGAATGAATGGGAAGAGAATCAATACCTGGTACGTCCTCCCAGGATTTCTCACAAGAGCCCTGGCACTCCTCCCCACTGCTCCGCAACCCTGGTAGACATCTGAGAGGAGAGTGCTATTGCCCCCAGACCAGTGACAAATGTATTTTCCTGTGTTATCACAAGCAGGAGGCAGGGAATGCCTTCCCACTCCAAGCCCTAGGCTCTGGGACAGGTGCTCCTAACTTGGGGTCACCTGCTAAGTCATTATTTAAGTTGAACTCTGCGGGAAACCATGAAGGAGGAAGTTATCCTTTGTGAAGTTGTGTTTAGGATTTTCTCAATTAACGACTCTTTAAAACTCTCACTCTGAAAAGTGCTGCAAGTTCAGTATTTGAAAACATTTTTTTTTTTTTTTCTTTTTTAACATTGAAGCTTTTGAATCATGGAAGCCAGTTTTTGGCCCCCCCTGGCTGCCCGCTGTACGGAGCGCTGCTGTTCAGCACGCTGCCACGGGTTTTCATGGCACTCTGCATGCGCCGAGCCCGGCGCTGCCCTGACTCCAGCAGCGTCCCAGGTAGGGCTGATTTAGGAACCGATGCTGCAATGCGCTGAGCACTCCTGCATGCTCCCCAACATGCTTTTCTCTGTTCACTTTCATGGGTTTGGTACCTCCTTGGATCGTGTGGCCCGTCCACACTTGATCTGTTTTGGAATTGAATCGTGACCCTACAAATATTAAATCACCATGTTCTGTGAGAGCGATGTGAAATGCTGGACCTTGTCTCTGTCTTGATTGTTTGCAGATGTTGGGGTTGTCCTGAAGAAACAGCCGGTGTCTTGCCTCTTCCTAAAAAATGTTCAACATCTGTGCAAGCACTTTAAAATGTGATATATGACAGGTAATTAGCACCACATGCCTCCCCCCTCCCATTCGTATTTGTTGACTTGTTTATTTTTGTTTGCTAAGAAAGCGTAAGAATTAAATTGTTTAGTACCTGAAATTTTCTGGTTTTCAGCCTGGATAATGAATTCTTACTTCCACTGGTTGCCAGACTTCTCTGTTTATCAGTGTGTTGTTTCACCTTTTGTTCCAAGCAGTTGTTCCACTCGCAAAATAGCTCCATTATCCATGCATTTGCCTGTTTGCTGTATGAAGACAACTGGATTCGTAATAGTCTATTAAATGGTCTATTAAATAATGTAGTTGCTGGAGGGACCCTGGTAATACTGTATGGAGTGGCAGGGTAATAATTCTGTGATTCAGATGTTGCATGGATTTCCTTTCTATTACAGCTGTTTGAAATGTTTTCTTGAGAGTTTTCATAAATCTTTCTACTTCTCGGCTGGCCTGCAGCCAGGATGGATCCACTTGTTTTGCTAGAACCTGAGATACTCAGCAAATGGGGCAAGTTCTTCACTGTCAGAACTGTTTGCCCATTGTCGGGTTTAGTAACTGCTGCCCTGCGAGGTACAGAAAATACGCTGACTGGACTGACCGACTCCTGAAGCTAAGAATCATGCTTTTGATTACATGAGAGATGGATCTGGATTAACTTTGGTGAACTAAGGTGCGTATTTACTCTTCTGAATGTGACAGCAGAACTGGTCTAATGGTGCTGATCCTTGAATATCTATGAGCAGCTACTATTTGTATTGTAGTTTCAACCAAAATTGGATCTCCATATATCAGATGCCTTAAAAGCCTACTGGCCGTCTCCGTGCTTCTAAGGTTTTACCTTCAAACGCAGAAGTGATGCGCTATTTTATAAGGTTTCACTGGGTGCACAGACTGCATAAGCAACTTGCTTGTGCTGAAGCAGAGCCTGAAAAGTACATTTCTTGACTTGTACTCCAATGCTTTTAGGATCAAGACTTAGTTTCTCTTTAAGAACTTGATCCCAAAGGCATGTGAATGATCCTGCTGAGATTACGGTTTAAGGATTTTTCTGAATTGAGGATTAATTCACTACCTTGCCATTTCCAGTGGTGCTTGTTGTTAGACATTACTGCACTCATATGGTTTAAAATATGTACTCTACTGAAATTTTTTGGAAGTTTTTTTTCTTCCACCAAGAGAACAGTTTTCCTTCTTCCTCTGTTCTTCAGTTTTTCTCCTTCACATCTGAAATATTGCATTTATATTTGAATTGATGCAATATTGCTCCAAATCTTCATCATGATACAGTGCCATAGGAAGTCTGCGTGTTGAAGTGGTTTTTGGGACAAGTGCTCATTCTTCATTAGGAGATGGACCTTCACTCAGATGTGATTGAAAACGAACAGTATCAAATCCCAACACT
>JAVJGJ010000062.1:51170974-51181336 GCA_035590215.1 Microhierax caerulescens
AACCCCGCAGGAACCAACACAACCCAGGTGTCACAGGAAGCCTCACTGCTCCTGCGACAGCACCTTTTAGAGATTGAGTGGGAAAATACAAGTAGTCATTGTGCGTTAAAAACACTTCAAATGAAATAACAGCAACCGTGAAGGCAACTATGTAAAGTGTTTCTCTTGGTAGGAGTTTTTATTGGTGTGACTGCATTTTATATCACCAACACTTAGCCAGTGATTTTCTTCTCTGCCCTTTGAACTGAGCAGGACAGAGTGTTTCTGGTTTGGTCATGTTTTGATTCATTTAAAGCCTGATTAGATACTGTCTTTCAGTCTTATGCTTTTTCTGGACTCAGAGCTGCTCAGAAACCCACCACGCTCTCAGGGTAAGAACTTGTTTCTGTCTCAGTTTTGCCTTGCTGTGAGTGACTCTGTCCTCTTGTTGTGTGGGGAAGAAGAATGACAGGGGTGTTTGTGTTACACCTGTCCCATGGTTGGATGGTCTGATAGCACTGGTCCCTTTTGCCATCGGGTTTTAGTCTGTACTCTAATGCTCAAGAGGTAAGCTAATTCCAGAACAGACATGACATTTCTTTTCTAGAGAAAGCACCAGTCAATGTTTGTAGGTCTTGTGTCTGTGGTATTCCCCACCCAGGGACTCTGGTGCTGTTGGGCTACTGGAAGAGCTGAGACACTGTGGATGACCCTCTAAATTTTGTTATAGTCCTGATTCCTTCGTTCATCATAATTTTGCTTTTTATCTGAAAATCAGTATATCTTTTAAAACTACTGTGTTGCTTTCTTCCCCTTTCACTCACCTTAAGAAATTATATTTCTCTGAGAAATCTGTACATTAAGATTTTGGTTTTGTTTATGCTTTATAGTGCTGTTTCAACACTTAATTTGCTTTAGTGCTTTTGCTGTGCCACCTCAGTATATTCCATTTATTTGGCAGGATGCTTTTTTTCGTATGTTCAAAACTTCCTGGTGAACTTAAAATTCAAACTGCTGCTGACTCTAGGGATCAGAGACCTTCAAAAGCATTGCAATTCTGTCCTATCCTGGGAGTGCATTAAATTGCTAATGGAGATGTATCTTGAGAGCACAGAAGTTCAAACCCGAAAATCTTGGAGTGGTGTCTTCAGAATTTGGGGTCAGTGCTTTTTCTGTCTGACTGCATAACAGCCCAGCACAACCCAGTCTGCTTTAGTGAGGTGGCTCACACTGAGCACTGGCTGAAGCCGTGACATCACGCTTCTGATGGCAACTGTATAATTACATATTTTGGGTATTTGACTTGCAAAAATCCGGTGTAGTCAGAGAATGAGTGGTGTGTTAAGAGCCAGAAATAATTTTATTCTGCGGTTCTTATATGATGGGACTGAATTCTGACAAAATGCTGGCTTTACAGAAATTGGTTACCCGCAATTTGTTTGCAGTATTTTTTCAGCTTGAAATCGCATTTCCCTGTGTTATCAACCACATATAGTCATCCTATGGATTTGAACTGCAGTTGCTCTCGTTACTTCCTGAGGCTCACTGGATAGCTGCGGACGAATTATCTGGCGTGATTAGATGCAGCTGGTGCAACTATTGAAAAGGTTGGCTTTTGAAAGACTATCCGAGATGGTTTTGATAAATTCAGAGTTTAAGAGTTTTTATTTTCTTTCCATTAAAAGCCCTATAAAATAGAAGACTGTTCATATGTTGTAGGAGGAATTTCTTTACCCTGTTGAGAGATGGCAGATGGAAAGCTGGGAATTTTATGTTACAGTGATACCTGGCACGTTGTTCATTTTAATGTCCTGCTTCCCATCTTTAACAAACCTCTAAATCTAGAGATGGGACAGTGGTGAGATTACCTAACCTGTATCGTGATGTGCGTTTGGGCTTGCTCTTCGTTCTGTATGTGTGTGACTACATTTCCCAGACTCATCTGCACGTTCTCACCACTCATTTTTCCTTCCTCTTTGGAGACGTAGGTGAAGTGTTTGAATTCCAGCTTTGCATGTTGTATTTCTGGCCACTGTTGTTTTTTCGAGCCAGCCGTCTGCTGTTGGTGTCAGGGCGCTCTGATCTCCCTCGGTATGGTGTTTGGGGTTGCAGAGTGGGTGTCCGGAGAACTCTGGTGAGATGCCCCGCTCTGACTGCAGCAGACCTGCTGTTAGCTGCAGTAAGTTTTTCTCCATCGTCCCCTCTGAAGGACAAAGGCAGCGGACAAGCTGAACATAACAGATGTTCTCGTTGCTTTTGCTGACATTAAAAATCCACCTTTTCTGATGTAACAGATAATTTTTGTGTCAGCTGAAGAGATGAGATCCTTATTTCCCTGAACATCTCAAATGGATAGGAAAGCAATATTTTGCTGTCTCTGATTTATGGATATGTGTTGCCATTGCCAGTAGATTATCTGGATTTTTACTTGAGGTTGCGGGGACTTGTACAGATATATGTTTCTTTCTTTTATCTTCCTCCAGAAGATTTGTGCGTTCTGGCAGACACCCACAAGCTTTCATTTTGGGTTGGGAAGAGAACAGAAAGGGTTTAAGCTACTGTTCACGTGAGCCACCAGAACCGTATCGGCTTTCCTTGGGCTTGCCACTTGTTTAGGATTTGCTTCTCTCCTTCAGTCCCTGGGAGGGAACTTCTGTTGCCACTGCAGATCACGACACTGGATCGCTCCCTCCCTCCCTTACCAGCTTGCCTTGCTTGCATTGCTGGCATTTAGTAGAGCTCTACATGTATCTGGAAGTTTTGTCAGCTCATTTTTAGGTCATGTTTAGCATCTAACGCTGACTACTGATGCTGTAGTTTGTTTTTATTTATTGCTTTGTGCAGGTCTTTCATGTCAGTGGGTTTTTCGCTGCCTCCAAAGTTGGTGCAGGGGTATTCACCAAGGGAGTGGAGCCTTGCCAGGGCACGGCTCTCCCCATCCCCACCCCACAGTCGGGTTCCTGCACCTCTTTCTACTTCTATGAGTTTCAAAACAGTGAATTATGGTAAATTTACATCCCTGAGTTGCTTTTTTTGTAATGCTGTGTGACAGGAGCCGGCTTTCTGCACACGCCAGCAGGGTCTGACCATTCAGGGGATGATGGTCAAACCCCCATGTGTGGGGTGGCCCTGTGCAAAGCTACGGGCTGCTGTATGGGCACCTGAGACTGGTCTTGTGGTAGTGGGCGAGCAGAGGGGCTCAGGACACCTTGGAGTAGCCCCAGTGTTGGGCTTTCCCATGTGCTTGGATGTCTGCTCAGGTGCAGCGGTGCCTGGGTGTGAGGGATTGCCTCCTGCTCAGTAAAGGTTCATGCAGGAGATTGTCCTGGGGGATGCCAGGGGCTTTGACAGCAAGATGTGACCCCAGAACCTTATTATTGGGCTGGGCAAAGAGGCGAGTTGAGGAAAATCTCTATTCTTGCAGGAGATGTCTTGGCTTGCGGGGACCCGGAAGCAGTTGCGGGTCCGGGGTGGGAGGTGGTGGTGATCCGGGGTGGGAGGTGGTGGTGATCTGAGGTGGGAGGTGGTGGTGGTCTTCCAGCGCTGGTTGTGCAGCGCGGTGGGAGTGTGCAGCTTTCCCAGCAATCCACCCGATGGCAGCACAGCTATGGCTGTCACTGCGCAGCCCTGCCTCTGCCATGGCCTGGCCAGCTAACGAGCGGCGGGTTTTCCACAGTCCAAAAATAATTCCGCATTATTTATATCCCCCGCTCCCCCCATCCCTGTGTCCAACGTTTTTTCTTTGCATCCCTTGTTAAGACACGTATTTAGCAAATAATTCTCATCGTTAAGGCTTATGGGGAAATGCTGCAGCACATATAAAACAGACCTAAGGAATTCTCAGCATGTGGTCAAAATGTCCATTTTCTGAGTAGATGAAACTGGGTTTTAGAGTTCATACTTGTGCTATTGCAACTAAATTAAGTCATGAAAGAGGATAATACAATGTACCATCATTTTAAAGTAATTTAATCATGAAAACTAAAAATTTGGAAGCAAACAGATATTTTACTTAATAGAAACCATCTGCACTGTACAGTAGGCAAATTGTATAAAAATGAATAAAACTGTCTCTGGAGGAAAATGACTCAGGCACCAGCTTATATAATGAAGATGTATATGTGCCTTTTAGCATTTGCATTGTCTATTAGACTAGGTAAATCGCAGCACTAGTGTAAGTGAAACAGTTACAAATTTTATTACCGTCATATGACTGATGACAAAGGCAGTAATAGAAGTAATGCCTATTAGAGAGGGCTTGTTCCAGGCCCTAAATAGCTTTTTGCTTTGGACTGTTCTGCATGGCTAAGGCATTATTGGGGGTGTGTGTGGGGGTGTGTGTGCATTACTGGGATGTTTTGGGCAGGTTGCGGCTTTGCTGGGGAAGCCTTTTCCCTTGCTTGGCCTTTTCCCTGCTTGATTCAGGCCTGACTGGGAGGGGGACTCATTTAGGGTCATCCAGAGAGGATTTCCTACTGGACTTCTATTTGGCAGAGCCAGGCAGATATCTTTAAACTGGCCCTTCACTCCTGCCACCGTGCAGCAGAATGCGTTCGTTTGACAGAGATGTTTCTCCTCCTTGCTGCTGGCACGTCTCTTTTCCCCTGTTGTTGAAGGACAGATTTCAGTACTTTTCAAAATATTTGTTCGTTTGCATTCAGCGGCTTTCCTAAATGATCGCAAATAATATGAATTATTCAATTTCAGGGCTGTAATAGCCCACGTCTAGTCTGCTTTTAAAATGAAGTTTGTAAGAGCCGCTTTCAGTTTCTGAGATTTAACACTTGAAATAAATGTGCCCTGTGTTAAAAGCTTTGTACTACTTCTCCCAAATCCACAACAGTATCTGGTTAGAAAAGCAGGAATTTTCTGACACAACATTTTTTACAACAAAGGAAAATCCCACCCTCCCAGTGACATTTGTGCTTATACTTTCTCAGATGGCGTTTTAAAGGATGGGTGTGCGAGGGAGATCTGTGCAATGCAAAAGGAGATTTATTTTTGGTTTAGGAAGAATAAGGAAGCAAAAGCAGAATTGGTTTCCACTTGCATATTAAGCATATTTGGCAACGAGAACATTTCGCATTAACAAATATGTAAAGTAAAAATACATCCCAAAAGATTCAGACTTCTGTGGATTTTAAACGGATGAGATGCGGTTTTCTGCCCTGCTATTCTGACTCTCTGTTTGGCTGCGTGTTATTGCAATGCACAGACCCACACCCCCAGCCTGCCCCGGTTCGGGAGCTGAGCAGCGGGGAGCTGCGGAGCTGCTATTTCACATTTGGCAATGTAAGCCTCCGCCAGCATGTTGGCTAAAATGCTGCTTTTTATTCTGGGCATGTCTTTGGCTTTTGTTGGTAAGGGTATCCCCCCCTCCCTCCCTTTCCTCCCCTGCAGTGTCTGAATTTGGAAGTTATTTCAAAAAGAAACAAGTACTTGGGGTCCGGAGGCTGCTTTTTAGCAGAGCGTAACGGTTTCAAGGCAGGCAGGTCAAATTTGGGGCTTGAACTGTTTAATAATGGATATATAAGGACAAGGTGTTCTCTGGGGGCTTGATGCCACCCTTGTCAAGGCAATGTGAGTCATTCCATTGACTTCAATGGACCTGGAATAAAAACTCTGACAGAAAAAAAACCCCACCCAGATATTTAGCCCAGACCTACCGCACTGAGTAGGAATTAAGCCACCAAGTTCAGAGAAGGATCAGTCCCATGCCTTTAAATATCATGTTAACAGTATTTCATTAATTAACATCAGTTACTTTAACAAAAGGGAAAATGTTTTTGCTTGTCCATCACCATTCAAATCTGAAGGAAAAAAAAATCCTTACCTGTTTGTTTTTTTTGGGGGGGTTTGGTTTGGTTTTTTTTTTTTGTGTGTGTGTGTGTGTGTGTGTGCAAATGTACCCACTTTAGGAAATCTCAGTTGTTTCCACTTTTCACTGAAAGCTGTATGGAAATTAAAACCTTACAGATTTTTAATATTAGAAATATAATCTTTTGCCTGTTACTAAACCACAGGCACAAATAGCAGTTTATCTTTTTTATTTTTTAATTTGGTGATTAAAATCAAGTAAAACATGAAACTCTGAGATGCAAATAGCCCCGGAGTCCAAAAGCACAAAGGAAATGGCTTCGGAATGAAGACATTTATTTTCCTCTTGCCTCCCTGTAGCATGGTTTATTTAGTTTCATGTGATTTGTGCCAGGACAAAGTGTGTTCTATAAACAAAATAGGGAAAAGGTTAAGCCAGTAATGAAGTGCAATGATAATAAAAAATAACGATGATAAAAAAAAGAAAGAAAAAGAAAAAAAAAAGAGATGATTAAAAAAAAAGAAGGGTGAAGGGTATTGCAAATACAGATTGGGTGAGACAGTGGGACCCCAAAATAGATTCTTTAGGAAATTAAAGATAACTATGTTTGGTGGGGGAAGAAGAGGCTTCAGAACCATTTATGTGTTTCCTGGGCTGACAGGCTGCCTTGGAAGCTGCTGGGATTTGCGCCCACAAATCACTTGGGAATTTTGGAAGGGTTATCTGGCTTATTTGGCTCTGGCCAAAGCTGTTTCGACCCTTGGTCAGATTTTTGCCTGCTACCAAATCCCACTGTCCCCGAGGTGCTCTGGGTAGGAGTACCGAGAAAACTGAGGGGTGGTCTTTTTTTGCAAACGAAACATCCCCATGTTGGGGTGGCCAGGGTTTGTGTCCCTCCTCTGTGGCTTTTTGGGGATGGTGCGTGCCATCCCTGGCAGGCATCGCACTGTGGCAGGGGGTCTGGCTGCTGGGCAGTGGGGCTGTGGGGGACCCCTGACCCCCCTCCCTTCCCAGGCCGACGGAGCAGGGACACAAGTCCCTTATCCACACGATGGCACTCTTAAGCTTTCAAACAATTTCATCCAACTCGGCATTTCACGTGAAACCTATTTTTTTTCCCCTGCCAAAAGCAAAGGAAGAGTTGGCGGGACACATACACACACACACAGAGCACTCACAACTTGGAGTCCCCATGAAATCGGACTGTCCCAGGCTGTCCCCAGCTCACCCCACGCCGTGACCTTGTGGGCTGCACCCCAAATGCCACCGATGCCACCGGCTGGTTGTGGCGATGGTCAGGGCACCCACTGCGCTCCCCATCTGTGGGAAGGGAGGGTGCTCAGTCCCTTGAGTGGCTGAAGGGCAATGGAGAGCAGCTGGAAATACTATTTTAGAAGCACCAAAAAACATTTTTTAAAAAGCCGTTCTGCGTGGTAAGAAGGCCGCAAACACTGCAGCCCAAGAGCAAGCTCGTGTTTGGACATTTATGGGGGAAAAAGGTCGTATTTTTTTGTTTCGTAGCTTATTCTGCACAGCCCAAGCTGTACAAAAGTCAGGAGCGTGGGCTGTTTTCTTGAATAGTTTTAGCTATTAAGTGTGTTTTAAACCCCATAATTCTTTGCTATCAATCTGGCAGCTTCTAGGAGTGCTAAATTTACTCCATGCTCAAGTGCGTGTGGGAGGGGAAAAAGGTGAGGGGGTGGTGGGGGCTGATCCTGTCCTTGGTGGTGCAGTTACTCTGATGGCTGTATCGCCCTGTCTGGGAGGTATGTGTGTGCCTGTCGGGAAAGTCAGCAAATCACTGCACACCAGCACAGCCGTGGAAGCAATTTCTGCTCCTTTCTACCCGCCTGCCAGGTGGGTTTGGGTATTGTGGTCAGGGGTCTGGAAGGATTTTTTCGGGTCTGCAGCCTCACGGTACGTGGTGCTCGCACAGGCAGCAGCTTGACCTGGATTTGTGACCAGGTTGCTGACCTGATACGTTTTCCTGGCAGGGGGAAAATCAAGACCTTGCTCCTTTGTTCCCTTCTTCACCTGAAGGATATCGTCTACCTATTGGATACAGAGCTTCAAGCCTCTCCATCAGGTCTTGGCCACCAGCACTCAATGCCACTGCCCCAACTAGGGCAGCATATGCCATCCCATTTTTCAAGGGAAGAGAGTTTCACTTCAGCATTTCATAGATGCATAAAAGGGGCAGTATCACCACCAGGCAGGGCAGCAGCTGAAACAACAGTGAAGCTTTGAGGGCCTTCAGCATAGCCCCCCTGTCAGCCACGCTTATATCAACTAGCCCAATATCTAGGAAAACTGTGCAAAACCCCCTTATTAAAAACTAAGCAGCGAAGGGTCACTGCATTGCAAACTCAAGGGCAGCTACAGCACATGTTGCAAGAAGGACAAATTTCTGACCCCTTGCAACAACCAAATGAGCCCTCTGCAGGGATGCTTCCCAGGTACCAGTGTAATGCACATCCTAACGTGTAATGTGCCAGGTGCCAGTGTAATGTGCCTCCTGAAGGTACCAGCACTTTAGGAGAGGGGGTAGTACCAGGTTGAAGACCTCCTCCCTTGTTGTTGGGGTGCCTGGCATGTTGGTGAATATCAGGGTGGGGAGGGGGCTGGGCTGGGGATGAGAAGAAAGGAGGTTTGGGGCAGGAGCTCGGGCAGTGGCTCCCAGCCCCTACCTGCCCTTGGCTTCTCGTGGACTATTTCTGCTCTTTCTGTGTGTCTGTGGGCTGTGGGGTCCTGTTCTTACTACTGCCCAGCACCCATGGGAGCACTTTTGAGAGTGGTGGGGGGAGAGAGAGGTTTCAGAGCTGTGCTAGATTACATCTTTTGAAAATTGCCAAGCTGGGGTTAGAGGGCATTCTCAAGGGAGTGTCCAAAATCAACACGATTATCTTGATTATTAATATTTGCATTGGCAGAACTACTGTAGGTTTGTGTGGAGGAACACAGTCCCTCCACTGCTTATTGCTGCACATCTGTGGAGCCTGTTGAGCAGCAGCAGATTCATCTAGATGGTGGACTATCTTATGTTTTTGCTTTTTTGTAAATGTCAAGATAGTTTAACGTGCAATCTGTATGAGCAGCTGGCTGGCAGTACCTCTTTTGGGTCAAATCCTGGCATTCACTCCAGAATGAGATGCAGTGAGCCCTGTGCAGAGACCCTGCAAAAACTGGACCTTCAAAGGACAAGAAGGACCTGTATTTTAGATGGGTGTGGGAAATCTGTGCATAACTGGCCTGCACTCCTAGGTGTCATAGGCAGCTTAATTCTCTGTCTTTTCCATCTAAAATCAGTAAATCTTTGCTGAAAATTGGTCCTGGGTCACTTTTCTAGAAGCACACACCCCACCCCCACCCCCTCTGACCTTTACAAAATATTTCCTGGCATGCCAGAGGTTAAAAATAATTCACTCTTTGAATTCTTTAGTTCTTAATTAGACAAGAGATTATTTGTAGAAACCAGGAAACTGTCATTTGGGCAGAGTTCACTCACATGGTATGTTCTGCATCATTTTTACTAAAAAATTCTTTTGTTACAATTTTGGAGCAATAGCAGATCATGTGTCATCCCTCACTTTTTTTTTTTTTTTTTTTTTAAGTGTTACAGTGCAATTAATAGAAAT
This sequence comes from Microhierax caerulescens, assembly GCA_035590215.1. Classification (NCBI taxonomy): domain Eukaryota; kingdom Metazoa; phylum Chordata; class Aves; order Falconiformes; family Falconidae; genus Microhierax; species Microhierax caerulescens. The sequence continues at coordinate 51,180,407 of JAVJGJ010000062.1, forward strand.
ATGATATAGAGACTCTATGCTGAGGCATTGCTTCAGATGTGTTTTTCTACTGATGTGCAAATATCGGGTTAAGTCCACTACTCGAAACTCCACTTTTTTTTTTCATAACTGATTACAACCTTACTATGTTTTCTTGTTAATTGAAGTAAGAAATCAGGCTGTTTTGTATATATGTAGTAGATATGCTTTAAGTTATTGCAAGAAACAATAGCTGAGTGCATAAGCAAAAGTTAGTGTCTCGATACCAAGTTATTTACAGTGTTTTCCTTTCCGCATTAGCTAGAGAGGGGAATGCGGCAGGGACTCTTCACTGCAATTACAAGATATCTCTTGAGGTAACCTGCGTTTTCAGTTACATGTATTGCAAAAGGAGCATAATTTATTCCAGTTAATTTTGGATTTGAGGAACAAAAATGCACAGGCTATTAATCTGGCGAATGTGAGGTGTTTGGTGCGTGTGTTGGTGTTTGCAATGCTTTCATCTTCTCTGCAAGTCTTGGTGGAAGAGGGCAGTTCATCAGTTGGTTTGGGGGGCAGAGCTGATCTCTCCCTTATAAAATGCAGAATGCTCAATGAATGGCAAAAGTGCTTTTAAAAGGGGCTCGTGGAACACTTTGAAAATATTAATTAGTGTGTTGAAGCATTCTGCATAGCATATCATAGTAAAACTGCTCCAGGGGGTTGCTTGGAATGAATTATTAATATGAATCCCTCTCTCCCTTATGCTTCACACCCTGATTTTATGGGACTTGGCGTGGGTTGGGGTGTCTATTAGATTCACTTATTGCCTGTTTAGTGGGAGTACTTTGTAGGCTGCATCAAAAGGTCACTATTTTTTTTCAGAATCCCAAATTTTAATCAATAAAAAAACTAGATTCCCCTGAACGTGAAAGGCGAGCTATTGTCATATCATCATTATGCCGTAGAGAC
>JAVJGJ010000062.1:51181436-51212895 GCA_035590215.1 Microhierax caerulescens
GGGGGGGGGAAGCAATCTCACCACAAAGCCACGATTCAAATTGGGTTGTTGTTACACAGCAGGGAAGGGGAACACATCCATGCTGCTCAGTCCCTGTGACACCAGCACCAGGCTCTTTTAGGTGCGTTGCCACTGGGTTGTACTGAACTGGATGTATGGCACAGCCACATGCAAATCTCACCTACATGCTTGTCCAGATGAGTCTGAGAAGAGCATTTTCACTAAAACAGTGTTGTAACATGTTCACGCTTCTTTCACATGCATTTAGATGCCTTGTACCACAAGTAGCGAATTCATTAAATTCACAGAGTACAGTTCCTTTTCCCCTTTTGGCTTTACAATATCACAAAGTTGAACCTGTTAACCTAACACTGAAAGAGAAAAGCTGTGCTTAAGAAAAAAAATGTTTTTCAGCTCTTGAGGTCTGTTTTGATGAAGTCCCTTGTGTACAAATATAAATAAATCCATAAAATAATTGGACTTTTAATTCTTACTCGGATTATGGAAATATTTGTATTTTCATGGCTGCTGGACTGAACTGCAAAGTGTTTTGAGGGTCCAGTTTTCATACTTGTAAGCAAAAGGAATATGAAAATGATGGTTTACAAAACAGTGGCACCTATAACACAATGATCCTGGAGGGACTCAGTGTTGTGCCGAGCCCCCGTTTGTTCTCTCTGGTCCACGAAGGCAGAGGGCGACTGAACTTTTGGGCTTGATGTGCTTTCACCGCACATTCAAAGTTCCCAGTCTCCACAGTATGAACAACAAACAAGTTGGCTGGAAGTGCTGAGAATGGAGAGTAATATCAAGCATTTCCCCCGCAATATTAAAAAAAAAAAAAAAGGAAAAAAAAAGGCACGAATAAGGAGTTTATTTCTGCATCTGAAAATAGATGCTTAAAAATAGATCTGTGTGTTGTGTTTGAAAGTCTAAGAAGATGGTGCATTTAGGATTTCTCTGCAAGAAGCAAAAGGCAAGAGGAAAGGGGGGAGAGCTCCTCACAAAAAGCTTTGACGTTCTTGAAGCATAAAGGTTTTAGTTTATTTATGGTGTTAAAAATCTTTGGTTAGAGTCATCATTTTAAAAAAAACAAATCAGAAAGTGGTAAGTGCCAAGGAGATTATTAATAATAGCTTTTTTTTTTTTTTTTGTTAAATTAAGAAAAGGTGAAGGACAGCATGTTATATTGGAGTTTAATAGCATAAATCTGCACCATCTGCAGAAGTTTGACATGGAAGATTTTACTCTTTTGCTGCACTTCCCAAGAGTTCTGCCAGTGCGGGGTCTTAGCTGCAATTTCTTGTTGATGACAGCTTGCTGCAATTATGACAGAAACTAATCATTAGCATCAGCCCTTTCTTACTTTTAAGAAAACGAATAGCTATTTCATTTGTTTAAAAAAAGCAGCCCTGAGAACTAGCTCTGTTTCAGGAGTTAAAGTGGTGATGGATTTTTCTGAGGAAAGGATCATCTTACGGTTTCTCAAGTTGTGAGTGTTATTAGCTCTGTGCAACTTGTCTTTTTTTTTCTTCTTTTCTTTTCTTTTTCCTTTTCTCTTTTTTTTTTTTTTATTTCCAGAGGAGAAAGGTTGCCAACTGATTAATATTTTAAACATGTAGACAACCTGCAGACCTTGCTCTCAGACTCAGATTTCTCCCGTATCCCTCCCGAAAAATATTTTCATTGCTAAAAACTCATTGTTAGAATTTCATGCTCCCAGGTGAAGCATGATTATTTATTCACTTTATTTCACCAAAATTAAGGACAAATTATAATAGAAAGAGTTCAGCAAACAGTTAAAACAATATTACATGTAATCTCTGTGGAGTTTGGTTAAGATTTCAGCTTCTTGCTTAAAATTATGTGGGTCAACCTTATGATGTGGGCAATGAATAGGAAAATATACTATATTTCAGGAACTGAATTTTATATGTCTTTAAAGAAAATGCTGGTAAAGCTTAGTGCAACAAAGTATAAGATGCCAATTTGCACATTTGTATGTGCACCAGGTCCTGCAAAAGCAAGTTTTAGTGTGCTGTTGTAGGCTCCTCTAGATAATTTATGGGGATTTGTTTTTATTTATTATTCAGATGAGAATTTAAATATTCCACATTCTCATTCAAAAGTGTAAGCTGAGAAACTGAAAGTTTCTGTGAGATAAGAGAGATAAAGGAGCTGAGAAAGGAACTTTCAATGGCCCCTCCATCCTGGACAAGCCCCAAACCTGTGGTGGCTTTTTGTCGACCCCAAACATGGGTGTGATTTGGACGGTGTGAGGGGCTCCTCACGGCCCCTCTAAAGGCTGGTGCAATGCTGTAGGCTCACCTTACGTCCCAGGGCTGCCTCCCTGAATGTCATGAACCAGATTTAGCACCTGCTTATGTTGGTGCAAATCCACAGTACTCCATCAGCACCAGAAGAGCCACTCGAAAATTGCATCAGCAAAACTGGGAGCGATGCTGTTCAGCTGAAAAAACCCTTCTTGTTACAGTTTTGCTAAATTCTGCATTACTGCTCTCCATAGGGCCCACTTCTTGTCCCATCACATTTATTTTTTCAGGGGGACTACTTTTGATTTATATCTGCATGACCATCACACGAAACTTTGGACTACTTTAAGTAAAACCTTTAATTCCAATCGCTCGTTATTATCTTCATTCCCTCCCTCTCATCCCAGGTTTCTTCTGAATTGCGTGTTAAACTCTGCTCTTGCATCTGTGAAATACTTACAGGAAATAATATATAGAGTACAACAGACACAGCAGATATGTACATCCATTTATGTCAATGGCAACAGAATGAATTCTGGTTTACAAATCAAAAGGAAATAGAGAATTTCTGCATATTCAGAGTCCTGCCAAAGAGCTGTTTGCACAAAATACACTCTGCAGACTTTACTGAGATATCTACAGAGAAATGTTTCCTTTACCAGGACATGCTAAGTAGATCTGTGGTTTGGAAAGGGCAGGATGAGTGCTGCTCAGAATGATAAAGAGCAATACCCAAACAAATTAGAAAATATTAATATCTATAAAAACACATTTGTGAAAAAGCTAGTTCAGCTTATTAGGTGTTCCTCATTTCTTTTGGCTTCTTGTGACGCTAATTCTGCCTTTTTCTCTTAGTCCCTGGTGATATTCAGTGTGTAGTTATCAACTTTCTGCTTCTGCTGAGATCAAGGGCCCATTTAGGTGCATTCAGCCTGGGCCTACCTGAATTTTCATCTGCAAGCAAGCTGGATACGTGTTCATTTTAGTGGTAAAATCTGCGTCTTAAATATTTGCAGAGATACACGCATCTGTTGTAAAACCACAGATGTGTGTCTCTGCAGATATATATACTTCAGTGTGATATATTATGTTTTATAATTAAAATTTTATTGAATTTTAATATAAAAACAAATTCATACATTAAAAATTAAGTAGAGAACAAACATGTGTGGTATCAGGAGGATACAAGCTCTGGTACAGTAGGACAACAACATCTGACCTATAAAAAACACCCTGCTTTAGTTATAAAATACCTTTGTGGCTAGGAGATTAGTGTGATATATTATTGAGGTTCCAATATTTGGAAAAATAATACCATTTTGTCACTTCCATTCATGAGTAAAGAAACAGTTTTTGAAGTCCCTTTATTAAACACTTGAAAGCAAATGGATTTAGACAGAGCGAGCATGGTCTCCCAACAAGCAGAGTAAGTATTATTTATGCTATATAGTTAACATTTTTGAGCAGACTAAGTGGTTCCTTACAGTGCCCTATGCAGTGCATTAATTCAGATGCTGGAGTTGCTTGGGCTTGCATCGGGAAATAATGCAGCCTTTGCTTGCAGTCTTACCTGGTCAGATCCCTCAAGGACATTAAGGTAAGCGCTGGCGGTACATAAAGTAACTTAATCTTCTTGGGACGTGCGATAAGCGCATCCTGTGATGCCCAATATGAGGAGGGTCTGGAGTACTTTAATGACAAGATTTAATCTCTGTATCACTGTCAGCTTTGGGGACGAAATTGCAGTGTGGAGAAAACAACAGTGATAACGAGATGACTTCTCTCCACCTCCTCCTACTCACGGGCGCTGTGTTATGCTCCCTTCATGGAAAGCATTTTCCCTGTGCAGCACCACTGACAGAAAGGAAGGCACAGCACGGGAAGTATGCAAATACCGGGGAGAAAAAAGTGCTGAAATATTTGAATACTGTTACATAAAGAGGTGATGTGCCTTTGCCTTGAACGCTGTATTCATTTCCATTTCAAAAAATGGAAGTACAGCTGAAGTATGAAAAGTTCATAGACGGTTGATGGAAATGATTAGACAGAGGGCTAGGTCTGTGCATGATGAGAACCTGTCAAGACTGGAAGATTAATTTTGTGGCTAACAAGAATGAAAATAGTAAAGAGGTATCAAATAATGAAAAGCACTCAAGAAATTGTTGAGGATACCTTTCCCCCCCCATTTCTGCTGATACAAGGATATAGGAGCAGCCAGAAAACGTGGCAGGGACCGCACCTCAGGCTCGTGACAGCGGGCGGACGTTTTGCAGATGGGAGGTAAGGTTTGTTGCCACAAGAGCTCAAGAAGTTTGGAGGATCGTGGATTCAAAAAATGAGCAATTAGAAATCTGGCTAGCAATATTTGCATTAGATGAGGAAAAGCTAAGGGATGAGTAATCTCATTCCTCGTTAGCTGCTGGGACAGAAGAAGGTATTTCCCAGGGGTGCATCGTCCCTTTGCGGTGTCCCTTGAATCTTTTCCAAGGCTTTTGGAAGTTGTTGCCAGAGCTCGACGTGCTCCCTTACCACCAGCCCTCTCATCTTCAACACCACCATCCTCAAAGGGGAAACCAGGCCCAACTCTGTTTAAAAGTTAAAATTTAACTTTTAAATCAGTTCCACAATCCCCTCTGTATCATCATTTTCCCCCCCTCTTATTTGAGAAAGTTCTTCAAATCAGGTAAAGAGCAATATTTGGGAACTTCATTGATGAACAGAGGCAAGCTTATCGTGACTGCAGACTCCAGGAATTCTGGGCAAGAGGCTTTCGGAAGGACCACATACAAATGCACGCGTGCCTACGCGTGCTCACATGCCTGCACGCATGCCCTGAACTTACTGTGACTCTGCGCCTTCAACTTTTAACACACTTCCCCAATTAAGCTATTCAGGGCTCACACTTAAATAGCTGTCCTCAGCTGCTGCAAATTGATTTATCCCCTGATGACAGTCAGAGCTGCTGGAGAGAAAGAATTCTTTAATTTAGGTGGTGTTTTCTTTCTTACTTTTGCCTTTTCACACTGACTTTAACTTGCTTGTGCTTTACGATTAATTCTAGATGGCAAGATTAGTGTGTGTGGGAGTGTATATCTCAGCTCCATTTGGCATGAATATTTGTTTTCCTTTTTATTAAATGGATGAATTAAAATAGGATTTTATTGAAGTAGATGAAACTTTTTTTTTTTTTTAAAAGAAGGCATTTTAGATGAGGACTGCTAAAACATCCTAGATCTTTTCTTAAAGGCAACTTGTTATTTGTGCTCTGAGAATTTACTGAAATAGTGGTTTTCAGATTGGAAATGGCATATTTTTTTGGTTTATAAAAAGGTGATGGCTTCTATCTAGTGAAGAAGGGGTATTTTCCTCTATTTATAATTTACTTGGTTAATCGGCAACCAACACATCTCAGCATGCAGCTGAGTTATATACCATTTACAGTTTATATAAAATGTTGCAGCCCATCCAGCATAAACCTGTGATGAAAGATTGTGTTATACACAGATAATCTATAGCTCTCTCAAATGATTACTTTATGATTGTGCATACAAAGAACATACACCTTGCTTAATTTTGGTTTGGAGGAAAACAACACCCAAACTTCAGAAATGATTAATAGTCAGTACCAGTAATTTGTTTTGGAGACTGACTGTCTTTATGTTATCACATGTCCCATTAACACTCGCAGGAGCGTATTGATTATACAGAAACTAACTATACATGCAATTATTTCACTGGAAAGGATCAACAAAAAGAAAGTAAAAGCCCATGTTTCAGACTTAGAGATTTATAGATGTCTCTTCTGAGTCTGCAGCAAATTAATATACAGATAAAACAGAAAAAGTAAAATTTCTGTGCTAATCTTATTAGATATTGTTTTGGTACAGCATATATTTAATATTTTTTCACTATCAAACTGTGCAAAGGAAAACAGAAATTCTGTGAACTTGTAGTTATCCCCAAAAGCTTCATAGCTGGCTGCCAGTGTTTGCAGAAGGTAGTGAGCGTGTTTTATTACTTTTTTTTCAAGTTGCTCCAGTGCTAAAATCTAGATTCTCCCATGCTGGGCATACGGCTTCTTCCTCCTGCAGCTGCCACGGCCAGGGACAGCGTTCACGTGTCCGTGTGCTGGGTACCTCGGAACAGGGAAAGGGAAAGTTATCACCCTTGCTATGTTGATGCTCTTCTGACCTGAGGTTTCACTCAACTTTCTGGAAAATTCGCCTTGCTCAGTCTCCGTCTCAGCTCTGGCTGTCTTAAATCAGGCCTGAGAAAAAGCCTGCTGAGCTACCGGGGAGCCTTGAAGAAAATCCTTATTGTTAACAGAAAATAACAACCTTTATACAGCGCTTTTTATATCAGACTGTAAAATTTAATCGAGGGTTTTATCTTACTGTAGAAATTTGTTTTTTTATAAAAAGCCCAGGTAACATTATCATTTCTGTTCAGTTCTTTTTTTTTAAGGAATGTCTGCAGTAATGAACTCTATTTTTATCTAGATACTTTCAGGAGTTGTACCTGTTGAATGTTGCAGGACTTTTCCAAGGGCGAATTTAATTCCTCAAGGGATTTGGAAAAACCTCAAACCTCCTCACGATGTTAAAGGATTTTCTTTTCTCACATCCAACATAGCAGTGTCTTGGGGAAAAAAAAAAATATCTATTTTATGGGAACTTAGTGAGGAACACAGCCTCTGCCTGCCCCCCCCCCCAGCACGTACCCGAGGCCGGCCCCCCCCCCCCCCCCCCCCAATCTGAGGGATGGGGAGCTGCAGCCCAGCCGGGGATTTTTGTGGGGGATGAAGCCTGCAGGGTTGATCCATCTCCTTTGGCATCAGATGGCGGGGAGCAGGAGCCAGCTGGAATAATCCCGCGGGATGGCCTAAACGCTCGTGTGTTTTGCAACACTTTGAGGCTTTTTTGATGCTTCTAAGAAGGAATGCAATTAGCTTTTCAATGATAAATAAATTAAAGATAGTTGATTTTGCCTTTCACACATTTGTTTTCTTTGCTTTCATAAGGGACTGCAGCCTGTTTATGATTTTCTTAGAAGTTTGAGAGACTTGCTCTCGCTCAGTGACAAATTCTCCCCTCTAGGCAGCACAAGAAGGAAAAAAAAAAAAAAAAGGAGAAAAGCAAATAGTGGCAACCTGAAAATGGACAGTGTGTCTGCAGGGAAGGGAAACCCCTCAGGACCCCCAGAAGTTTGGTTTGGTTTCTGGCTGTTTATTTACGTAATTAGAGCATGTAATTCTACAAAGAGAAATTAAAAGCAGCAACAAAGGAAAAAAAAAATCTCAGAAAAGCACAACCAAATAGGTTGGTTATCAAGGACCAGAGTAAGGCTCTGGTGGACCTTCAAGTCTGAAAGCTCAGGATGGCTTTGTCTCAGCAGCTGGCAGTCACCATCTGGTCACTGGCATGGATGGGACTTGTCATCTCCTGCTCAAGTTCCCAAGTTCCTCCTCCTCCACCACCACCACCACCACATGTGGCTGAGAGAAGCTCCTGACCAGTCTGAGAGACAGTTGAGGACTGTGCTTTGGAAAACATCATCCAATGGTCTGCAATAGAAGACAGTTGCCGTTATTTTGAACTTTGTAATGACTTAATACTTTACAGCGTGGTGTTCATACCCATACAGACAAAGCCTTCCTGTTGTTTCAGAGTTTCAAGTAATTCAAAGTGGCTGGTTGAAGAAGGAAGGGGAGTACTGCCACCAACTTGGAGCTGCTAAAAGGCTAGAATTGTAGCATTTGGAGAAAGTCTTTTGCTTCAGGACAGAAACTATATGAAGAAAAAATGCTTAAAGTAACAAGAGTGGGGTTTGGATTTTGTACAGAAGAGAAAAATACTTCTAAAAAGAAAATCAGTAAAACCAAAAAATGCTCTGCATAGTCAAATTAAAAGTGAGGTTATTAAGGTCAAAGAAAAGGTGTTGTGTTTTTTTTTTAAAAAAAAAATAAAAATTGAGAACTATACAGCTGATGATTGTAAAAAAAAGCCCAAAACAAAAATTGTGATTCTTTTTATAGCTCCTCCTGAATGCAACACAGTGCTTCTGTGGAAGGTCAGTCATCAGGAACTGATCCGGGATGATAGAGGTAGGTCCACGACACGGCTGTACAAATAATTTCAGTAACATAATATGTGACCGATGGGAATGAGGCTGTTCTGTCTCTGTGTGTATTTCCATCATGCCCATCACAGCTGTATCTGGTGTGTGAGATCTAATCAAGTGCATTGCATTAAAGCAAGGAAATAATGTGAGCAATAGCCTAGCCAGCAGGGCATATCCAGACAATCGGAGCAGCCCGGCTGCCCTGAACTGGAACTTGATAAACTCCAGGAAGTGGAGAAATGTCATTTTTTTCCTTCCTAGGCAAAGCCTTTATCTGTGAGCTGGTGTGAGTCCACACAACACTGAACAGGTGGGGGAAGAAAGGACAGCCGGTGCCCACCCAGGACAGGAAGGATCACCATGGACCATCTCCTCTGAAACGCCCCCCCATCACCTCACAGGGGCATCTGCTGGGTCTGCCATAGGTCCCATGTGGTGGAGTTGATGTCTCTTCTTAACCACGCTGCAGTAAACTGGGCACCAAGGCAGGTAAAGAACAAGAGGGACTGTGAGGAGACATAATTAGAAATTACTTCCAAGCTGTGGTTCTCCTTCTCCGAGAGGAGCATGGGAGGACTGCTTGGGCTAGGTTCTGCTGAAACAAGTATCTCAAAGGTTATTGAGAAAAGCCTTATAGATGATGGTGTGGAAAGTAAGCAAAGAGTAAGGTGGAAAATAAATTGGAGTTGCCTAGCACTGAATGGTCAGAAATAGTTGGAGTACCAGAAACAAGATGACAGGCAACTGCAGAGGTTTGGACATCTGCTGATGCTGCCTACTGAGAAAAAAAATAGAAAAAAAATTTAAAGAAAGCAAAATACACGATTCATATTGTCAAAGTGAAATGAGTCCCAATGTGCTTAACTTCAAGTCCCCTGACCCACCATGGGAGTGGTAGGAAGGAGCTGCCCACGTAGTTTGGGAAGCACATGCAGACACAGGACAGGACCATGGGAAGGGCAGAAGGGTGGGACCTGCGTCCACTTGTCAGGCCTGTAGTGAGCACCTTGCCTGACACTAAGCAGAGACAATAAGTTTGTAATGACCTAAATTCTTTTAAAAAGGAGAATTACTGATGTATATATTCAGGTCAATAGCACTTTCCCCAGGTTTCAATAATCGGATCAATTATCTGAATCCAATATAATCTTATTAAAGAAATTCAGAATTATCTTTAAAATAGCTGGCCTTGTAGTCCCTGAGTAGGTTACAAAAACTGCTATGAAGAATTACTGTGACCTACTTTCTGGGCGGTACAGATATCATTATCATATCAGAGGTGCAGTCTGATAAGACTACATAACTTCCATCTCTTATTGAAGATAGTTGGGCAAAGAACTAGCACAAAACTTTAATCTAGGTCCCCAAATTAATTTTTTTTTTCAAAAATAACTTCTGGAATTAGAAAAAAGCCGAAGCATTGCATGTGAAGAAGTGCTTATTTAAGGAACTGCACAAGTAATAGCCAACAACGTGATGAACGTTTTTAAAGCACATGGGGTGGGCATGAGTTATTGTTGTTGCAGGTCACAAATGATTGTTTAGCTCTTGACAGTGTAGGACACAGCCAGGCTGACCAAGGGACACTTTGCACCCACTTCTCGCCAGTGTAAATGCGTATTTGAATCGCGAGGCAGAGGAGGAGCAGGACTGTTATATTGCAAGAGCTAAGAGAGAGCCTTTCAGCCTTGTCACTGCCAGGTGGGAGATTTGGTTGGTAGTTCTTCTGAGAAAATAGCTTTGCTCAAATTTGGCTGGGAACTCTTACTTATATTTCAAAGGTTTTCTCTGACATGGCAGCACGTGCAGAGCTGGGCTGGGAAATGAGGCTGTGCTGGGCAGGACTGTGCCAAAGGCACTTGTTGTCTCTGCAGGAGCAGCTCTTTTAGTGCCGTTTACATCTCTGAAGTAAACCTGGCCCCTGTGCTGGGTGCATTTAAAAGCAACGTTTGCTTAAGAAGTACCCTTACCTGCATGGGGCTAAAGTTTGGAGCTGGAAAAGACAGCAGATGTTTAACTGTGATGGTAGTGGAGCCAGGATGATCTCTGCACCCACATGTTTCTGAGCCGGCAGCCCTCTCTCAGGCAGAAGAACCCCGGAGAAGAGTGGTAGCAGGTACCTGGATGGCCAGTTTTACCTCCATTCTGCCCTATGCCATGGTGCTTGCAGCGGCCAGTCCAGCTGTAGCTCATTTTTGAAGATGCTACACTCCTAAGAAAAGCATCACTGTTGTCATCATGACTTAAGGAGATTCTGTGAGCTCTGCAAACACAGAATCCCTCTTTTCCAATAGGCAAAGCGTGGGGTTGCGACAAGACAGGTGATACCAGCATGTGAAGCTGCTACTGCCTTGTGCTACGGCGGGACCGGGGGAGATGGCATTGGCAGTGCTGCTGGATGTGCTTGCATCCCCTCCTGTGCCACTCGGTCTGCTCCCACGCTCCTCGATGCCTCCCCCCCGCTGGGCTTTGCCTTTCCCTCCCAGCAAAGCTGGGCAGCCCTCACCCATCTGACCATGGTTTCAGGGGTGAATGAGGCACCGCTGGGATGATGAAGTGTGGGGAGCAGCAGTGGGGCTGTGGGACGGCTGTGGGACCCCTCCACCGCCGGAGCCAGCTGGGGCAGTGAGGGGAGACAGAGTATTTTTATCAGTTAATTAGAAAGCTGCACTGGTAGGAGCCCGCGCTGTCGGGCTGCTTTTTCCTCTTTGAGAGTGCACAGCAATCACCGTCCCAGCTGCTGTACACCGGCCCCGCTCGTGCAGACCAGCCAGCAGAGTCAGGCCCTCCTCCCTTCGAACCGGCTGGCTTTGATCTCCCCCGTATCAAACCAGTTACAGCCTCAGTAGGATAGTGGGAGGCAGCAGGCGCCGCGGTAGTTAGTGGTGGCATGTGGCTTAGGGCAGGCACCTTATCTCCGTGCAGTGCAGTCAGCCGCCGATCTGCGGCGTGACATCAAGGCAGGTCTGACCGACTGGCGCTTTAATTAGGAGGCTGAAATTATAATATTATGTTAAAGAACAAAGAGTCTCCAAAGAAAAATATGTGCTGCATATCTGACAAAGATAAATTGGATTATTCAAAATATTCCTGATGAAATGTTACATTTTGCAACTAATTATCAATCTGTTTTATCTCCAGACCAGCTGGGCATTTTTGTGCATGCAAGACCTGCCTTACCAATGATCTTAAGATGTCACTGTAGCGTTTACATCTTTTATTTCAAGATTTAAATAACTAGGAAGTAGCTAATGTAATTCACTGCTGAGAAGAAAGGCTAGTTAGTTGAATGCTTTCCAAAGTGATCTTCTCCTAATGAACTTCTTTGGACTGTGAGTAATGAGGCTTTATTCAAATAATGTTGAAGAAAGATTTTTATAATGTAATTTTTAAAGAAAGAGCAATATTTAATACTTTTAAAATATCTTTATTAATCCTAGAGTGCCTCGTGTAGCATTAAAGCATCGTGAAAATTTGGTATTGTTCTTTCTGAATGCTACTTTCGAGATTAACAGGTTCTAGTTGCAGTGGAGCTGTGGAAATCTGGCAAATATCTCGTAAATGTGCAGTGATATCTTACAAGTTACCATCTGACATGATTACAGTGCCATTTTGCTGTAAAAGCAGGTATTGTTTAAGTATATTTATACATCAGAGTAGAAGGTAGCTGCCCCGATCCCTAGTCAGACAGGATGCCTACCTGAAGCAGTGTGCTTTGCGACCTCTGTTACAGCTTGCCATTTGGGACAGCTGTGCCTAGATTAATCGGCTGCAGGTGTCGTTAAAATTTTCTTTTTTTATGTGTGATTTTGTTGTTGTTTTCAATTGGAATCAGAGAAAATACCTAACAGGTTCCCTTCGATAGCAGGTTTCTACAACATTTTGCATTCTTGGTGGCATTATGACATTCTGCTGGAACTGTTCTGGCATTATGGGACTGAACTGAAAGGGTGACCTAAGAAAAGTAAATAAATTAGATTTCTGACATGAGGTTTAGCTTAACCAGTTGCTAGGAAGGGACAACAATAAATGTCTTTGAGCAAACCCCCACAATTTTGATTAATTAATGAAGTGTAATCATTGGGCATGGGCTGATCTCAACCTTTAAAGAGGTTGACTCCTACTGCATATGGGAACCTGACTGATACACTGTGTAATAATATATTTCTGAAGCTAGCTTTATTTACAGCAGAGGATCCGCTCAAAAAGGACTTCTTAATTCTAGAACTTTAATATTTTTGTTTTTATCTCCCAATAGTTAAATTCTGAACTCCATATTCAGCTTGTCAGAGTTTCCCCAAAGCAGGAACTGAATAAGAAAGCAGGATTTGATCTCTTGGGAAGGCTATTTTTTTTCCCTCCAGATAATTCCTTCTGGGTATTGATGCAGGGGAAAATCCTGGTGGTCTTACTTGTGTAAATAGTCCCTGCCCACGTGGTGTAGCGCGTGGGGAGCAGATCTCTACCATGTAAGAAAAGCCAGCAAAATATATCTGTTCATCTGGGCTGCTTGGCTGCAAAGTGGCACCAGAGGACACAAGCTTCTGCTTCCAGTTGACTTAGGCTGGAATACAACTTGTTTCCTGGAGCCAGGTCAAAATGCGGAGAGTTCAGCCGGTGGCACGTGCAATAAAACCAAACCAGTTTGCTCAGCCCATCATCTTTCCTTCCTGTTTCTAGAGAGTAAATTTTGTCCCAACTAATGATCATCTTAGCTGTTCGCAACAGTTTCCACCCCATTACATAAACAAATGCTTTCTGCCTTTTTTAATCAGGGTCTTCCTGAAGCTGCTCACTACGTTCTCTACCTTTCCATGTGTGTCAAGGTCTGATCCTGCAAAGAGCAAACATCTCAGAGTTCCTTGGCATGCTCACTTTCTCCCCAGATTCCCGTGAGTTAAGGGTGGTCAGCATCTGGCAGGATTTGGCCCTTGCTTTGCACAAAAATCTCTTTCAGTTTGAATGTTCCATAATGTATGTTTAAATAGTGGCAGCTAGCAAAGAACTTTGATGAGGCAAAGGGGTAATTGGATTTTCTTGTTCTATAATTAAAAAGGTATATATTACATCCACATTAATACCAAAAGAGTTCATCATGATCAATGTTATTACAATGAATACCAAAGGATTTAACAGTGATTGGCCACTTAGTTTAAAGGGTACCTGAAATCATTAAATTGTTTGCTGGAGGGCTTATGAAGGCCTATTGGATCGCTTACGACTAAATTTTTTTTTTTTTTTTTTTTTACTACTGGCCTGCAATGTAAGGTTTACTCTTACAAAGTAGGAGCAACAGGGTGATCATTTTCTTTTATTATTCCCTTATTGACTTCAAGTTAATTTTAATCTTTACATTAACTGACCTCTATTAAGCATGCCATGTATCTGATTACACTGTCAAGGTTGAGACCTGAAAACAACCTATTGCACCACGTCAATTGTCCTTCACAGACGCCCTTACTGTTAATCAAGAGAGGAAGATTAAAGGAGATCAGAAATACCAGCCTGAAGTGCATTTTGCATTTGACTACATTGCTCTACCGGTGCGTGTGTGTTGTCCTGGAAAAAAAAAACAACGCAGGGAAACGTAAGCTGTTAGGATCAGCTTCTGCTCAAATCTCTGCAGAGAGAAGTTCTCAAAGCAAGGTTCCGTATGCGACCTCTGCTCTACCCTTGTACATTTTAACGTGTCCATAAAGTCCTAAATTAAGTTATCTCACACTGGTTTTGGATAAACACAACGCGCGTTTTTTTTTCTGCAATATTAAACTGCTGAAGTTGAATTCTGTTCAGTTCTACGCAGGTGTAAATTAGTTTAATTATCTCTCAAGGTGACTCGCTCACCTTGAGTCCTTGGATAGGTGATAGTTGACTCTTCATCAGCACATGGATGTTTGTTCAGACTTTGAGTCAGCTACTCAGGAAGTGGTGTGGTTTGAGAAGGATCTGGGTTTATAGGATTCTTTGTGTTAAAGCAACGACACTAGTTTTTATTACTTTGTGCGTTTAAAGCAGGTTCTGGCAAGCCCCGTTCCCACCTAGGAGAAACTCCGTATGAAGGAGTTGTGCATTCAGCATGTGTGATTTTTTTTAAAGATGTGACCTTGCTGAAATCGAACCCCGTTTTTGTCACAGCATTCAGTAACATGTTCTTTGGCTGAATGTTATTTTTCTGCCATATTTCACCTTACTAATCCCAGCTCTTGCAGGACTAGGGTGATTCTAGAGGAGCTGCTTTTTACTGTCATGAAGGAAATGTCCAGTATGAACAAATGGATGCAGTCTTGCTACCTCGGCTTATTGAGCTCACGCTCATATTAATAACCATGAGTGGAACTTCACATAACACTGATGTTTGTAAATTTCTCATTTTTAAACAACACTCTGCTTCCGAGCAGACGATTGACTTCCTCTGTTTGTTGGCTTAGCTCACCATCAGTTTACTTCCAAAAATGTCCTTGCAACGTGAAAGAATTTTACTGAAGAAATTTGCAGATGAGGCAAGCAAAATAGAATGAAGAATGCATGACAATAAATTTCTCTCAGTTCTGACATCTTCTCCATGTGAGTCACAATAGCGAAAAATCGTCAGGTCCTCAGCAGAAAGGTGATCTGTCAATAATCAGAACATCTTCAGCAGGTTATGTGCCCAAGCATTGCTGCCTTTGCTGTGACAGAATAGCTGGCTATGCAGGTATCTTGTCCCTCACAAATGTTTTATTGACCTAGAGTTTTTGGGTTTTTTTTTGAGGGCTTTTATAAAAGTTTTTAAGCCTATACAAAAATCCATGGGTTTAGCTCTTCTGAAAGGTTTTTGCATTCATAATATTGGTATTTGTTACTCTTCAGCTCTTTGGAAACGCTTGCTAGATCACAAGGCAGAGGTAGCTGCCTTGATTGCCTCTGTTGCAGGTGAGTGCGTGAACATTTTCCTGGGTGGAACTGGGAAACGTTACCGAGCATTAGAACCTGGAGGGATGATAAATAGACATGTCAGTATTTAACACTAACCAAAAGCATGTGAGACCAGATTGAACTAATTTTACTAGTAGTTAGTGTAATTAAATGTTTTCACCAGGATGGAAAGTCATGGTTTGAATTTGAAGTAATTTGCCTGACAAATATCAGATGTTAAAATAATTAAAGCTTAGCCATTTATATTTAATCTCAAGTGGATCCATGAAAACAAGCTTCTAAATTATATCAGATTTGTGTATTAATTGACTCATGGATTTTTAGACCAACAGGGACTATTATGGTCATCCAGTCTGGCCTTCTGCATAAGCGATCATGGAATTCCACCAAGTAATTCATGCATTCAACCGCTATTTTTAGAAGAGATCCGTACAAACTGAAAAATTTAGAATGACTTCACAGCCTTTGTAGTCTTATTACATAGAAAATCTGTAGAAATACAGAAGCTCTAGGTGAGCATGGAAAGATAAGATTTGCACAGGTACAACTGTTATGGAGTTAGTTCCCAAACTTTTGCCATCCTCTTGAAGTGATTTTTAATACTGGTGAAAGGGAAAGCATCAAATTGTCTTTCAATTTCAAAGAGTCAAAATTAGGCCCTTTTTGTGTAATTCTGATGAAGCTATAACAATGAGCCTGGTGTCTAGTCCACATTCTGGTTTGCTGGTTCACCCAGTGTGGTGATAGCTCTGTTGTATTATTTTTGCAGTATGTCAGTCACAGGACAACTTTGACTTGAAATGGGGGTTTGGCTTTGTTCTTCATCAGACACCTGTGTTACAAAATGAGGTAAATAATTTTACTGAATTAATGTTAAATTCAAATTAGTAATTAAAAAATGCAGTAGTGTTAATTTATTCTTTTGATAAAGCACCCTATTTTTCATGTGGTAAACCCAATGACTCCAATTGCTTAAACCCTGAATTTCTTTGTAGAGGTGCAGTTTTGGTAAAAAAACCTTGATTTTGTCTTATTTGATTCTATTAATATATTTTGAAAGTTTATGAAGCAAAAATGCTGAAATTATTGTTGAAAACTACATATGTATGTGCCTAGAAAACATATATGAATGTATGTAAAAAAAAATGACTGATTCCTCCATGAATATAATTATGTTACTATAGTTTAAAATTTTCACCTCTTCAATTCTAACAGTCTCATGTACATGACTTCACCTTTGATGATCTACTGATGTAAGAAACCAGTGTCCTTGAAGTTAAACGTTTAGGTTAGTGGGTGTTAATGTCAGAGACAGTGTTGTCGACTAATTGCTAGGTCAACTACTGCAGTCTAAAAGGTTCTGAACTGGCTTTGAATATATCAAATATTAAATAATTATGGGAAGAAGAAAAAGAAAAGAAAAGGAAAGAAAAGAAACCTCTTTCTAGCTAAGGAATCCAGCAGGTGCTTTAACAAGTGAGATGATCTTTTTGGAAGACCTACTTCAAAGTATTAAAATCCTCACTTTTTTTTCAGTATCCCCAGCCTAAACAAAGCTTCATGAGCTTGGACAGTTTGTTTAACTTTCCTAGGAGCTTGTTGAGCTTATTTTCAGTATGGGGGATCCCAAGAGCATTTAGCTTATATAATCAATTCTACATGTACTAGCTTTTTCTTAATATAAAAATGTCTGGTTGCCACATAGTAATGTCAGTTATTGGGATTCAAGTCAATAGTAGTATTTGTTCTCTAGACAGAAGAGTCACCTCAAAACACTATGACATTCATTAATTTGATCATTGTGCTTTATGCACACAGGCTTAACAAAACCAGACTAACCCAACTCAGAAATGCTTCTACTGTGTGGTTACATTCTGTTCTGAAAAATAGGTTTATCACCTAAAGGTGGCTATCTACTTTGATTAGACACAAAAGCTGCAGATCTTTAAAAGAAACTGAGAATGATTTGAAAAAAAGATGTGTTTATGCATCTTTATGACTTAAATCACAGCATATGTATTTATATCTTTTAAGGCACTGAGCATCTGTTCTTCCTCCTCTAAGATGTGTAAACAAGGATGCCTTGCCTTTCCATAAAATATACCTTATTTTTACAAGTCTAACAGATGCACTGTGGTCGATTACAAGGCATCTTTAAGGCAGTCAGCTCTGCTTGTTCTAATCAACTTGCTGTATGAACTGGATCACCAAGGGATTGGCAAGAGTCGGGAACAGCATTTAGCACTTTACTGACCTTGAGTCCACCTTTTCAAAACTCCTTCTGGAACTAAGATTTTTTCCAGCCATTTTCAAGTGATTTCTTCCACTTTCTCCTGAGACTAAACCACTTGATTGACCCATGATGTTAAGCGAAATTCTTTCACTGGAAAAGAAAAATTGTTGGTAGTCCTAGACATAAAAATATTCATTAACTTTTTTTTTAGTGGCTAGCATTAAAATTTTCAAAAAGTTCTCAACATATCTATACATCGGCCTAGACTACTTGACAATGGATGTTTTGGAATCTTTTAATTGGGAAAGAAGATGGAGTAGCAAACATGCAAGCGTAGCTATAAATACTTTGATATTGAATTTTAAATGTATGATTTTTAGCTGTGTTTTAACCTTGTGGATACCACAATTATATGTGTGTGATAGCATTTTGTCTCATTTGAGAGTTGATAATAACTGAGAAATGGTTACTGAGAACTTCTGAAATTCTGTCAAGTAGGAAATTAAGGGATAAGAGAAGACTTTTTTAAGAAATAAAAGCTTTTATAGCTGAGATCATAATAAATTATTTCTCAGCATTCCTTAGAAAGAATAATACAGCTAAAGTTTTTACCATGTACCTTGGTAAATCTCTGGTCCTTGGTAAATCTCTAGCTAACAGTACCTACATGAAAACATTCCCCAAAGGGTTGTGATGACTTTATGCTAAATAAGTGAACACAAGGAAATCTTTTTTTTAAATTTTTTTTTATTTCTAAGTCACAATTATGTCTTATATTCTTGCTTAAACTTGGTAGACTTTGTGTGTCATAAAAAAAACGGTCTTTGCTTTAAACTTAGGACTAATCCATGCTAAACTAAGTGGTAGAAATTGCTCTCATGATTGATGTATTTTCTAATATTGTAATCAGAATTACCTATTTCCATAAAGGAAAACCAAGAAAAAAAAAAAAAGAAAAGTTTTTTTCAAAGTATTCAAAAGTATTTTTCAAATATTTTTCAAATATTTTCAAATATTTTCAAAGGTTAACATTATTTTGAGGCATTTACATATTATTATTTCACAAATGACATCATCAATGACTATAGAAAATATATACCAAATATAAAATTCTACAACATTAAATGTTCTAGTAGTTCTGCTATGGGTAAACATGTTTCACATTACCCTGCCAATTTACTCTCTCAATTTATTAGACAGGAAGTTTTCCTGTTGAAACGTATTGAACTAACATCCAAAAATGCAGCTTAATCACACACTGAAGCACAATTTGTAATCCTGTTTTCTGAAACTCTGAATCTTGAAAGGTTAAACTTGCTCTCCAAATGTCCTGTTATTCCTCTTTAAAAATAATTCCTTGGTGCAGAACTAGTTTTTGCTTGGTTTTCTGTGCAAAAAATATGGAACAAACACTGAACTGATCAAAGTTTAAGATGAACTCTTTGGAAAGAAGATATGTAAGGATTTATTCCTTTTAAAATTTATATTTGGGACTCTGTATTTGTTTGCTCTGAATAGTTATTAATATATATATATATATCTCGGCTGGATGAATTATTGGTTGCTAGGTATTCATCCCCCAAAACATCTAAAACCTATGGCTTGCCATTGGCCTCTGGGTACTAGTGAACTACAGTGTTAATTTTATTGGTCATAGGGATTTCCTCCTTCTGGTCACTTTTCCGATGAAATAAACAGTGTAACACCTAGGACCCAGTTCAGACCTCAGCTGCACTGACAAGATCTCTTCTGCGGCACATAAAATAGGGTATGGCGTGTACAGTATATGTAATTTAATTTTACAGGCTGAACAGTTATTCTCTAATCCCCTTGCTCTGCTATGTCAGAAAGCAGGACTTGATGGTTTGTCTGGGTTTCTGTGTTACAGAGGTGATACTGGGTCAGTAAAACAAACAAACATGAAAAAAGGAAGCCGTAAAGTTGCAGAATAGTTATATGCTACAGGCAAATTCATTGTAGATGAGAGAAAGATGAGTTTTATAGCTTAGGAAAAATCCTATATGCATCCCAGCAACAGAATAGGACTCAAGTTTATGAACACATGGTACAAAAATTTGTGTAGCCTTTGGTATGTTTTTTTATCTGCTGGCTCATCTATAAAATGAGAATATTGATTCTTATCTCTCACCATCTCCTGTGAGGTATTTAAGAGTATATATAAAGCGCCTATAGACCAGTATACTCTACAGAGGTGCTTTAGAAGTGCAAAGTACTTTTAAATGGTGTAGATGTATGTTACGACAGGTTGTGTTTGAGGGTTAATTCACCTAATGACGCTCCATTTTTTATGGAGAAGATGCTTGGGGCTTGCAAGACTGCTTTGCAATGGAGCTAGCAGTGTCTACTTGAAAACAGAGCTGGAAAAGTCAATTCAGCTGTTGCTCAGGTTAAAGTGAAGATTGCATTGTTACACCTTTAGTTGTGTTTCTAAGGACCACTCTGGTTGAATGTAGACTGTATTAATGTGTATCCGTTATCCATACACTGAGTCAGTCAATGACTACATTGATCCAGTCCTGTGTTTTCTTTCAGAGGATGCTACAATGAGGCAATAGAAATCATTAGGACTTGTGATATTGAAATCCTCTTGGTGCTGGCAGACACGGAGCTCACATTTCACATATTGTTGCAGCATCACAAGAGCGGTCATGCCTAGAATTTCGAGTTAAAACTTTTTGCTTATGTTTTTGTTGAGTGAATCTACACCGTTTTGTTCCTTTCTTTTGTACTTAGGTTATTTCACTGAATTATGTCACGTATGCAAGTCACGTCATCTATTTTCTCAAGTGTGGAATGTCATACCAGGTATGACGTTATACAGATTTCTTGCTTTGATACTTGATTTCTACTTATTGGACTCCACTGACATGCGTCCTAAAGACCATACTTCCTTCTCACTACAAGCTGAGAGTGCTGTAATTGAATTACATTACCAATTAGCATTTGAAAACTTGATGACAATGTATGTGTTAGAGCATATCTGAGACAAGCTGGAGGTTCCTGGTAAACCTAATAGCTGCCTTTGAAGGTTTGACACAGCTCTTCCAAAAACTTGGGACCTCAGGGTTATAATGATTCATCTTTTGGAGGGCTCTGACCTTCTTAGGAGTTGTCACAAAGATTTTAGTTAGCCAGGGCTTTTGAACCCTCACTTTTTCCAAGAAGCTTTTGCAAACAGCAGAGTGTCTGGATACTTAATAGGCTTCCAGAGCTGATACCTTCTTCATATACTAGTAATTTGGTCATTACAAAAATGTTTATGAGCCCTTCTACAGAGGTCAATACAGAGGCATGGAACAGAAAACAGTTCTTATTCCAATCTATACGTAAAAAATCTACTACAAGTAGAAAATACGAAGAAATGATGTGACGCTTACTGGTTAGCATTATACAGGGCCGTTTCATCAATCTGCAGCCTCATTATCGTTGAGTTCTTTAGTATATTCATAAAGGGAGAAGGTGAATAATGATCTAGAATTGAAGAGTTGGAGGCATGAAACAAAGAACATTCAAAAAGCTGCAAGTTTAATTTGGAGAACATGGTGAAGGAAGAAATGGCAGAAGTGAAAACAGAGGAGAAATTTGAAGGGGAGAACACTCACCCAGTCACACAAGTAACACACCCCACTAAATACACCAAGTAACATATGTTAATAAATCTGTGTGCAGGAAGGTGAGTTGTCAACAGGTCATTCCAATTTTCAAGTAAGGTTTGTCCTTGCAGGTTTTCTTCACACCTCTCCTGATGGCTGCAGGATTAAAACTATAAAAAAAGCAAGTCATAGAAACAAATTGAAAAATGCCAACCCTCCCTCTAGCTTCAAGTTTCCTTTTGAAAAACTGCTAAAGAAAAAAAAAAAATCTCCTCAGAAGAACATTGCTGACTCGAGGGATGGAAGAACTAGGGTACGGATGCTTTAGGAAATGTGTCAGGCTGTTGGAGGTAGGTTATGGAGCTGATTCAGCTGATCTGGATATATTAGCTGGCAGTCTCTATGGTCTACCCTGCCTGAAAATGCCAAATATTCCTTTAATTTCCTGTGGTGGACCTGAAGACGTGTTATAAGGTGGCTTTTTCTAGATGATCCTGAGATAAACTGAAACTTCATAAGAAAAGCTGTTCTCCACAGTAACTCCACTGCAAAACCAAGGACTTTTGGATAAAGTTTTGTTAACACGCTGTTAAGGAACAAAATGTTATTGAAGGCATTGTCATACAGGTGAAACACTAACCCAAACTCTTCTCTGTTTGTTACTATTAAAGACCCCTTGGCACTTTTCATGAGAGCAGAGGTGTGAGCCCTGGTGTCCTGGCCAAATTCCAGCTTGGGTAATTAAATTCTGCTTTCCTAAAATCCCCCCTGTAGTTTCAGCAGAGTACAGTATTCTTCATTTCCTCCCTGAAACTGCTGTACAGAATTGCTTTGTGCTGGTAAACAGCTGCCACATCTCACCCCAGAGGAATTGTTGCATTTCGGTACCGAAGCACTCTCTTTCTCTCTCTCTCTCTCTCACACACGTACAACATGGTATTGCCCTGGAGCACCCATGAGCATCCCTTCTCGCTGGCGGTGTTGGAGGCAGTAAGTATGCAAGGCACAACACGCCAAGCTCTGTCTCTGCAAAGCAGCCCCGGACTGCGTTCCCTTCTCTTACTGCAATATCAGTAAGCTGTGCTCCACTTCAGGAATTCAGATTAAAAATACCTTGCTATTTCTAAAGAGCTGGGGAGCTAAAGTGCTGCTACCCTTGATTTCTAGATATTGGTCGTATCTGGTAAATGGTTTCATTTTCTTTGCTGAGGAAGAAATCTTGAGTCCACTTCTACTGGGGCTTGTTAAGCTGTTGCCTTGGGGGCCAGTTGATCAGTTGTTAAGTAGTAAGCAGCTTTGGCAGTCAACAGGCATAGGATCCCCTGCAGCTACTCCAGCCTGCCTGTCCTATCATTCTTTATAGAGGTAGCAGAGTATTGTCTTAGAAGTGCAATAATGGCAAAATACGATCAGATATTGTTCATTCAATTTTGCATGCGTCGGTATTTTAGAAAAGTGCATAACATCTGTGTGGACATATATATACATATATTTACTTGTCAATAGTGGCTCTGAAAGTCCAGCTGAGAATTTTTTACAGAATTCTTTTGATGATAGATCAGGGACTCTAAGTGAAAAGACAACAGCCTGAGAATTGTGTGAGCTGCACCGAAAGCTCCTCAGCTGTTTGTCCTGGCTGTTATCAGCCAGCTTCAATTCACCAGGAAAAAAAATGTGAAGATATGGTAGGGATTACAAGGTGGGTTTTTTTTTCTAGGTACTCCAGCACAAATCACGGCCAAGCCACAGAGAGCCATGCCTGGTGCAGGGCAAACCTGACACACTTTTATCTGACAGCAAGGAAGCTCTTCAATCGTAATGCCTTCTCTGAATTGTCATATCAAATTGTGCATTCTTATTGACTCTCTAAAGTGTTGTGACATACTTGTGTGAAAGGTGTGATATGTTCTAAGTATTGTGGGAAAAAAGTCAGCTTTGTCATTTCTCTATCTCAAAAACCTTTCAGTGGTTGCAAAAATACCTGTTTTCTAATCCATACGCATACTAAGAAATTTTGTCCGTCTGATTTTAACTTAGCTAAGTGCACCGGGAATGACTCAGAGCAGGCTCGACAGATTTCTACTTTTCACATGCCAGTTGGGTTTTTTAAAATGTATTTTATGCTGGGGTTATTTTGTTTGGTTTTTTGGTTGACTGAATTACCTATATTCCTTGAAATGGTGTTTAGTAATTCTCAGCGACTGCAGAGATACCTACTGGGAAGTGGTCAACTGATCACAACAAACCCCACTGACTCTGGGCTCTCCTACTGCTTTAACTCAATTGCACTTCCTTATCCAAAGCCACATCTCTTAGGAAAATCCCACAATTGGTGTTCACTGTGAAGCATGTTTTTAATATTATCACAGCTGTTTGAAAAGACAAAAGATTAGAAAGTACTATTTGGTACTGAAGGAAGAAACAGTTTCAGGGGATGGATTTACTGAAAACCAGACTCACATTTGCTGCTAATGTTTCCTTCATAGCCTGTCTTCAGCTAAAACATCTCCCCTTTGATGCTGAATGTAACTTCTATGGGTATGAAAGGGAGTGGTCATTCTACATGTGCATCTTGATCTCCTACAGTCTGTAAATTCTTACAGGCAAAATGGAAGCTTGGGATTTTATTTTTTTTTTTCATTTTTGTCCTGTATTGATAATATATTCTTGGCATTCAAAGCTCGTTAGAAAGTCAGATGGGGGAGTTTGGACATGCTAATTAAAAGACAGACAGATTTTAAAGCAAGCTGGATGCTAAAATCAAAGCCCATAGAGCTGATCCATAACAAAAGGACTTGCATCCTCAGGAAGGACTATGAACTAGTTCTGGTGCTGCAGCGAGAGATACTGTAGTGGTAGCCATTTAATCTAAACAGCTGATATTTGTCACATGCGTTATGACACATGGTGACAAATATAGTTACCCATACTTGCTGAAAAGAGATCGGGCAAGATTTTTCAGAAGTGGCTAGTAGTTGCTGCGGTTCAGTTTCTGCATGCGCAGTGTGAACACCACGGGAATGATGGGTTAAGCCCAATTCATTCCACATGGGAAAGGACAGGGGTTTAATGCCGAGTGCCACCTCCTGCAGGGTGGTACCTGTTCCAGGTTTCCGAGTGTATATTTGCTGTTGGTTCCTCCCCAAATGACCTCTCCTCCTCCTCCTCTTCAGCCAGCTTCTCTGCATAAGCACCTATATCAGGTGGAGAGGAAGGAGCTGCAGGTAG
Organism: Microhierax caerulescens; assembly: GCA_035590215.1. Classification (NCBI taxonomy): domain Eukaryota; kingdom Metazoa; phylum Chordata; class Aves; order Falconiformes; family Falconidae; genus Microhierax; species Microhierax caerulescens. The sequence continues at coordinate 51,205,820 of JAVJGJ010000062.1, forward strand.
ATTTTTTTTTCTTATTCTTCTTCTTCTTATTCTTTAATAAGAAGAATCTCACATTAAAATAGTTCATGGCACTTTATAGGCAGAGATCTTAATTTCTAAATTAGTATTGTTTGTACAGCTTTCTGCTTTCCTCCATAGTCACTTTCTTCTGGAGCTGATTCTTTATTAGTGGAAACACCACAGCAGTTGGCTTCTTGCCCAATGGCTTCTTGCCCCATAGGAGACCTCCAGGAGATCTTTTAATACTCTGCAGCCAAATCATTCAGATGCCCTGTCTTAGGACAGCATCTTCTTCCTTTGTCTGTTTCTCCCTCCGAGAGAAAACTTTCTTTTCTATTTTTTACACAAACCCAAGCAAACAAGAGTCTCTGGATCTGTGACTTTAGCCCTACTCATGGCAGGAATCACAGTCTAGGAAGCAGCATCCTCTGCATGTTGGATCCTCAATACATCAAACGACAATGTTGGCATTGTTTTGAGAGGGTTAACTAAGATTAATGAGAAAAGAAACATGAAGCCATGGAGGATCAACGTTACAAATCAATGACTGAATAAATTTAATGTGTATTCCAGCTGTACTTTACCTGGCATGAGATGGATTCTTAAGAGTGTATCTCTTATGCTTCTAAATAACCCACTAAGACAGAAACACTGCTTCCACTTTAATAATGCTTTATTTAAGGTTTATACAGTAGTCAATGTATTGATTTAGGAGGAATTTGTGGAATAAAAAAAGAATGCTTAATAAGGTACAACTAAACTCCTCCAGTGTTCTCCATTCCCCATCCTTAACATTTGTAAACTGTAACTTCAATGTTTTAATTCTGGGGAAAAAAAAGTCATTAAGAAATAAAACCAGACTTGCTGGTAGTCAATGTTTGTTTGAACCTTAGACTTTGCATGGATGAAGTAACTTCCTTGAATGGTGAACTCTTTAAATTGTGTAGCTTTCTCTAACACATTCAGTAACTTTGGAAAGCACCCCTTGTAGCAGCAGATTAAAAGAGAGTGCATATTTTATTTATTTATACCTAATTATTGCTTAGAGCTAGGAAATGCGACCTGTGTCTTCGTGAATTAGATCCTTTGTCATTAAACTTCACGATGGAGACTGCTTGCTTTGTCCCTTTAATCAAAACGCTATTACTCTTAAATTGCCTCTTCAAATTGCCATTTGTCTAGCAAATCTGACGAAGTCGCTTACCTCCTGATAATTACACGTACAAAGCCAGCGACAAAAGGAGAGCTTTTACATGTCTGAACACTTTCGCAGTCCAGCCTCATAATCAGATTCCAGAAATTGAACTTGCAGAAAGTTTGTGCTAGCCTTGTGGATTTTCATTTCAGATGTTGTCAACTCAAGGGCATTTGGACCAATCAATATCTGTCTGTCTTCTCGCACAGAGAAAGTTGGCTATTAGAAAAGAGAGGCTTACAGCAGGCTCAGCCAATACCATTAGCCCTAGCCTAAGGGCAGTTGTGTCCATGTGCCGGGGTAGGCACCTGCCCCCTCCCCTCCCCCACCATTAAGAAGGCCACTGGGGATGTCATTTGGACATAGCGGGCAAAGAGCACTTCTTTATTCTTTCTCTTTTTTACACCCAGACTTCACCAAAAATCAATAAATCTGTTCTTTGCTTATTTTCAGAACTTTACTTCAATATAAGCAAGGACTTTCCTTCCAGCTACAAACTCCAGTAGCACCAAGTCAGGGATTTTTTTTTTTTTTGTGTGTGTGTATTTTTTATTTTCCTTTCTCTGTTCCAATTTGAGAAATAATTGGAAATAATATCCAGTGTTTCTTCCTTTTCCTGCTAAAGATTTTTTAGAAGAAAGACCTTGATCTGCTGACTCTTTTCATGATTCAGCACTTGATTTTTCTCTCCCTGCTGTCCTTTTACTGCTAATGATTTCATATGACCAGGTGATGAAATGACATTTTTCTTTATTTTTTAATCAACAAAGTTTTCTCCATATTGAACTAATTTTGGCTATTTTCTGTGTTAAGGCACTATTAGTGACCCTGCTGCTGATAATGCTTTAAATATGAAACCATCACCCTTGAATTTTAGGCATGGTGGCATTTGTGTATTGGGGAATCGGGTGTGTATTCTGGGAAGGCATCAAGCCCATGCTTGAACGTTGTGAGATTATTTTTTGGAAAAAAAAAATATACTTTCCCCCTGGAATAAGGAAAAAAAAAAAAAATTAAGGGATGAATAAGCTCAGTAACCCAACGACCAAACCAAGTGATCGTGGGAGTAAGTATGGAGCCTGGATGTTAAAAGACCTGCAAGAAATGCAGTTAAATTGTCACCGGTGGGCTATTCACTAAGAAGATAAGAGAGGACAAAACAAGAGAGCAAAAGCAGAAATGGAGTTGATGTGGACAGAGGTAAAAGCACTGTAGAGATGGTCCACCAAAAAAATAGAGGAAAGAGTCTGTAAAGAGAAATTTAGGAATAAACCTTGAAAATGCTAAGATGCTGGTCAAAACTAGGGGAGGGAGCTAGTGGTATTAATTTCATTCAACAGATCTGTGAACAGAATTTGTCGCAATGAGCATTAATAGCTACACTAAACCTTGTCATTTTGGCTTGAAGTCAAAATGGAAAAAGTCCCTGAAAACAGGAGTGTCTCATCCTCTGACCAAAGAGTGGTCTACAGTCCGTTGAAGGCTCAAGTCCTGGAGTTAGGTCCTCAAGTCAGAGCTCAGATGACATTTAATATTTTGATCTTTAAGAAAGTAAATGAGTAGTTAGGCAAATGCAACTTTTCTACTGAGTGTTTATATTGTCCTCAAGCAATTTAGGAGCTTTTCTTAAATAAGAAGCCTAAGATTTGTCTCAAGTAATTCGGTGAAGCTCTGTCAAAGTCAGCAAAGCTGTACTGGTTGAGTCCCACTGCAGACGTGGCCTGAAACCATCAGCCAGTGAGGAGAACTCGGCCATGGAAGACCTTGCTGAATTCCTAAAAATATAATATTTGGATTCTTAGGAAATACCGCAGTATGAAGATTTGGTTTCTGTCTTGAGTCGGGCTTGAACTGCAGAGACAGAAGATGTGCAGAATTAAAAAGGAAAGAGTCCTGGAAACCCCATGAAGCCAGGGAGTGAAAAGTGTTGGCTGGGCCATTTCATTGAGATATTTGGCATTTTGCAGCTTTTTCACTCTAAAGAGCAAGCAAAAAATCTCATTATTAAATAACCTTCAAATGACCTGCGATAACTTTTTAAGGTTTAAAGCTTTTCATCATGCACAGGTCTCACAAATAACCTTGTGAGAGGGGAAATGTGCTGAAAGTTCGCCCAAGCTCTTCTTGCGGTGAACGGCAGAACGGCTTTGCTGAGCAGCTACGGCCAGTTGGGCTGTTTTGAGTTGGGACAGTTTCATCGGCACTTTACCTGTTTTAAATCATCAGCAAGGTGCTCCAAGCAGGATGGTTAGCACCAGGAAGCTTTCTCTCCCACGGTGGCTGACATGGATTATGGGTTCATTTCTCCAAGGGAAGTGTATGGGAGGATCCTTGCGGCTGGAATCCCCGGGAGGTGTTAGTAAGATGCTGGGGTACAGAAAGCAGAGCCAGTGCTATCGGAGAGGAGGACAGTAAGTAGGAAAGTGTTTTATTTTCCTTGAGAGAGTATTTCCATGTGATTTGTAGATATAAACCAGACTTTATGACAATACAGACTAATTTCTCAAGTGGCTTTAAATTAGCATGGTTCTTGGGTTTTGGAGGGGTTTTTTTTCTTCTTTTTTTTTTTTTTTTTTTTCTCTAAAATGTACAAAGTTCAAGTTTTGGGTTCCTCTCACAACTTGGCAAGGTTCATACATTTTCAAGTGCTCATGCAGCAGCACTTGCTGCTTCATTGAAAATAATAGTACTGTGCTAAACAGTATCATCTTGGGATCACTTATGGGATTTAGTGGTGTTTAAGGGGTGAAGGCTAGGATACCATAAAGTGAAAACCTCCAGTGCAAAGAAAATAAGGTGCATTTTCTATAACCCCCTGAAATCACTGCATTTCATTTAGGTGGTTGAAATATATGTGGAAAAAAATATACCAGCAAAATTTTATTTACTGCTCAGGTTATAATGACTTGGTAGGATTTTTTTGAGACTGATGGGTAAAGGGGTAGACTTCATGGCTACTTTATCTCCAGAGTTGAAAATATTTCTTTGTTTGGGTGAGGAAACATGTTATGCTACCAAGTGGTTATTCATTGTATGGATTATTGTTATGAGCTAGAGCAAGATCTTTTATTTTTGATGTTTAAATGGAAAGAAAAAAATAAATACCATGTCCTTTTCAAAGCAAACATTTCAAAATGACTATCAATACCAGCTATTAAAAAAGAAAATAAATGAAGGCTCCCTTAACTGGATGCCCACATCATTAAGCTCCAAGGGACTTTTGTTGCAGACTTTGCAGAGCAAGATCCTACCCTTATACACCTGTCACAGCAAGAAATCTGAGTAAACCAATCACTTCTAAAACTGCCGTCTAAATGTCATTATGATCACTGAGTTATTTGTTTTAGTTTTTTGGTAACATTAAAGTTTGTGCTCATTTACGATTTTGTATTTGCTTTGGAAGGGGTATTCTGAACTAATTAGATTTTGGAGTTAACATCCATGATATGTGTAAATACAGCAGGGTCCCCAGTAAGCTCAGTATAGACCCGCTGTCCTGCGGTGCTGCCATGTGCATTTCCACTTCACTCTTCTGCAGGCTTTGATGAACTCTCTAATGCACACACGGTACTTACCTCAAACCAAAGAGAGAGAGCTGCAGAAAGAGAAACATCAAACAATTCAACAACACTGGTTTCTCACCTGGATGTTATTTGCCAGTTCAACTAAACCAATAAAAGCTGATTTCAAATCCCGGGCATTCATCTGTCCAAAGGTACAGAGTGTTGAACAAAATGTACGAAATAAATTAAATTATGCATTACCAAACGGTGAAGTCTTCTTAAGAAAAAAAGTCATCACAGAACTATTCTTGTTCTATTATTCACATTTTTCTTATTTTGCCAAAATGTTTCACTTCTGTACTTAGAGATATTTTTTTTATTTTTATTTTTTTAAATATATTTTGAAACTGGTCTTTTGGTACTACTAGGTTTACTGGTACATAGGCAGGAATTTGATTGTGACTGCTGTCATTAGAAGAATAAAGGCATCTGAAAGTTTATCCATGACCTTCTTACAATCAAATATGTCAAAACCCAAAATTCAATAACAAAGGTGTAGAAGTGGTTTAGAGTATTAGAAGAGTTCATGGATGAAAACAAAGTCCCACCTCTTAGACTTGAACAGCCCTTTGTGTTTCCAGTTGTACACAGGTAACTGAGCTCTGAAATAAGACTGAAATAAGAGCAGAAGAAAAACACATACTTCAACAAATAAACATTTGAAGAGGATGACCACTCCCTGGAAACATGCTGTCTAGCTCTTTGCTTCACCTTGAGGTGGGAATCTTGATTTTTCCTCTGAAGCTTCTAAACCCAGCTTTGGCCTTGTCAATAAGCCAGTATTAGCATCACATTTCTGCAGGCTCGGTGGGCATGGTCATCTTCTGCTGGTGTTGCACAGCTCACAGCAATAGAGCATTTCCAACTGGAAGAAATCTCAATGACTGTATAAATTAGAAAGCCCACTCAAGCTGCTTATGAACTCAAAAGTCTGTAGAAATTAAATGTCATGAATTTGCCACATAGTCTGCTTATAGGTTCATATTGTAGAGAAATAGTATGCTGGCTAAACCGAGTATGAATTCAAACTACAGCAGGAAATGCAAAAATACTTCTCAGGATGTACTTTAAAAATAATGTGGGGTACTTTTTTTTGTTTTGTTTTGTTTGTTTGTTTTTTTTTCCCTAGGATATTTGGAAATTGCAACATTAACAAGGCATGAAGATAGGGACAGTCAAAGCAGTGGGGATGCAGACTCCCTCATTCTGTTTTGCCAGACTGGTTCACTTTTTAACGGTGCATGCATCCACAGGTATGAACACATTTTTCTGTGGGTTCCCCAGTGTCAACAGTTTGAGCACATTAGTGTCACTTGTGGCTGCAGCATCCCTGGAGCGGGTGCCTGTCTAATGGACAGTGGTGGGAGCCGGCAGACATAAAACCCCTGAGCTGGAGCCCATCAGGCAGCGAGCATCGGATGTGTCAGCTCCTGCTTCTTTGTAGAAAATGTTTCTTATCGTCTCCAGCCTCATTGCTCCCAGTGAGTGTGCATGCCAGCTTTAGTGCCTGCTCCACTTATTTCAGGTATTTTCGTGTCAACATTGCGATAACAGTCAAAAGCCTTATTTTTTGCTGATAATGCTAGGAAATATTCTTCATCTTTGACCAAATTCTGACTTGCTTCATTCTTGTTCAGGCAAAACTCTGGTTGGAAAATCCCTGACTGGAACAAAGAATGCTAGATTCAGCCTTATTGCATATTAACCTAGCAAAAAATTAGAACTGTGAAGATTTTTTTAATAATCTGACCCATCATTGGTCTCTAAGGAAAAAGAAGAATCCATGTCTTAGAATTTTTAAAGACCTAATAAATAATTTGCTGTAACCATAGGGTACCATGGCATAATAGAGCTAAGGTAATATTTAATTTGCTTATTTACAACATTAGGTAAAATATTCTGTTTCTTTTTTTTTTTTTTTTTATAAGATATATTAGTATTTATGGTGATAAATATTTGAAATCTCACTGCCTGGTTCTCAACAGACCTTCTTGGTGTGTTTTGGAGACTCACACGGTTAAAATTATTCCATTACACCATTAAAGCATAGAATGTGCAACATGCCATACACCTCAAGGCATTTCTCAGTTCATTTTTTATCTTTTTGAATACCTGTAGCTTCCTTTCTGCACTAACATTTTACTGCAAGCATTCTCTCCTATCTGCCAGTTAACTTTCCCTTGAAGCCCAGTGGCCTTCTCTGCTTTGGTGGTCACTCAGCTCGCCCCTCTCAGATCTCGGAAGGGGGTGGCAAGCAACATAGTGAATGAAATATCAAGCAAATTGACATCAAATGGCGGTGTGATATCCCCCCCCCC
>JAVJGJ010000062.1:51220016-51233960 GCA_035590215.1 Microhierax caerulescens
GGGGGGGAAGTTCAGCGAGTCTTTGTTGCCAGCAGAGTATCAGCTGGCTTCCAGACCAGGACATTTCCAGAGCTAAACTACAATGTCTTGCATGGCTGAAAATCAAGGAAAATTGCCTGTATTTTGGAATGAAGTTGCAACTAAATAAGAAAGAAATAAAACTCAAAAACAAACAGAAAAAAACCCTCATTGATTTTGTGTTCTACAATACTGGTAGAATCTTGGATAAAAATAGGGGAAATATTTCCAGGTCTGAAACATTCACATAGCTGTTTCTGCATAATAAATACCCATTAGTCTTTGTTCCTTCCTCTAAGTATATGGGTATGCCAGCAAGCAAAAGTAACACTAAAACTTAGCATTATTCGTATTTCATAATATTTACAATTAAGAAAGGAAAATGTCTTAATTCTCAGTACTCATTGAATGAGTTAACATTTCCTCTTCCTGAGTCACCGACTTCTGCTTCTTCGTAAGCTGAACTACAGCAAAGTGGGTCAGGTTTTGAGCGATATTTTGCATACCTCTTTATTTATAAAGAAGGCTAAGAATTTTCAGGGTCCAGAATGTGCTTACAGACCTGAGCTGCTCAAATGCTTTCATATCTTTTCTCAGAACTTTCCCCAATCAATTAGAAAGCTAAATTAAAGAACCTTTTTTATAAACTTTATTGATGATCTTTAGCATGTGTCTCTTTAATTTATAACAGCATATTCTCCCAATTAGTCCCCAGTAACTAATTTTTCAGCTAACACCACCAATGTTGCAAATTTATGTGATCTATGGTTATTTTCAGAATTTATTATTCATTCTACCTTGTACAGAACTGAGGACTGCATTGCCCTGTAATCAGTAACATTATGTACTATAATTTAATTGCACTTACACAGGGTTGGATGCACTTCTCAGAAACTAGCTCTCACCACTGAATGGCTTTGCCTTTCATCTTTTGTGAAGATGGAGCTCTCGACTATCATGCACAGATTCCCAACGGGCTGCACCAGGAGAGACGAGGGAACACAGAAATCTTCAAAGACAGCTACTTTAAACTCTAGCAAACTTGCATCATTTTCTTGCCCATTTTCTCTCACTCCTTCTGTGTGACTTTGTTAATGTTTCAATTTCCAGTTCAGTTCTTTTTCCTTCACGTGTAGTGGAAACTTGGCATTCAAGAGCAATTTCATGGCCCTATTTTAGGTTCTTCCACAGCCCAGGTGGGCAAAAGCTAAGCAAAAAAAAAGGTACACAACTAATATATCACACACAGCAACCTATGCATTCTGCATGTCAGCTACAGGTAGGCATCGCTCCCAGTATCATGTGTTTCCTTAACCCACAGTCCCAGTGCTATGGAGATCATGTGGGTGTGTGTGATGGATCTCAAACAGCTCAGGTTCCTGCAGCTTTTATTTGTGCCTTTGTTTCCCAGCCCAGTCCTCTACACACAGAGGCTGACAAAAGGTGAGGAACGATATTGTATGGCACTGGTTTCTGTTGCTTAGTGGGTACAATTTGTTGCCAATGAAGTCATCAAGAAGATTCCCACTGAATCCACGTGAAGTTATGGTTGCAACCATACCAATAACTTTTTTAAAGTCTCTGTAGCCATGGGGGTGCATTTCTCACAGGCCTGTTAAACCATGTGCTGGAGCTTTGGCTCACCGGGGAAGATTCCCTCTGACACCAGCAAAACCAAGATTTCACTTTTGTTTCTTAGCTCTACTAAAATCTACTTAAACCGACTCAATAGGTGCATATTCCCTGCTACCCTCTAAAAGAAACTATGAGATCAGGCTTGAAATTAATTACATAATTAGAGGATTAACTATCAAAGATTTTAAATCCTTATTTATTTGCCCACCTGTTAACAACAATGCTCAAATACTGAGAGTTACAAATAACTCTGTAATTTTATCTGGCTTTGTTTGTGCAATATTCTGACTAAACAGTAACAAAGACTGCGAAGTATGATGTCATTGTGTGTCATACCTGTAGTGCCTGGGAGGCAAACAAGGAATATTTGCTGCTTTGAGGATGCAGAACCCACTAATTCCCGAATAATGAATGGATTTATTTTTCCCATAACTCAGAATGTCACAAAAGATCATTATAATAACTAGGCAGTTATTCTCAGTAAATATTTGCAAGTAATTTAAAGATACTATTCCAAAATATAAATAATTATACCTTGAAAGAAGGCAGTCAGGCTTGAGAGACTTGATTTCCTACAGCTGATTACTAAAATTGACTTTATTTTCACATTAGTCTGCACAGGATTATGCTTCGCCCCCACCCTCTAACCCCCACCCAATTTCTCTTTCTCTCCTGCCTACTAGAAACCAGTGAATGTATTGGGATCCTAAGAGAATCTTGCAGAAGAACTGATGCAATTTTTAAAACACAAGGAAGGGGTGTGAGAAGGGGCTGTGTAGCGTGTACGTGCATCACTGGTGACCTCTATGGACAACCAACAGTCCCAGTGGCCCACATGCCTGATGGCACTGGAACAGCCAGAGTTTTAATGAGCTGTGATGCTCTCGTTTCAGACTCATCATATGAATTTGAGGATAGGAAGAAAATTTCGGACTATGTAGCATAGTTCATAATCTGAGTCCAAAGAACCTATTTCTTGTTTTGAGTTCAAAATTGAATTATCTGTTATTAGCACACAATAATTTCATGAGCATAAAAGATGGGTGAGGAAAGATAAAAGAACTAGGTATAAAGTTACAGTCTTCATATAAAAGAATGTGCTTAACCACCATTTTCCATCACACCAGTAGGTCTCTGCTTTGAAGGATATGTTTAATTTTCTTCTTTGTTTAAACCCTGGAGGGTGTTAATTCCAGCATATTTCAGGGAAGAGCGCTCCTAGAAAATCAAAAACTTCTGGCAGGAAGTCAATTCTACTTGTATTTTTAATATACAGTGATGCGATTTTCAAAACTATAGTTATTGTGTTACGGTGCCCACTAAAACATCCATCCCAAGGGTTAGCAGAGTAGCGGTAAAAAACTTCACTTCTGGCAGTGACACATGAGCATTACTGGGATTCCAGCTCCATGGCAAGCACTGTGCAGGGCAAGCACCCTGTCAGCAATTAAGAAATAATGAATTTAACAGAATAATGGATATTGATTAGTGACATTTATTTCTGATAAAACGAGAGAAGTCAGCAAAATGCAGAGATGTTGAAACTAATTATAGCCTAAGCAATCCACTGAAACAAAGTCAAAGCAGTCACCTGAACTGAGCGAGCGCGGGATGAAGAGGAGTAGCAATACCCACGGCCACCCATGGACACACAGCAGAACTCCAGGAGAGAGGAAGACTCTGTTTAACCTAAGCCCGAGTTTTGTCATAGCAAAGGTGGCCAGATCAGGCTCACAGAGACTCTTTGTGTCCTGCCCTTCTTCCCATTTGTGGTCATTCCTGATCTTGCTAAATGCTCTATTCCACACAAAGGGGATGTGCAGCAGGCTTCCTGTCTTTTAGCACTTGCTTTAAAAAAAACAGCCTTCAAATTAAGTCTGGAATCTGCAGGGCAGTTTTGCTGCCAAGAGTTTGGGGGAATGACCCGTAGCCAAGAGAGTTAAAGAGGTCACTGAAATCGGAGACCCTTCTCCCCTGGAGGGGATGGAAGAGTAGGAGAAGACTGACTGATGGTAGTGGAAATTTCTGATCCTAATCAGAGGGAGTGTGAGGCCAGGGTGATCTGACCTGACCATGTGTGCTGAGGAAAGAAGGGAGTTTCAACCAGGATGAAAGGCAAAAGAAGGAGGAATGCTGTGGTTGTGCTTCCCATGAGCCTTGTCTGCTCTTGAGCTTCATCCTTTCACCTGTATTATATTCAACCACCTTAGTTTTAACCTTCAAATCGAATATTCCTGAATATAGGATAGAATATTCCTTGCAGTGTTTCCTGATATGGTCTTTATAACCATAAGTCTTAGTTTTGCTGTTGCTAGTGGGAAGCGTTTTCCCGACCAAACCGCAGTGCCTCATTCAGCAGGCCACCGTGGCGGTTGCTACTCTCCTACTGCAGGGACAAAAATAGTATTTATCAGCCCTGTCACTGACTGGATAATACTGGTTACATATAATATTTTTAATTCTGCATTTTCCTATAACATATTAAGCCAATATTTTCCAATATCCTCCCCATTCATGTACTTGAGGAGCAATACAGAGGATATATGACAAGGGTGGTTTTCTTGTTTATTTAGGTATCATCCAAATGTTTCTGACGGATTCCATTAAAACCTCAAATAAAATATTCTGGAGATTGCTGGTCAATATTTTTGCTGTTCTAATTATACTTATCTAACACATAAAATACCATGTTTTATAATGAAAAAATATTTTCCACATTAACAAATGGTCTGATTTTACATAAAGACATAGTCTGTAAGTTTAAAAGGATGTTAAACCTTCCATCAAAGAAAAAACATTATTATTACAGTACTCTGTGCCATATAAAGTAGAAGCATATACTGGATGCGACTGCAATAAAATTACATGCTGAATTAAACATGTACTGATGCAAGACTTTAATCCTCTGTTTATTTTTTAATTTTGATGTGGTCCCTGGCAAAAGTAATTGAAATACAGAAAAGCTTTCAAATGGGAAAGCCCTTGAAGAATGAAAGATAGAGGTGATCCTGGAGAGGAGGTATGTCTGTATTTTGTGATTTGCTTCAGTAAACCACTAGCAGCTCACGTAATTTTTATCCTTGCAATTCCTCTAGTCTGTCCTGCATCTAGAGCCTCGAGGGGAAAGAGAGATCCTTCTCGCTCCTGCATGGCACATGTGGCAGAAGGCATTGCTATCTTATTTTCAGTGAAATCTCACTGGAGAACCAATTTAAGTAATTTCAGTAAAGAAAACCTCTGGGAATGTGCCCATGACAGCACAGTTTTTCAGCTGATGATAGAAGTTTTTAATTTTAAAACTGCAACAGCTATACAACATTTTGTTGCAGGCTTTGAAATAAGAGATGCTGGCGCTTGCCAGTAACCGTGTGCCAGACCTTGTAATTCTTTCACAGCCATAGGAAAGAAATGTTCAAGAACCTGAACTTTCATTCCCAAAAGGTTCCCTTTGTGTGTGGCTACCAGCAATCTTTCACTCTAAAATTAGTATTTCTGATATCTTTGAAGTTAGAACTGATTTTCTACAGATTCTTTACTAGGCATTTTTGGATGTACTTGTGAGTGGTGAGAGTCCTCCTGGGATAAAGAGACATTATAAGAAATATTAAAACGAAACCAAAACAAAAAGCATAGTACTTTTAAGATGAACTAAGTCAAACAACAAAAGAGTAAGTCTGTTGTCTTTGGAAAGAATCAAGATGCTTTCTCAAACATCTAATCCCCTGTACTTTCTTGAAAAAGATATCAAGGCTAAACCAAAGTATTCTGTTTTTTACACAAAAAAGGCAAAAAATCCCCATATTTTGCTAGTAGGCATCTTGTGGCTTTTTGAGGTTAATAAAGACCCTGAAAAGTTTAAATGCATTCCAGTTATGCATATTCACAAAGATATGCTAAACAGATAACACAGCAAATGATTTAATTGAAAAATCAACCAGCGTGAATATTTTTTCCTGTGGATCATGGAAATGAGACAAGATCTGTTCATTAAATATAATCTCATTTATTTGACATTATTCCTGTCACTTAATATAATCTTCATAGAAAGAGTAAAAGATGGAAATTACAAAAAAAGTAAAAGCAGCAAAAAATAGAGAAGTAAAGAATGCCTCTGGAAAATGTAAAAGAATATAGGTACATTAACCTATATATGAAAAAAAGAAATATAACGAATAAGGAAAAAAGCAAATAGAATGCAGAGATAAAGAAAAGAGGAAATGGGGAGGAAAAAACCCAGAGCATTCAGCAAGTGCTTAGCACTTGGTAAGAGCAAGGTAAGAGCTTTGCGTTCATATGACTGAGCTGTATGTTTCATTTTGTGGATTACAAATGATGGTTATGGACATGTCAGTAGCGGAAGCATCCAGCCGGTATCAGCTGGGACTAAAGAGAATTGCCGTCTCTTCAGGAGATTGTTCTATGTGGCGCTACTTATTGTACTTCATTTCCAGACATGTTTGGTGGGTAAAACGGGTGGCAACTGGAGAGGCTTTCATTAGGAAAGTAGTTTTCCAAAAACTGACTGAAAATACGATGGTTCAGAAATACAAATGCTAACAAGAACAGGACTTAAGAGAGATACCAAACCTGCACCGAAGCCTCTTCACCATGTAATGTCCGGTTCTGTCTTTGGGTCACTTGGTAGGAGAGAGGGCTAAGTACAGATTAAGAAAAGCAACATTAATCTGCTGATACTGCTGTTAGCATCCTAAGTGCCTGCTTGGAGAACCTCACCGGTGAGCAGCATGCAGCCAGGGCGGTGTGGGGGAGCAGGCTCTGCTCGCAGGTGAAGCTGAAGAAACCAAATTCAGCGTGAGGCCTTCAGGAAGGGCATACAGTGTAGTAACTGTTTCAGACAACTGGATGGATGGATCCCACCCTTGTGCCCACTGATCTGCAAGCAGCCCTATGTGTGGCCAAGTGGAGCCCTGGGCTCCTAAATCACCTCTTCTGTGGCTGACGCAGTGCAGGCCGCCCGCTTGGTGCCACAATGCTGCTGTCAGACATGTCCCTGGGTAATCAACACAGCAACAGTGTGAGCAGCTCCCAGCACCTAAAGGGGCTTACAGGGAAACTGGAGAGGGGCTTTCTACAAGGGCCTGTAGTGATAGAAGAAGGGAGAATGGCTTTAAGCTGAGAGAGGGGAGATGTAGATCAGATGTGAGGAAGAAATTGTTCCCGTGAGGGCGGCGAGGCGCTGGCCCAGGCTGCCCAGAGCAGCTGTGGGTGCCCCATCCCTGGCAGTGCTCAAGGCCAGGCTGGATGGGGCTGGGAGCAGCCTGGGCTGGGGGAGGGGGCCCTGCCCAGGGCAGGGGGTGGGACTGGGTGGGCTTTAAGGTCCCTTCCAACCCAAACCATTCCATGATCCTATGACTCCATAATATTTTCTCCAGAGTTTGCTATTTTGTGGTGTCCAAAGTAGCACCCATTCCCCATCCTGTAGAGCAGGAACGTCTGGGTTCTGGCTGTTGCAGCTCTGGTGAAGGTGCAGGAAGGAGTTCATTCGTGGTGAGCACACTGACCAACTCGCATGAACCAGTGATGCAAAGGGAAACCCAAATGCCTGAAAAACCATGAACGAGACAGTGAGTGGATGAGTGCAAGGCCAGCAAACTCAAGCTCAGAAAAGTAGCACAAAGCAATAAAATATGACTATGTCTCCCCCCTCCCCTGCTCAGAGCGATGCTGCTGTGCTGAGGCATGGAGCATTATTTCCTTTTGCACTTTCCAGGGTCCTGTGTGATACACAAGGCAGTGATGAGACCCAGATGGGAGATGGCAAAACTCTCCTTAATGATCACTGATGTTTTTCTGCATGTTGCCTAATAGAAGCAGACAGCAAAGATTCTTATCTTACCACGGGAAGCCTGACAGCACAGTATTTCTCTTGATGCCAGGATTATTTTGCTATAGACTCTAAAAACACAGTCCAAAATTTACTCAGATTCATATGGTGTTTTCTTATGCCTGTATGCTAGTACATTTTTGTTGTACAGGTAAGTTCCGTATGCATTTTTAATTTAAAACAATCTCATATAACTATAAGAAAGCTTTCCAATCTAAATATGTGAAATCTCTGTATAGGATTAAAAAATCTATATTCATTGTGTAGGGGTGTGTGTGTGTTTAAAGAAAAGATTACAAAAGACCAAAAGCTCTAGGGTACAAGCTAATTTTTCATCTTTTCCATGGGGAAAAACACTGGTAAATGTTAAGAAACACCCTTCAAGAACCTTTAATTTGTTTTTCACTCTCCAAGATATAGATTTTCTCCTTCCCATTTAAGTAAAAAAAAAATTCCTGTGGGTTTGTGGAGTCATTTGAGAAAATATATATATATTTGTATATTATTACATGCTTTCTAACACAGCTTTGATTATGCTGTCAGATCAGCCTAGGCAGAATTTGACTTGTAGCCAGGTCCAGTAACTTTCATTATCTTCTCAGGAGGTATTTGTTCGTGTAGTTCATGCAAATCAATTGCAGGATCAGGTCCTTATTCCAAAATCTTAGTTTCATTGTGGCCAGTGGCAAAATCCCTATTGACCCAGCATGGGTCAGGATGTTGCCATACATATCAGTCTTTTGAAGTTACTGGGAACAGGATTAGGTCATTTTATTTTTGTTTTAGCCTGTGATGTTGCATTCTACAATTGGATTTGCTGTTGACCGGCCATTGAGTTCACAGAGATACAAGTGGATCCAGCCCTATTTATCAGCAAAATGTAGGAAAAGAATGAGAACTGGAGCTTAACCCTGTGTTTTAGTGTGGTGCTAGATTAACAGAGGTCTGAATATGCTTTTAAAGGAGCACACACACATATAATGTGTATAAACTTACATAAATGTGTGTGTATGTGTGTGCGTAAGCACCCTGTAATGAAGAATTTGATTAATAATCCCCAGGATTTAAGTAAATGTGTAATGCCTTGTCTTTTCTAAAGTGATCAGTTTATACTCATGGATATTTGCATCAAAAGTTCTCTTTGAGTAAATGTTCAGAAAGGTAAGTCTTATAGGCTCCATTTTACAGATGGGAAAACTGAGGCAAATTGACAAAAGAGGCTGATGACAGTGGGTTGTTGCCAGCTTTAGAGACAAGAAATTGCCCGTGGAACTGGCAGTGGTGAAATGGGGATTTTGAATGCTTCTGCACTCATCAATCACTGCTCAGTGCTGGTGTTTCAAAGTACTCTGCTACAACTGGCTGTGTTTTATATTCAGTCAGAAATTGCCGTTCTTGTAGAATTCAGCTGTAAAGCTTCAGTTGTTGTAGCAAGTGTAAAATGGCATAGAAGTTATGGTAGACTTAAATAATAATAGTATTTGTGTCCTGCCCCCAAATTATGGATATGTGTATGTGGACAGGACTGTTTATCCTTGCAAATTGCCATCACCTACTCTCTGCTGCGGGAGGGTGTGGATATGCATGCAGAATACTGTGGGGACTAAAGTGGTGTGTGTTTCAATATTTAAGATCAAACCTCATTTAAAAAACTTCCTACATCATTTCTCAAAGCAAGTCAGAAGGAGGTTCAGGGCAGACCACAGTAGCCAATGACCTCCAATCTTAATTTCATAACATCAGTTAATACAGTTTCTGTTACGCAGTGTGCAATTTCTTTTTAGCTCTACATGTCTTAAACACATGTGAAATGAAAATAAAATATTACTTCCATTAAATGAGGTGCTTTTCTTTCAATTTACATACCATCGGCAAAGTCCTGGCCTCCACATTAATGAGTTCCACTTGGATATTTGGAAGTTGCCTTTAACTTGGCTTTGTTCTCCAGAATTTATCCATGCAAGTATTTGCAGGTGTGTGAAAAAATAAGCTTTACATTTAATGAGTCGTACGCTACATTTATTATTCTCATCTGTCCATGTCCATATCTGGAAAGACATTCATCCGCTAAATGCTGTTGTGGCTGGCACATTGAGTGGGAATTACACTGGGTGGCAGTGGTCCTATGCATGGGGCCAGCAAAAGGTCCGCTGGCCACTTTAGAGCATGATGTGGGGCATAAGCAGGATTTAAGCAGGAGAAAGGGCTTGTGCTGGCATCCTGTCCAAACGCTTGTGTTAGCTGGAGCTAGCTAGGAAGGCAAGACATACTTTAATTTGCAGTAGTGTAATCTTACAGCATGGTTATTAATATCACACATTGTCAATAGCAGCTAAAAACACCGAAGAATGCAAAGTACAGCAATGTATTGCCGTAGTTCACTAGGTGGTTCGAAAAACCATGCTATAAACTTTGAGCACGCGTTGACAAAATCAGGGCTGGATATATGTTTCCATTCATTTTCTTTGCTACATTTTTTGGATAGTTGGTTGGTTTTTGAGTTAGGAATGCCATTTATGCAAATACTCATTATAGTTTTTTATAGAGATTTTTTGGAAGGGTTTTAAAAGCACGGCTAAAACAAGAAAATAAACCTCAAGCAAGAACTTAGTCTTCATGCCTGAAATTATGCCACCAGTGAAGTCAGTGGCAAAACTATGGACTTCAAGATCTGTAGGATTTGACCTCTGGACTTTGGAGCTGTGTTGGCAAGAAAGAATAAATAAATCCTGCAAAATGATATATGAACTTCATAGTCTGGGCCTCACTTCTTAGACAGGCTGTACAATAAAATATCCTAAAAATCTAGTACTGGCTTTCTCTATTGAGCTAATTTGTAGTCAGGCCAGCTTAGTATATGTTATTAAGCACGCTGAATAAGCTGAGAAATAGAAAACTATCAGCAGTATGTATTTTAAGGGCTTGGACCAAAGCTTTTCAGTGTCAAAGTGCATTAGATCAAACCCTGATAAGCTAACCACTTAGAATCCAGGTTTCTTCAAAATCTGGCCCCTGCTTTATTCTTTGCATGAAATTTTCCTGTAATGCCAAATATTTAGCTTCCAGAGCACAGGTCTTTCAGAACTGGTAAGTTGTTTTTATTATAAGAAATAACTTGAAAAAAAGATTTCCTTGCTCTCTGTGCCTACAGACAGATTCACAGGTTTTGCTCTGATTAAAACTAAAGGGAAAATATGGAAAAACTTAGGCTAAATTGGCTCGGTTGAAAAAAATTAAGTGACTGACTAGGAGGTGATAATACCTCAACCCACTGCAAGCCATTCCTGCAACCTCACCTATAAACAGTCTTGCTGAAATCGATTCTTTCCATCTTAAGGCAGCTTGTGGCAACCATTTTCCCGAGCAGCCTTTCTAGCTGCTTCTTTATCCAGAGCCTCCCTGTACATAAATGCTTTCTGGAAGGTTGGCCCCTGGGGCTTTTTGCACATTTAATTCCCTGCTGACAGGTATCAGACACTGGCCCATCCTCACTGCTCTCACAAATTTTGTGTGTGCCGGTCAGAGGAGCTGTGAAATGAGAGCCTGACCTCCTGGCTTCAGATCTCCCAGCGTTCCCTGTTAACGGGGCAGCACGGGACCAAAGCCAAGCATATCATGCGGGCTCATTGTGCTTGCACGAGATTGCACCAGCAGCCCCAGGAAAGTCCCTGTGAAAGCAGCTGAGCTCTTGGGGCCACACATGGCTCTTGTGTTGCAGCCACTTTGCTCTCACTTCATGCACCCGGTAACAAAACACGGGGGAAAGGTTGGATCTGGCTTGGAAAAAGCCATCGGTTGCAGTAAGAGAAAGCAAATGCTGATGTTGAGTTTAACCCACAAACCGTAACTGCAGGCTGCATCACCTGGATGCTGGAGATGAGAGATGTGCTGGAGGGTTGCTAACTTGACATGGACATGCTCATGGGAATGAGGTTGGGGAATGACTTATCCACCCCCAAAACACATCCTTTGTGGCAGGAACAGAACCCAGAAGCTCTGTCCAGAGCTCGATCCAATTGCTGAGGCGTAAGCGTGCGCCGGTCCTGCCCTGGCAAAGCCAGCCCCAGCCCCCAGAAGGAAGGCTCAGGCCATTTCCCCTCACGAGTTATAAATGTTTCATGTGTCGTGCTAAAACTACATATGTTTCTAGGACATATTCAGTTCTCAAAGACAGGTGGATGGCATATGTGCTTGTGGGTTGTTCTTGTTTTACAACTACATATTTATGTTCGAAATGTGAGGATATGTTACCTTCTCCTTCATCCATATTCAATTTATAACTCAGCCAGCCAGTGTAAGAAGGACAAGGAAGTAAATATAATAATATGACATATTTATTTTTATTTGGTTTATGTGTTTGTGATACCACAATGTTTTATGTACTTTTCTATATCTAATTTCTATTTTTCCCAGTGTTTCACAGTAAGTTTGATAAGTTTGGAAAATCATATATCTTTCTGGAGTTTGAAAATCACGGATTTTCCTCTTGCCTGAGCTGTATTCTTCATGCTGTAACACTTTTAGCTTCTGTGTTACTGGTTCCTTTTCCTGCCTTCCCATGATATGATTTTTACACTGTTAGGTATATCTTTACCTTATTTTTTCCTTAATGCACTTTGCTTTAAGGAAATTTGCACTTAATTACCAGACTTGAAAACTTACCTGTATTCCATGTTTACCCCATAGCTTCTTCTTTGTTTTTTGCATATTATTTCTATCTGTTATTTTTATATTTTTGCTGCTGCTGTTGCAGGAATGGACAGGCCACCTACCACCTTCCAGCTGCACACAGGAGAGTAGTTTCTCCAGAGCCAATGTGCGGAAGAGCAGCTGCCAAGCCTGGGAGTCTGGGGGCTCTTGCTGCCCCTCCGAGTGCTGGAAACCTGTGAGGCAGAAGCAGCACTGGGTCTGCCCCAGGGACCGGGCTCTGGGAGGGGGAATTGCTGCCTGCAAGGCAACCAGAGCAGCTTTAAAATGTGCAAGTCTTTAGCACTGTAAACCATGAGTGGGTCAATACGGGACTTTTCATCCTGGGAAGGTTTTGCTCATAACTAGTTTTTTGAGAGATGCTGTAATTCAGGCAAGCACTAATTCAGCAAAACCCTTAACCTTTGGTGCTCACAGAGTCAGACCTGATGATCTTTGTTGCTCTTCCTTGCCTTAAGACCTAAGAAATGTCACCTTCAGCTGGAAAATCCTGGTTTGGGAAGCCTGCAACACTTCTTCTTCATGCAAGGAAGGTTCCTCCTTCCCCTTGGACCATGAAGCAGACTCCATGTCCCAAGCAGTGTAACTCGCTAGAAAACTCTGCAAGTGCACCTTGCTGAAACGTCAAGCCAGAATTTAAGTGTGAGAATGAAAATGAAGTTTTCTGGCAGCCAACCTGCTCATATTGAACAACTTGGGACGGTGCTTAAGGCACGTGGTGTAGCAGGAGGTGACTAGATGCAAGGCCACTAAGTACGCCAGGACCAACATTCCCATTAGTTGCCCAGTTTAAATGCTCCAGACCAAGCAGCTGGCAAAACACTTGGGCTGAAGCAGCGTCACAGCCCTGCCGTGTGACAACCAGAGGAGATTTTCTGGCATTCATCTTTTTTATTCTTTTTTGGTTGGCCACTTTTATTTCTCCCCCAGAAGCAAAACTGGTCCCCAGACAAATCCATCGCAGGGTACGTTACAAAGCCAGGAACATTAAAAGAGTAGAAGGAAAGCCAAATTGCTTGTAGAAACGAAGTTTGCTTGTTTTTTTGCCATGGGAAGCCAGAACTCTCTGTGCTGCAAGTGATTCTCGGTTTGAGGACAAGCAGCACAATGATTGCCAGAAATAACACTGTGGACAGAAATTTTTATTTTATTATTATTTTAAAAAAATAGTGCTAATTGTAAAAGCTGCATCCCTGGAAGGTGGAGAAAGGCTTCCAAAGTTCACTGACTTACCAACCCTGACAGTGATTCTCCTGATAATGGCACAGCAGGTCCACAGTGGCAAAGCCTAATTGACAAAGATCAAAATCTAATTTGGATAACACCAGGAGCCAAGGGGGTCATGCTCCAAATAGTGCTTGAGCCACAACCAGCCGTGTTTGTCATTTCACGGGGAAAATGCAAAAAAGATCATTTCAGGTCCCCAAATGAGGAAGATGCCAATAATATTGAAAAGCATACGCAGGAAGAAAGCTTGCTCCTGAGGGTGCAATTACTGCGGCTGTGATGCGAAATGATAAAAAAATATTAAGTAGATTTTAATGTTGTAACAAAGGGTGGCCCTGCACTGGGCATGAATAGGAAAGGAAGATCCTTTGGGCACCTAGATGAAAAATAATACAACCGTAGCTATTAGCAGAGCCTTTCGTGCCAGTATCTATCCCGTGCATCACTGGGATGAGTATTTCCTTACTTGGAATATAGGTCACTTTTTCTTGTAAGAAGCAGGCAGAGATCGG
>JAVJGJ010000062.1:51234112-51278433 GCA_035590215.1 Microhierax caerulescens
GTGCCCCGCTCCACCCCCTCCACCCCAAAAAAAAAAAAAAAAAAAAAAGAGGTCTAAATAAGACAACATAAAATAGAAAATCTTACAGGATTCCTTTTTATAGTCAGTGTCATTTGCTGGCAATAAAAAGAAATTTTAAATAAATCTTGCAGCCCTCTTTCCACTTTCTAAGGGGAGAATGCCGTATCTGACTTGTCCACCTACTGTCTTTCAGCTTCCTTGGGATTTTACTCACTCCTTGCCTCTGTCTGTGAGTTGGATTCCACTTTCCCATTTATAATTGGCAAATCACCGTAGAAGATAAATGATTTCAAGACCTTCCTCTGTGCTGGGACTGAATTCACATTTGCAGTGCAACTCCGCGAAGGCACCAGGCAGCTTCTGGCCTTTGGGGCAGTGGTATGCATAGCGGTTGTAAAACGTCTGGTAAGAAGCTTTTGCAGAAGAGATTTTAATGAAACAAGGAAAATTTCATGATGGACAGTGAGAAGGAGGGCACTCAGAGAGAATTGAGACTGAGCTGAGAGGTAGCCTGTGCTTGGGGGTGGTGATCCATTTGTTTTCCATTTTGAGCTTACGAAAGGATTTAGTGATATTTCCAAATCTCTTTGGTGACTTAAGAGCATGAGGTCCACTGACTCAGCTTTTCAAACACAGAAACGAGTTCAAAGCACAACCCTCGGTGCACTTGTGCTCCGAAGCAACTTAGGTACTTTAGAAAACACAATCCCATTCGAACCCTTTCTAGAAAAAATAAATACTAATAATATAAATTAAAACAAAGAGGTTCATGCGCCTACTTTGGCAGCATGAAACTATTTAGAGGATGAATAAAAGGACAGTAATGAGACGGTTCCTGCCGCTGGCTGGCACTCTCAGTTTTGGTAATACTTCAGTTTTGCAGTGATTTGGCAAACCTCTTGTAAACGGTCCAACAACGCTTCAGCAAAGCCTTTAGAGAACAGCAATCTGTACAGCACATTAATTTGGCACATTTAGCAGCACAGGTCTAGCTCAACACAGAGGTAGCATAAAGACTTCTTATACTTACTGTTCCTGGTCAGAGGTTAAAGTCATTGCCAGGCAGTGTTGACAAGATGGCAGTACAGCTGCCTGCATGCCATCTGATCGGAGGGATGGTGCTTCCCCATGCTGACCAACACCAACAGTAAAGAGGAAGAAAAAGCAGAGGTTTAGCTCTACCTTTTCATGATCCATGCATTTTTTTTTTTATTTTTTTTTTTAAGCTAGTTTCTCATGAACTGGAGGGTGATGGTCTGGACAGCACAGGTTAGTGAGAGGCAGGAGGTGGATTCTTAGCGTGACCCAGCATTCGTCATGCTTGCCAGGGTACTGGTGAGATTTAAAGATTTTTTTTCATGACAAAAAAATGAATGATTTTTATATTCTCAGAGGTGAAACCAAACCAATCCCATTAATTTCAATTAAAATGTTACCTGTCTCAAGCTATCTCTTTTTTTCACCCTCAAAGACTGTTTAGGGATGGGAAAAATGAAATATTAATGCATTCTATAAATAATATGTGTGAGGTCCATGGGGACACAGAACCCCCACATCATTAGTTAAATTGATCTTCCTCTTAGATTTTGCAGGAAATTGGGGGGTTGTGTGGCTTAGTTTTCAGGAAAAGCGGTCAAACCTGGGTCTGAACTGCTGCATATCAGATATGGAGCTGAGGTTTCCCATGCTGGTCCTTATTTATGGCCATTTTACATATTGTCTCACGTCAGAAGGTTCAGGAGAGGCTCTGGCAGTCTGCACAGTAACCCTTACTCATGCAATGAATTCTGCTGTGGTGTTTTCATGTGTAAGGGATTGCAGGGTGGTGACCTTTAATAGGAAATAAAGATCAAAGCACAATTTGTTTCCGTTGTGGCTAATTGCCTGCATATCATGATCATAATGTGTTTTCTGTAGTTCTCTTTCTCAGTGCTCCAAAGACAATTTTTTGTTGAATTCTTATCAACATTTTAAGCATAAATGATGATCACGCTGTGCGAGTAGCTTCTAACGAAGCAGGAGCTTCACCTGATTTCTGTAGGAGCTGTAGGTACCTCAGTCTGCTTCAGCTCCCTCTTGAAAATAAAGCACAATGTGGTTCCTTCCTCCTTTCCCCGAATGCAGCAGACAAGCTGCTAAATCTAGCAATCTTTTTCCTTTTTTTAATATTTTTTTTTTTATTTGTAATAGCATAAAGTCACTGCATGAGCAACCAGCAATGTTTATTAATAGAGATCTCCAATTTTGGTGTCTTTGGTAAATTGAGAACATACTGAGAAAGAATCTTATCTCTGGAATCATAGGAAATCCATTTCCAAGTTGTCTGTTTTTCATCAAATTAAAATTAGTTTCATGGGAATATGAGAAGGTTTTTATAATTAGATAATGGAAATTTGCCTAGGTTATCTTCCACTTATTTGGATGTAACATAAATAACAAGAATGTCACATCATGCCAGTATTTACTCATCTAACTCAGCACAAATCCTGGGTCAAGTAAAAAAGATTTGAAAACATTTTAGTGCTTGTTGCTTAGAGACCATTTTTAACCACTGGAAGGATCTCACTCAAATCCACAGTTGCACAGTGAAAAATCTGAAAATTGTGAATAGTTGCAAGTGTCTCTCAAAGACTTTGCTCAGGTAAAACATTCCCAAGAGTTATCCATTAGGTGACTGAGAGCAATGTTCCCCTTCCCCAGACAGTACAGAAATGGGATGGCGGATTATGTGGACATATTTCTCCTTCTCAATTAAGTCTAGTCAGAAATAAGTAACTCCTGCTTTTGAAATGTTTTATTTTAAGTGTTATGATCTTCTCTGCTCTCTCCCCTTTCCATGCCTGTATTAAATATTGAATCCTGGATGGTTTAGGTGAAAAATCTGTGAGGTTTGGAGCCCCTCCCATGGCAGGGAGGTTCCTGCGATGGCTCGGTGTGGTGGTGGCAGTGGCGCTGCCAGAGGTGGCCATCAACCCTCCCACTGCAATGGTCTCCCCAAAGGATTTATGACAACTAATGCTGCAACAAACTATTTCCCCACAAATGGCAAAGCAAGGGAGCTGGAGGCCAGATCAGTGACAAAGGGTGTGAAAGGGAGTGCAGGTGATGCTGACAGAGAACCAAAATAGTGCTTTCAGGTATGGCTTTATTTTTTTACCTACTTAAAAACAAAAACGAGGGGGTAAGTTCTGCTGTTGGGGAGGCACAGGGGCAAAACTTGCAATGAGCTGCAGATCAGTGCTCAGTGAAAATCAATGCAAAGCCCCTCTGGTGTCTGCAGTGAGCCTGGGGTCTTCTGCTCCACACCACCAAGCCATGTAAGCCAACAGCAGTGGTCACTGCCAACTGCCTGTTATGCCATGGTTGATATTCATCCCCCACAAAAGTAAGAGTAATTTTATCCACTTATTTTTAATCAGTGGCAAAATTGAGGCAGGGAGGGGGAAAGTGTTGGGTTTTGTTTTCCTTTTTTCTTTTTTCCCCCTTTTTTTCCCCAGGTCACAAAGCCAGGCAGTGTGGAGACTGGCATGCATGGTGGGTCTCCTGGCTCAGTGTCCTGTGTGCTCCCAGCTAACACATTGATGGGTCTGAAATGTGTCTTTCCATTTCCCTGCAGAACAAGGTCTTTAATAATCTCTTCACTTAAACAGTCTCACCCTTGTTGGGGCTAATGTTACCTGAAGCAGTATGGCAGGAGATGCCAATCTCTACAGATAGCTCTGGAGATTGCTGGTGGGGGAACTGCCCTAGATATCTTTTATTGGAAGTTCAAAAGTCTATTAAAAAAGGGCAGAGATCAGGTAACCTCAGATGAACCTTCAGTCAAATCATACGTATTGGCCCAAGGTGGGCTGCAAAAGAGTTTGTGATTGTTTGTACAGTGTGAGTAAAGAAAAAGGTACCATCTTATGTGGTTCTTTCTGAGTAAGGTACATCATTTAGGAGACAGCACAGCCAGTGAATGGGTGGCTCACAGTTTGGTATGGTTAATGAAGAGAGAGTGTAACATCATATCCCTTCCAGATAAATGGGATGTCATATCCCAACTAGCACAACCATTTTCCTCCTCAAGTATCACAGAACAGATTTTTCAGTAATCCAATTTCTTTCATAGAAGAGGTCTAAAAACACAAACAAATGTCTAGTTGTGTAAAATAGCGTAAGTATGTTTGCACATGCTCCTATCATGCATTAATCCTCAGAGGACAGTTGTGCGACTGTTTCTTTTAGGTGCACTAGATTCATTGCCTGAAAACTAGGAAATATCCTAATAATATCCCACACAACTGCCATGGGAAGGCTTTCCTTGAAAAGCAGGAACTTGTGTAGTGGAATCTTGCAGACCCCAACCAACGTATTCAGCTCTTTGAATACATGGGGAAAATTCTGCCTCAGTGACTAAAGACACTAAAATTGAGCAAGCCCAGGGAAGGAGCATGTCTTGCACCATAGTTTTAAGAGGAGCTTGCAATGAACATGTGTAGCAGGATTTATTCAACACCCGTCTATTCATGCTAATAAGACTGGAGAGCTTTTTCACAGGTTTTGCATACCAGGAGCTGTAATTTCTTTTTTATCCCTACATAGACTGTCAGGCTTTTATATATTAACCACTGATTGTTTTTGTCTTCCTTTAAGAAATGCAATCCCTGCAAACACATCATCTTTCGGTGTGTACTCTGCACATGGAAACAAGATCCTCAGCAAACTAGCACATGGAGGATGCAAAACTAGTATCAATAAGCATTGCTGCACTGCTAAAAGCAGCTAGGGTATCATCTTCTCATCTTCCCCTTTGTGAATCTCAAAAATCAATATATTATATATGCTTCTTTTTCTCTCTCTCCCCACTATGTTCTATTTATTTTTATTGGTTTGTTTTTTTTTCCCCCTTGCCCTAAATTCCGCCTGCCTACCCCCTGGACACGGGATTGGTGAGAGCAGTTTAATATCCGTGCCTACAGGCAAAGAATTTCCCACCCTGTGCCTGTGTGATGCTCCTAACTATCCCCAGTCAGGAGCCCAGCACTGCACAGCTCAAGCTGGAGTGGTGAGGGGAGCTGGTGGCAGTTGCTGAATTGTGCCTGACATCTAATTATGTCCTAGTCCTTGGCAACAGCTTGAAGATAACCTGCTTCTTGCCAATCATCCTGGAAAACTGCTTTCCTCCTTGATGCCTTTAGAGGCTTCCACAGCTTTGCATTCCCTTTGCATGTTTTTGCTGCCAGGTGCACAGTGGACCTGTGATCCCCTCGGAGAAAAACCCTTTTTTGGCCTTGGGAAGGTGCATACGTTCCACTTGTACGCCTGTTTTGTGGCTTCCCAAGTTCTCTCTGGGAAAGTGGGAGAACGGTTTGCAGCAACCGCAGGAAGTTGCATTTCTGGCCTCATAATGCAGCTGTCACCTCTCAAGCAAATACAATTACCTGTTTCCTAATTAGGACAAGTTTGACTGAGATTATGTGAGTCACTGGGAAGTTATAGCCTGCCTTTTACCCCAGAATAGCTCTGTATAGTTTCAGAAACGTTTTCCCTACAGAGTAAACCTTGAATTTATGATGAAGGTGATGCTGCTCGTGCTCTCGGAGAAGGCGTGCAGGAGGTGGCGCGGGGGGGGGCTGCAGCTCTGCTGCTCCCTGCTGCATGGGGTGGCTTTCCAGCGACCCACCACCGCAGCATCTGGCAAGCAAACACATCAAATAGGAACACGTGCGAAACAAAGGATAATATAAGGAATACAAAACTCATTATCCACAAATAAAGAAACATGAGATGAAATTCTGGTATGAGCTTCAAAACTATATATTAAAAATAAAATAATAATAATAATAAAAAAAAATCACCCCAGGTTCATTTCCTCTGAATTTTAGTACTGAGGCCAGAAGTTCTTACAGACATGAATACTAGTAAACCATCCAATGTGCCAGGCTAACATGCTGCCATACAACCCCCCCAATTAAAGAGAGAAAAATCAAGATTTTTAAATGATAAAAAGTACAACATTAGGAAAATATTATGGGTTTAGAGGCAATTTTATTAATGTCAGATTTTTTCACAATAGCTGTCTTCAGGTGTTTTGCATAACTGCAAGGCTAAGGTGCAATTCACACTTCCTAAATGTCTGAGGTCTACCTCTGGTAGATACTGGATTTGCTGAGAAGCTCACATGCCCGCTAGCCCTTTAACTGCTATTTCTACCAGTGGTTTAGGTATGTTTTGTGGATCTGCTGATCTAACATGAGCTGCTAATGTTCCCTTATGAAGTGAGTACTGTGGCTGCCACCTCCCTCTGCAGCTGATGCTTGTTTTGTACCAAGTTTTGTGCTGTGCACGGCATTAATTCCCAGTTTGGGGCAATAAAGCCCTTTAGGGCCAGAAGACCTGATGGGTTTGTACCAACACTGATGTGCTGCTCTCTGAGCAGAGGGGTAGGACCTGCTCGTTACCCTGATTGACTAGGAGTGTGAAGTGGAATCTATCTTAATTAGGGGTAACTGGTCCTTAATTAGAGCAAAACACACCCAAGTATGGAAGTGGTGGAATTCAAATCCTGTTATCAGGGAAACTTCTTGATGCAAGAGGTAATCGGGGAGAGTTACTGTTATTCTTGCTTGTTTCAAATAGTTCACAGAGAAATCATAGCATTTTAGTGGAAAAGTGTGTATTTTTTTCACCAAAATTGAGCTTTGGTCTGTGGCTTCAAAATATAGGGGACAATGTTAAGGTTATCTTTTTGCTTCCTTGAGAGTCAGAGAGGACTTCTGCACTCGTGTGTTGGATTTCAAGTCCACTTGCTGTGAACTTTTTCTTTCTTTGTATTTGTTTTTCTATCTTGAAGCTATTCTAAGTGCTCTGTAGCACATTAAGTGGGAAAAATTTGGTTAAAATTCTGATAGCTCCTTCTCTTTCCTGTGTTTAAGCTAAGAAATAAGTAAGTTATATTGTTCTGGGTATAGTTTAAAAATTATTTCAATTAGTTCTGCTGCTAAATTTCAAGTTACTCTTTTACATGCTCATGACAAAAATCTAAAATAGACTTCTGACTACAGAGAGGGAAGAACTCACCAGGGAAGGTGATAAAGGGCAACCAGTGTTCTTTGTACGTGGTTCTATAAGGAAACGCCTTTCCAGAACCCAACTGATTCTTGTGTTTTGGCTTAAAGCTGCCCCCCTGGTAAAAGCTTAAATTGTTTTATGAGCTGCTTGAGAATGGTGACCTTGACTTGGAAAAGAGCAATGGCAGTTATGGAGAGTCTGTGGCTCATGTAATCAGTCTGGTGAACAAATGAAAGTCTGGCATGAATTTTCCTTATGTGGTTGGCAAAGAGGGACACAAAGTCCCAACTTATATGATAAATAAAGGAGAGACATGTTGTTTAGTGGCCCTCTATATAATTCCAGAGATAGCAACAGCTTTAATATAGGAAACTCATAAAGAAAAGGAAATAGCATGTAGCAAAAAAAAATATTGACACTTCACATCTGAACTTGTTTTTGTTTCTGAAGTGCCATTCACCATTGAAGAAAACAGTGAAAGGTGCTGAAAAGTAGGTGCTATTTGAATAGATCTAATCATCAATAAATAACTGTGTTTTAATTAAAATGTGTCATGTCATTCTGAGGTTCCTGTATTACATAAGCATGAAAATGTATGAATGCATAATGCAGCAATAATTAAAATTACGGCTTCCCAACTCTAAAATTCAAATGCTTGGCAATTAACTGCCTGATAAATCTCACTTTTGTGTGTATGTGTTTTTTCTTTATTTCTGTGAGTATTAAATAGTCCTAACTGAGAGATGTGCAATCAGCAGTTGTAGGCAGTTTTCTGTTGTGTCTATCTGACACAACTTGCTTCAAGTGTTGCTTTATCTTTGTACGTGAGTCAAAGATGCTGCATTCCACATTTGCTAAATGGGGTGAAGTCACAAAGTCCTAAAGCCTCGAAGACCCATCCATAAGAACAGGGATCTCGATGTCTTAGGTGGAGGTGGGTTGCAGAAATTGGCTTTAGGAGCCGTGGTGATGTGTAATCTGGGATGTTCTCAAGTTGTTGGCTGCAATACTTGTACATTTTAGGCAAACTTTGATGATGGATGTTCTGTGGTTCTTGTTTTTTGTTAGTGAATTCAGAAATTAAATCTATCTCGCTTTCACAGCTTAGTAGAGTTGGTCTCCGTGCTTTAGAAGATGAATGAATAGGATGGCTAGGATAGCTCCTTAAAAGAGTAAATGCTAGGGATCAAATGGGAGCTCCTCTCTGCTGTGACTGCTGGCCCAGGGTGTGGACAGCATCAGTTCTCACAGTGTTTTTTATCAGCTGGGTTCTTTCATAAAAAAGACTTGAACTACTAGCCTGATGCATGCGACTATCAGTGGGGAAATGACTTTGACTTACTTCTGACGTGAGCTGTGTTTGAACTGCTGACCCACGAGAAAATGCTCGATGCTCAGCTGTGCTCCCAAGCCTGCACCCGTTACTGGCGGTGTAGAAGGAAATCTATTAGGGTTATTACCACGTTTTAAATGAAGAGGCTCGCCATTGGAGATAAGTTGGAGAGAGCTTTTACTTAGATCGGCGCTGCTGCTTCTAAGCCGCTCCCTGGCTGAAAAATGAACAAATGAGGTGTGGGCTAACGCGGCGCTGGCTGGTGGCATGGGCTCAGTGCACACTCTCCAAGTGGGTCTGTGTGGCAGCTCTGAGCAACGCAGCTTTTGGGGATGCACAGGTCAATCTGATGTGCTCTCTTGGGTTCAGACCGTGCTTTTTCAGTGTTCTTAAAAATATCTTGCTCTTTGCTTACCAATGAGGAGACCAAGGTAAACGCATCAGAAAGATGTTTCCAGAGATCCTCTTCCATTTGCATTTTGAATGGGGTCATCAGACTGGCTTGGTGTAAATCGAATTGAAAATAAAGGCATTTGCTAAAAATGTTTTCTGTGTTAGCTGCTAGGGAGCAGGGAAAAAGGGCTGGAAAAGATTCAAGGTACCCCACAAGTCAATGTGGTCCTGACGCGGGACATGTAAACACATGGAGATCACGCAGGATCCCACAAATGCATCGAGACAACTGCAGTTCTGGGGACAACAACCTCGCTGACAGGAATCTAAGCAAGATCTGCATTTTACGGGGAAGAGTGGGACCATAAGAGCAGCCGTTTCCTTAAACATTTATTAAAACCCTTCCCTGCAGATGTAACATTTCCCATGTTTTTCCCCTGCACTTCACAACGCATCTCAGTGCTCACGGTGTGAACTTTACCAGGACTGCTTTTTCAGTGGATGACTGGAGGTGAGCCAGAAGGCAATGACTTCCAGGCATCTCCCCTGACGTCCCCCCAGCCCACCCCGCCGCCAACGAGCACCCGTGCTGGGGGTGAGCTGGCAGAGCTCGCTGCGAGCACTCTTGTCACCAGGGCCTTGCAAATTCATTTCATCTTTGGACTTTTTGAGTTGACAAAGACAGAGACTGGGGTAGGGGGAGGGATAAGGAAAGACGTTTTAATTCTGTCATTGGAGTCGCCAGCCCAGCTATGCATACTGCTGTGTACTACTGAAATTGCCTGAAGAATTAATTTACGTGATTTTTCCAGCTGTTGATTATTTCAGATTAGGTGTGTTTCTCAATTCCAACTCAGTGTTTGTTGTCTGGGCTGTGCCTTTGCTGACTTCAGCTGTGCAGCAACTTTTTTGGCCCCAGATTGGATAATTTAATCCTCATCATTTGTGCCAGGTAATGTTGAGGCACAATCCCTCCAGCTGGGATTTGGAAAGTTAGCAATTAGAGACGTGATTTCAGCTTCTCATTGATGCTGCTTCTGCAGTCAGCGGGGAGAAGGAGAGAAGCAGCTTTAGGCGGAGGTTTCTCCTTTCGATGGTACCGTGAATCTCCCTCTGGAGAGAGCCCTCTCCCCACTGACATTGAAAGCCCCAAGATAAGTAGTAGAGTACGAGCCTTGTATACAGAAGAAGAGACTAGGGGATGTAGATCCCTCATTTGTGGTTCTTGGGGACAAGCTTCTTTACTGAGTAGCTGCTCTCTTTGGCCTGATTTTTATTATTTTATTTTAATGTGAATACTTGCAGACTGCAAACAAACCCAAAAATGCTTACAAAAAATTAAGTGGAAAAAGCTGCCAATAATAATGTATAGAAAAAAAAATAATTCAGGTAAATAACAAAAAATGAGGTAGTCTTTTTTTGAAAAAAAAAAAAGTTTGCTTTTTTTTTTTTTCTGAGTCTATGCTGTAGTTGGAACACATTTTTAAGATTTTTTGCAACTATGGGGACTAGTGATTTTCTTGCTTATCTGCAGGAAGGCTCTGATTCTCATTTAATCGCTAGTTTCTTCTAATCACTGCTTGTGAAAGCTGAAGTTTCAAGAAAATCTCCAGCTCCAGTCAGACTTGCTATAACATTATGAAAATTGGCAACTATTAAAATATTTGTAAATATTTTTCTTGCCAGTTTTTTCTCAGTTCTGCTTGCAGCCATCAGCAGGGGACCTTTTGAGGTATAAATACTCCCTACATAAAATCTTCCTGAGCCCAGTTCAGAGCTGGTGCAGGCAAATGCCACTGTATTGACTTCAGCAATATAAAAAAAAAAAAAAAAGAAAAAAAGAAAAAGAATGCAATGTTGTTATAAAGCCTTACATATACACATATTTTAGTTTTGTGCTATTGAAGAGTTTTATTTACCTGTTTTTCTACCTATGTAGGCATTTTTAAGTGGAAAATATGCCGTTTTGGTACCAAAGGTTAGGAGGCTGCATTAAAACAATAAACAGAATGAAAGTTTTAAAAATTTCTCACGTGGAACACTTAATTGTGGGGACTTTATTATGAAACATGATTATACTGGGAAACCTTGCCTCATATTTTTTACAACACATGCACAGCGCATTGCTCAGCACAGACAGGCTCCTGCACGGGGAAGGAGAGGCACCGGGGCAGTGCAGACCAGGGGTTTTCTTCATTGTGGATACAGGAAAAGAAAGACAGCATCCTTATTGCTTGTCTGGGGAGGCTGCAATTCAAAATCTGGTGTTATTGCGCTATTCTGAGCCCTGTGTTACAGAATTTAAAATCCTCGCGGATGCTTCCCAGCAGTGGTTTGTTAATGGCCTTGCTTTACCTTGTGTGCTGTTGTTATCCACCTCTGAGGAATTTTGATCAGCTGAACTGTAGATGCAATTCCCCCAAACACATAGGGAAAAAATTGGTTGAAACGGTCATGCGACAGATCAAACCATAATTTGTCTCGGGAAACGTCAGCACCCAGGTTGATGTGTGTTATGCCAGATAATCCATCCAAAGGTTTGCTAAAGGTATCTAAAGAAGAATCACGGTGAGTAGTTAGCAGGAGTTATGGGGCAATGACAAGCGTCATCTTGTTCCCCAAATTCTTTGGAAGGACCATCAGATCTTGGTCTGCGTTGCAAGGCAAAGAGGGCGTTTCTCTCTCCTCTTCTTTCTTTCCTTTTTTTTTTTTTTTCCTCTAGCATCAAAAGCATAACAAGGAGCAGAAAAGTTTGAATTTAGAGCAATAATTTTGCTTTACTAAATAGATTTATCTGGTAGTTGTTGCTACCAAAGAATTAGGTGTGCTGAGCTATGGGTGTATTGAAAATCTCGTGCTTGGAAAAGGGAAAGCTGACCAAAACAGGCAGTGGTGTCAGGCTGAATTCAACCAGTTTGATTTGCCAACGAGGCAATATAAATATACATATTGCTTACATTGTACTTACAGGAGTTTGTGCTTGGCAGGAGGCTGAAGACAAAATCATTCTTTATTCAGAGATAACGAAAGGGGGTTCCCCCCCCCCCCGCCCCCTTTTTTTTCTCTTTCTGTTCTTTCCCCTTCTTATTTTCTGCCTTTTCTTTGTCTCCACCATCCCTTAGCAATGTACAGTCTTGGTGTATAGTTAACAATTTGGTACCAGCTGAAGCACTGATTTGATTACTGTTAATTTGATGCCATTTGTCAGTCAATGGTGAAACAGTGACTGTTTCTATGCGCAGAGGCTCTATCTAGCACTTGGAAAATACTTATTATCAAATTGCTTAAAAATCACAGATTGTTTTTGCATCACAAGATGTTTTTCTGTTGAATGAATGGCTGTGCATGGATGAGATGGAGTTGTAAGTGGGATATTGGCAGGAATAAGATGCAACAAAGCAAGAGGGGAACCAGGCGCTTATTAAACATAATCTTTTTTTGGGCAGTGCTTGCAGATATGTGCTTAAATAAAGGGAAAGATAATAGCTAATGTGGTATTGTAGCCCTTGTTTATAAATGGGTTTTCCGTGTGTTTGTCTCTCTCGTACTAACCCTTGACATCCATTACATCGATGTGTAGCTTCTAGGATAAAGGACCCTCCCAGAACTAGTGAGTAATTACTGATTTCCAGGAGACACTTTTCCTACCACCTGCTTTGCTCTCAGTTTGGATAACAACTGTTGGGTTTTTTTTCTGCTGAGATGTGGGTGAGGATAGGGACAAGCTCCTTGCAGTGTACCTGTGCCATAGGGAGTCAATCTCTGGGTGAAAAAAGTAATGTCCAGAAAGGATAGGGGTTAAATGCATCTTTTATTGCTTAATTGGAGAACTGTTGGTGTAAAAATGAAGGGGGGGGAGGGGGTTCCCCACTGAATGTCAGTGGTGGGTTGGAGTGAGGGTGCTTGTGGTTGTAAACAAGTAAATTAAATAAAGTACAGTACAGTCTGGGTCAAATAAGTGATGCTGTAAAAATGAAGCATTCTGGTTTGCTTTATTTCTCTCTCTGAAAAGAAACTTATAGCGAGTCGGAAGATGGCTCTCTGAGGGGCCAATACAACCACAAGGATGCTGAAAATGTGAGGAATTGAAGTATATCTTCTGATTTCTTCACCAACCACAGAGATTTTATATTAAAACTAAACTGAAACAAAAAATTAGCTAGAATTAGATAGACTAGAAAATGCAAATTCATGGCACTAAAAAGAAAAGCAGAGTGTGAAAGAGAAAAGCATCCTGATTGCTTGCAAGGAGAAGAATGGCTCAAGGGCTTTAATTTTTTTTTTTAATTTTTTTTTTTCCCCTAAATAGAAAAACTATTGCATTTTATTTCCATTCTTCACAACAAGAGCGTTGCTTTTAGGGTTGGAGGTTGTCTGATGTCCAGGCTAAGGGGGTATCTTGGAAGAGTTTATTGTGGGAGGGCGGTTGTCACATCCCTATCTGCTCAGTGGTCTCCTTCAGGCCCAGGTGGAAAACTCTCGGTGACAATGGGGTGGACACAGGCCTGGGAATGTGGCCTGGAAATGATGTTTTTCTGTTGGTTTTGGACCATTCCACCTCCCCTTTTACCCTGGAGATTTATTGTATTAAATTTTCTGTTTTGTCTAAAGGCTCTGAACAAAGGGAGATTTGTTGGAGATTTGTATGAGGCAGGGGCTCATATTTGGTCTATATTTCAGAGAGGTAAAATAAAATGCTGAACCTAGTACAGATAAACCGCTGTGGGAGTTTTCCTGAGTACTGGTGCATATTTCTTTTGTGATCTTTCAGGAGGTTAAGGGTGAAGCCAGAGCTATATGAAGAACAATTTGTTTGCTCTTAACAGAGGCAAAGACAGATGAAGCTGGTGAGAGCAGTTCCTGGGTCTTTCAGTCATTTGTTTTTAAACCTCATCACATGCCTGTCCTGATGCAGCCCTTACTCAGGTTCCCTTTGCTGTTTGCATGATGCTCTTATAAGCCCCATACTTGCCTCTGTCTGAAGATCAGTAAAACTGCCTAAAAATAGTAGTTGCACCGGTGTTTTTAGGTGATGTATGTATTCTGAACATAAACCCTTCATGACTGCATACTCTTTACTTGCAGATACCTAAGAAGTGTAGGATGAATTCATTTGTCTGGACAAACTGCCCTTGAAAAAGCTTTTTATTGAAAGCAGTTAATTTGTGTCATCATTCTGTCTTATAAATCTTTTTTTATCCATACATCCCATGAAAGGTTGAATTAGATATTTAGTTCAAAATGTTTAGTATTTTTTTTTTTTTTTTTTTTTTTTTTTCCCCTCCCTCCTTTGCTTTCCAAATCTGAGATGCAACAGCCAGGAATTTAATCAATGGACATAGATACTGCCTTCCCAGCTTCAGGTTGTAGATCATACAGGAAGGCTTCCTTGGCCAAAAAAAAGGCTTCGTGCTTTCAATTACTGTCTCTGTACTACCTTTGCTAACATAAAGGGCTTCTTGCCACTTTGTTTAGAGGTCGGTGTGGACTGTTCACCCCTTTAATAGATGCACAGGACTATGTTTGGGGGAATTGCTGGGGAAAAAGGATCGTGCTGTTCTGGGGCTTTCCTGCTGCTGGGGATATTGTGAGGTTTCTCGCTGCTTGTTTTCAAAGCAGCAATTGCATCATACAGTCACAACAACCCTTTTTCTTTTCCTTCATGGATTTGGAGGAAAAGAAGCAGTGGGATTTTTGCATGGCTTGAAAATAAGCTATAAGTCATGTTAACGATGAGTATGTGCCAAAACATCTCTCTGCAAATGCACGTTGCCATGTGCTTTCCCTCTACACATAAATGATGGCAGTTTTCAACCTGAGACAGCAGCAGCATTTCCTCAGGTCATGAGACAGAGTTAGCAGAGTCATCACAACCATCTCCAACCACCTCCTTTCTTGACTGAGGATGGGACAGTCGGGCTGGTTGCACCATCAGGGATAGAGCTGATGTTGATGAAATGATAAAAAACCCAAAGGGTTTTTTCCACCCTCAGAGGACCACCAACTTCCCCCTAAAACTCTACCAGGCAAAAACCATAAAATATTGGGGAAGAAGTGGGAGGAAATTAATTAACATTAACTAATTAACTGTAATAATATCATTTATAATCACTGCCTGGAAATACAGAAACTTTGGCCCTGTGCCATGATACAATATGTATGGTTGCTGTCTTTCATGTGGCCATGCATCCACCTGACAGCAATGATCAGTTTTTAAACATTTAATTGCTGCCATTGTTTTACTGAGGGAATTTTATAGCCTTGCTTAGCCAGTTAATATCTCACAGCAGCTGCTATAGATCATGATGATTTACATATTTTTTTAAAAAATACTATTTATAACTGCAATTTTTAATTATTATATGTAACTCCTTACTATTGGAATAGCTTGGAAGATGTTGAACCGTCCACACCATGGAAGCATCCATATTAGTAATCAGATATACTCCATATTTTGCCAAGTATCCTGGGCTGTCACATCTGCCATCGCCACCTGTGATAATTTTCTTCTGGTTTTGCACTAAATAATCAATTGCAATAGTCTGTTTTATCCTCCACACACACACTCAATAATTACAACTGCCTCTAGTTAATGATTTATTATTTTTTAAAAATTTAAAATGCCAGTGAGGAGGTGAAGGTAATTTTGCACCATGAAGGCTTTTTGAGCACAAGAAGGTCATTGTGGAGCCCCATGCACCCAACTACGTGGAGCTGCTCTCCATCAGGTGTGTCATCGACAACGGATGACCCTGTTTATGTAGAAGAGAATTTACTGAACAAGCAGATGTGTAAGACTTTGCAATTTTCTGTCGTAATCAAAATGGTCTCTCTTGGGGTGCTGGGTGTTGGTAATATGCAGTGGAGATGTCTGCAGGATCCTCATTCCCGGTGGTGATGGATGAGCCAGATAAGAAGCCATCCTGACTCACACGTCCCAGCTCGAGTTTTGTGCCTGGCAGGTGGGAAAGGAAGAGGGAAACATTGTGTTGGTGGAAGCTGAGCAAATTTGGTCAAGAATTGTTGAAAAACAGGGAACAGAGAGGACAGCGATTCTACATTTCATAGGTTCATTGTAAAAACCTGCACTTTAAAAAGAAAGGAATGTAAAGAAAAATAAACCTATATATTTTTAAAGGAAATTCTGAGTATGTCAGGTATCGTGTCTGTGTGATGTGCCAATGCTGCCTGAATGATTTGGGCTGGAAGTTATCATTACACATTGAGTGCCTCTTCAAAGTGTCCGTACTGATGATTTTTAAAGACCTGAATTAGGGAGTCATCAGCAGGGCTGTAGCCTGAACCCCTGCTGTACCCCATGTGCCTCCTGCGTTTGTGCCAGCATCGACACACGGAGCTGTTAAACTGCTCTTGTTTCCAGGGAGAAAAGTGAAAATGTCAGCACTGATGGCTTTTAAAGACAGGAGCAGAGCAGAAAGGGCAGGGATGGGAGTGGAGCAGACATTTACACTCACGGGGTTTAGTAAAGCCTGATCATAGGCCTCTCTTACATGAATATTTTAAAAATAGTCATCTCTTTTTATATGCCATTAGTTAAGAGGTACTGCTGGAAAGTGTCCTTTGAGATAGAAGGATGGCCCAAGTCCAGCCGATTGTTAAGCGAAGGCTTTTCTTGTCAGTTTGTGGGGAATTTACCCCAGTGATCTTTGGAAATCGAGTTTCAAAAAATCTTTCTCTTATTTCTCCCTTCCCCTTGCAGAGCCGTGTGGGTGTTCTTCAGCACTATTTGGAGCTATTTGTTGTGGGCTTTAAGAGCTGTTGTATCCCAGCACAGCAGAATCTGTGCCTTCGACCTGGATGAGATACCTTTTTAAACAAAGCACATGAAATAGTTGCGGCTAAATTGGACTTAAAAACAGGACTTTTTTTTTTTTTTTTTTTTTATCTGGTGCTTGCTTAGGATGAGGACAACAGTACATGGGAACCTGCTGAAAAAATTTGCACTTGCTCATCTCCTTCTTGTCTGGGTCTAAGTTTCAGTGATGCTGAATGACTCTGCTATAAAAGGGAATTTCAATATTGTTCTTGGATCCAGTAAGACTCATAAGGGTGTTTATGTATTTGCTTTTTGAAGATGCTGACTGAAGTTGTATAAAAACTGAGTGTTGTGATAGATTTTTCTACATAGAAAACTATTCAGGAAATTATGTTTTTAAAAGGGCAAACCTTAAAAATAAAAAGTCAAAAATGTGCCTTGGTTGGGCTTTTAAAAACATGACACAACCCTTAAATATGTCACATTTATTTTTATAATATTATAAATAAAAACTTGAGTGAGAAAATAATCTCTTTGCTGTACTTGGGAGTACAGCCTCTGCCAGCAAAGGTCTCTGTAAATAGCAGAGGTCAAAACTGCTTGGGATCTCTCCACCACCCGTCTGAAATGAAGAAATACATTTTTATGTGTATGTTACATAAAACATATATAGGTATTCCTCCATGTATCATAAATCCCTCTGACTATGATATGCCAAACAGATCCAAAAAAATATTCAGGGAAAAAGTCTGTCTGATAAACCCTTTGGCTATTGTTTTTTAATACTGACATATAGCTATATGTACTTCAAGGTTAAGTATTTTGGCCTGGGAATTTTCTGACAAACACTTTTGGACTGAAACCCTACAGTCTGTTGAAGTGGATTTTTCATGAGAGGAGCCAGTTTTGATGAATCTTCTCACTTAAGTAGGGAGTTTAAGTTGTCCAGAAGTAATTTTTCTAGGTTTCAATCGAATTTTGGATTCAAAAAAACTCTCCATGTTTTTAATACTTTTAATTTGAAGAAAAATATTTTTTTAAAAAAGTAGTCCTGTGCAAAATGGTATCAGATGCCTTTTTTCACTATTATCTTCCTCTGTTATTTCTTTAATTTCACAATGGCATAGGAAACAGTGCTAGAAGAGTAGGGAAGAACTGGTCTTTGCTTCTCCAGCCTTTATTCTTACATGAAAAACTTAAGTTTTTTGGGGTTTTTAATTTTGTTTGTTTGGGTTGTTTTGTTTTGTTTTTAATTTTGTTTCTTCACTTTTTAACATAAAAAAAACGTTCCTAGAGTAACTTTAAATGAGGTTTCCATTTGTTGAAAGTTCCACACAGTTTTGGTTCGAAGTCGTA
Organism: Microhierax caerulescens; assembly: GCA_035590215.1. NCBI lineage: Eukaryota > Metazoa > Chordata > Aves > Falconiformes > Falconidae > Microhierax > Microhierax caerulescens. Next base: position 51,252,049 of record JAVJGJ010000062.1, read on the forward strand.
TGTTATTTTGTATTGCTCTGTCATGTTTCCTTTTTGGCTATATAGCCCACCAACTACCCGTCGCGTCACTGATTTTTCCTGCTTCTGCTTAATTCAGACAAACTTTCTGAGGTCCCCCAGGGACATGGCATCAGGATGAGTTGTGGGCCAGCGAGGTGTCCCTCCTTGCAGTGCCTAAAATCCTCTCATCGATGATTTCAGGAGGCAAAAGTGAACAGAATGTAGTCACAAATGGGGTGTTGAAGGCTTGTTGAAAAAAAAAAAAAAAAAATGATACCTTCCAACTTTCAGTACCCTCGTGTATCCGTGCTTTTCATTTTAAGTTCCTAGAGCATTGCTGTCATCAGAAGGGAAAGAGGAGCTGCTCCTTTGTTTTTTCTCTTAAAAAATGTTGGTGTTAAAATATATTTTGTGTGTTCACATTACGTTTGATACCAGCCTGTGAGCAGTCACGCAGGACATGGATGGAGAAGTGGTGCATCCCACTGAAATGCAGGTGGTGAAGGTTTTGCCTCAGGAACCTCTGAGCCCTGCGGAGATGCAGCTGCTGGACACTCGTCCACACCACTCGCACCGACTTAACTTCTCCCGAATTGTGGTTGGAATAATCGAGTTAACTTAAAGTGTGTTTAAACTGCCAATGCGCTGGGTCATTGATTTTAACAGTGTTCTCACTACTATGTTTAATTATTGTACAAGCTGTTATTTAAGGGCACAGTTCGGATGGTGGGATGTAATAATGCCTTCTTGGATCGTAATAAATGAAACAACCTGGTAACGGTCTGTGTGAGACTTCAGCAACGAGGTTTTTGCAGCGGGGAGAGAGGCCAGCTGCATGCACGCAAGGAAGGTGCACCTCGAGCTCAGTGGTGAGTTGTGGTGTCAAGTGGCAAGTATGTGTCACTGTGGTCTCCTGGACACTGATGGTCTTCACCAGTAGCTATGAAAAGAAATCGAAACCAAGCAAAGTGAAGTTATGCTGAAAAAAAAACAAAACCAGTGCTACAAAAATATTACCAAGGCCTTCATGGGTGCTTTGGTGCTGCTTCTGTATGCAGCAGGGTGGGGGTGGCCGGAGAGGGATGCTCCATCTGTGGAAGAAAGGCACATGGAGTTAATGAGACCAACAGGAGCTGTGTCTGCCTTCTCCTTCTCCTGGCTGGTGTCAGTGGAAACATTCCTCTTTGCTCTCTTGCTTTACATCACCCTAATTTTTGAGAAAATCTTGTTTATCTGCCCTGTTTCATGGGCACCTCAGAAGGGAAAATGCTGGCACTGCTGGAAGAGGCTGAAAAGGGGTATGGTGGAAAGTGTCAGACCTGAATTCTCTCGAAAATTAAGTTATTTCAGATAACCAAGGAGTTGGTGTTTGAGTACAAGGGAGCTTGAAGGACTCAGTTATTCTTGTATTTTGTTTTGTCTCTGTTAACTGTGTTTTTTGTTGTTAGTTTTGGTTTGTTTTGGTTTGGTGTTTTTTTATGTTGTTTTTGTTTTACATAGGGGTTTTCCATTCAATAAACTTGGTGGCAGTTGCTGCTTTGAAGAGTTTGTTTTGAAATTTGTTTTGCCTTGTGTAAAGGGTGTGTGTGTGTTTATATTCTTTCATAACAATGATTTAGTTGAGGTCTGGTTTGGATGCTGATGTTGTAGTAGGAAGAGCAGAACCGAAGTGCTTTGGGACGGGGAGGAGTGGAAGTGCAGTGCATCCATTCCGGCTTCTCCTTTGTACTTCCTATTTATTGCTCCACCTTGTGAAAGATGAATTCTGATTTACACACCGTCAGGGTCAGCTGGTGATTGGCTCGGCTTTGCTTTGGGACTGTCGGCAAGCAGGGAATCATCCCAGCCCTGGTGCCAATGGAACACCCCACACCGCTTATGGTGCTGGTGGGTGTCTTGGGTGCTCTTTGGGTGGCTGAGCAACCATCTCTACTCTGCCCGTGGAGAGCAAGATGCTGTTTATCCCACAGAGATCTTGTGTTTTTGTTTTAATTTCCCTAATCCACCAGGAAATGTGAGAGTTTATGACCTTTGAAAGAAAGACCAGGCAACTCGGGAGGACTACAAGGATGTGACGTTATGCAAGGAGAGAACTAGAAGGGCCAAAACTAGAACTTCATCTGGCTGCTGCTGTAAAAGGCAAGATTTTTTAATTTTTTTTTTTATAGAAACATCAACAACAAAAGGAAGGTCTAAGGAGAATCTGCCTCCTTTATTGGATGTGGGGCAAAATATATAATGATGATGAGGAAAAGGCTGAGGTACTTAATGCCTTTGCCTCAGTCTTTAATAGTAAGACCAGTTGTTCTCCAGGTACCCAGCCCCCTGAGCTGGAAGGCTGGGATGGGGAGCAGAATGAAGGCCCCATAATCCAATCCAAGAGGAGATGGTCAGTGACCTTCTACACCACTGAGACACACACCAGCCTATGGGGCTGGATGAGATCCACCCAAGGGCAATGAGAGAGCTGGCGGCAGTGCTCACCGAGCCGTTCTCCATCATTTATCGGCTGTCCTGGCTGACTGGGGAGGCCTCAGTTGACTGGAGGTTGGCAAATCTGATGCCCATCCTCAAGAAGGACATGGTGAGGCCACACCTCAAATACTGTGTTCAGTTTTTGGCCCCTCACTACAGGAGGAATGTAGAGGTGCTGGAGCGTGTCAAGGGAAGGACAACGGAGCTGGTGAGGAATCTGGAGTACAGGTCTTACAAGGAGCAGCTGAGGGAACTGGGGGTGTTCAGCCTGGAGAAAAGGAGGCTCAGGGGGGACCTCATCGCTCTTGACAGCTCCCTGAGAGGGGGCTATAGTGGGGTGGGGCTGGTCTCTTCTCCCAAGTAACAAGTAATGGGACGAGGAAATGCCCTCATGTTGCTCCAGAGGAGGTTTAGACAGGGTAGTAGGAAACATGTCTTCAACCAAAAGGGTGGTCACTGGCACAGGCTGCCCAGGGAGGTGGTTGAGTCACCAAGCCTCAAAGACATGTTGATGTGGTGCTTAGGGACATGGTTTAGTGGTGGACTTGGCAATGCTGGGTTAACAGTTGGACTTGATGACCTCAAAGGTATGAATCTGTGACATGAGCCTCGTGTTTCTAGATTAGAGCAATATCACAGGCACAGGAGGGGGTCGATGCTTTCATGAACAGGCTCCACATGTTACAGAGGTAGAAAGGTGAGGACAAACGTTTTAGTATAAACAGCTCTCTGCTCCGCTGGGATACTGGGCACAGCTGAGAAGTAAGGTCCTTCTTGCATGGTGAGTGAAGAGGTGCATCTTAAAATACTGCTCTGCTCATAGCTCAGAAAATGCTTGGTGAGTGTGTAAGTGCAAGCCCACTCCCACACCCCACTTTCACCCCCATTATTGTCCCTCCTACCTGTAATTTTCTTCCTCAGGAAATTTCTTTTTAACGATGTCACCTTCCTCGCCTTCAACGTAACCACACCAAACCCAGGCTTGACCTAGTGTGTTTAGTTTGTGTTTGAATAAATGCATTTCTCTTCGGTGACTTTTACCCTGGCTAAACCTTCATCTTTTTCCTAGTCCACCTTCATCTCATTAGGAAATTGATTATCAGTACAAGTCGGTGGTACGGAAACAATCTCTGGCTACGTATGTGTGTTTGCTGGGAGGTGTGAGACCCTGTGTGCTGCCCTGAGTGCTTAGGCATAGGCAAGGGGGAGGGGATAAGTGGGCTTGCGCTCTATTTCATTGATGAAGGAAGAGGTGCTGAAGCACAGTGAATTCCTCTGGAAGGCGTTTTCCCGGTCTCCTGTACTTTTAACTTTAGTATAAGCTGTGTTCCACCAAACAATGATCATCTGTTCTGGCTCCTGCTCCCGGGGACTGGTGGCTCTGGGAGAGCATCCCATGCATGGGGAGAGCGCCTGGGTGCGTGTGGTTCTTGCTGCTAGTTATCTTAAATTACACAAATTATTTCAAAACATATGTCAATAGGCTTTTAAATAAGCAGATTCTGTTGTGATTAATTAATCATACATTTTTCTCAACTTCAGGTGAACTTTTTAATGAAAAGTATTCATTTTCTTTTCAGCTGTTTTTATACATCTGCGTACTGCTTAGTTTGAACATATTAATTATAATAAATAAAAAATAAGGAAAGCAGCAGGTGTTCTTTTATGTATTCTACAAAGAATCTTATTCTTTAAATTTTACCAGATTATTTTATTCCTGCTGTTACACGCTGTGGGTTTCACAACATAAATATTTTTTTTTTATTCGCATGAGACATTTTTTTGTTGGCAGTTTGAAGGCTGTCATGGTTTGTGGAGAAGAAAACATACTTATAAAGTCTTCTTGCTGGTCCATGACTGATTTTACATGGACTCAGGAGTGAGTTTTAAATAAGTTGATTACCCCCTAATATTCTGGGTAAGGTACAAAGAGAAGCAGAAGGGTGGGTTTTTTCCCCCTCCCAATTTCACTTGCAGGGACTGTGTTTGGGAGTGGTTATTTTAGTAGGCTGAGTTGGTTTTTTTGAGGCAAATGGGTGAATTACGTGTTTCTGTGTTTTACAGCTCTTGGTTTTGAGTCTGAAGGGCTCATTTTTCTGAGCACTTGTAAATATGAGTGCAAAGATGAGGGGCAGATAGTTTTGTTGGTGCATTTTTTTTGTTGATGATTTTTTTCTTTTTAACTTACTTTTAAGGAAACTTTCTTATGCTCTTGATGATTCCAGGAGTTGGGACATATGGAGCAGCCATCGTGTGTGTGGGGTGCAATGAGTCTGGGGCTGGGCAGAGAAGGAAAGGTCCCTGTTTCTTGTCCATCATCTCCTGGGGAAGAGGAGTCCCTGGGTGGTACCTGAGTGAGAGCAGCGAAAATCCGACCAAAGACATAAAGTATTTTCATCCATCCTTCATTTGTTGCATCCTGGGGAAGAGGAATAACCATGTTTAGGTACCTGGTGTGTGTGTGTGTGTCAGTCTGAGACCAGGCTTGACAGGGGCTACTGGGCTGTGGCATCACCTGCACAAAGTCTTGCCCCCTACTTTCATTTCCTTTTTTTTTTTTTTTTCTTATTTCCTGTTTTCCTGGTTTTGTTTTTAAATAAATTGAAAATCCACAAATAAAAAGCTTCAGTCAAGAGTGAAAAAGGAAGAGTAGGCATCAACTTTAACTACATCCTGACCAAAAACTCTCCTCTCTTATTATTATTCCTATCTTTTTTTGTGCGTTTTTTTTTTTTGTTTTTTTTTTTTTTAATTAAAAGCAAGCTTGGATGCAAATGACTGACATGGAAAACTAAAAAGCAACTTGAAAGTTTTGGAGAATTATTTTTGTATGTTTCAAAAGCGAATTGAGGATTATAAACAGTTTAAAAGCTTTACCATTTCAACGTTATCCATCAGAGGCCCCTCTGAATGCCCAGATGAATACGGGAGTGGACAAGGTTCTGGTTCCTTTCAGAGAGCTGCCTCGACCTTCTGGGTTTTTCCTCAGGCATTGATGTTTGGTGCATATGAAAGGATTTCTCCAGGGGTTTTTCCAAGGGTTTTGTGGGAAGTAAAGCAGATTGGGTGAAGTAAGAATACAGACTTAAGTTCTTTCTGTATTTTTGGTGGTAGAGAACTGACTTCTGCATTATCTCACAAACACATAGGAAACATAAAAAGGGGAAATTATGCAGAAAAACATAAATTATGTAGACGCTGGAAAGCCTATGCAAAACATGATATGCGCACATAATAGCGTATTTCCCTAGGGTCTAATTGCATCCTTTGGGTACCTTTTGAAGCATCTGAATATTCAGAAGAAAGCAAATTTATTGTAATTTACAAAATATCACAAAAAATAAGGTTGATAAAACGATGTATGTTGTAATGGGAACTCACACTTCAGTTGTTGTCTCAAAGTTGACCGAAGACTAAAATGCAAGTTAGGTGGGGGATAGGGCTGCTTTTCCCCCAGCCCATCAATCCCTTTTTCCTTGCAGCTGTGGTGCTTTTCCAGATGCTTTTTTGGCAGGTCCTCAGCGCCAACCCTTGCAAGGAGAACCACAGGGCTGCTGTGGTGGGTAATGAACAGCTCGTATGCCATTTATTTTCTTTTCAGTAGCTGAGATTTAGTCAGGGTACAGAAACTCTGTGACAGCCCCTTGGAGTGGCTTTAAGTGGACATGACGGGGGAGGTCCGCTGTCAGAAGGGCTCATCATGATATCTGGTCTCCCACCGAAACTCCTCCTGAGCCCCACTGAGCAAATTGACAGATATTTCCTTGCATCAAGACACAGGTAATCTGCAGATAATCAAAATGCCCCTGGACCAATTACAGCTGCCCTCAGTGATCTCTTCCCCGTTGGGATGAATATGTAAGCTTTTGGGAAACTTGTGATCAGTCACCAAAATCTAAATATATTCATCTGTCTTTGAAACAGCTTCACTGCTTTGAACTCGAGAGTCAGGAGGTAAAGTAAAATAATCGGAAATTCTTGCTGAGCCACATTTTAACATTTTTCTAGAGTCAGGAGGTTATCGTAGCTCTTCTTCACTAACTGTTCTCTCATCAAAGGCAGAGTCAAATGCCCTAACCACCGCTCACTGGGGTCCCTTCCAAGGTGCAAGGATTATCATCAGCCTCCTGACACTGTTGCTGGGGAATCCAGGCAATTCCTTTTGCAGTGCCCTGATTGGAGGGGAACTCGAGTAATTACTTTCAATGACTGGTATCTATATATAGATGTTCATATTTCAGGTCAAACATGTAGGCTTTTGCTTTGGAGAGCCAACTCTTTTGAAGAGTGAGCTCTTGGTGCAGTTTTAAGAGTTTTCCTGGTAAAAGCTTGAAGAAGCCTTTACATTTGCCATCAGCATCCTTGATCAGTCTGTTGACCCATTGCTGTGATGGGTCCTGAGCATGGCACGAGAAAGGGCAACGGATTCTGCAGAGGTTTTACTACTCAGACCCTAGTCCATCTTGCTCTTTTAGCAATACCTAAATTGGTATTTTTGGCAGCAAAAACTGGTTCCCAAACACAGACAGTAGCAGAAGGGTTGGGAATTTAGCACGCTGCCTATTGCAGAGCCAGTCTGATGGGAATTTGGCTCTTGAGCTTAATGCAGAGAAATCTGGGACCTCCAAGACAAACAGAAAGCTGTGCTTGATTAAGCATCAGGACTTTAACCTTCATCCTTGTTCAAAATCTATGTGCCCTGTGGAAAAAATGCAGGGGACTTTAGGCCTCAGGTGATGGCATGGAAAAAGAATCTCTGTAAGCAAGTTATAGCTCAGGAAGGTACCACATGAAATCAGGTAAGTTCTCAGTATGTCATCCAAGTTACTTTTCATCATCTTTAAGATGTTTTCTCCTCCCATGGTTACTCAGACCATGGGAAGGGATATGTGTGTTATTCCTCTGATGTGTCATGCAAGTACGTTGGTCCTGGGACCTTTCCTCTCTCCCAGGCAGTCCTGGGAGCTCTTGGATGGGGTCACTGGGATTTTCTGTCTCTATTCTTTGCCTTGTCTTCCTGCAGAAATCGGTGTTGAGTGGGCTGCTTTGGGGAAAACCCCTGTAAGGGGTGCGGCTGTGACCTCCTCTGGAGTGTGTGATGCTGCGGTGTGCGTCCCATCCTAGTGGCACTGCCTTGTGCTGCCGTGGGGGATCCAGGCAGAGCATCCAGATGCTTTTGTGGCATCCACGCTACACTATTGTTTAGTTTTGCTTTGCTCTGGCAACCTTGTATTCATAAACATGTGTCCAAGCTTCCCCACGCTTGGAATTTAAATACATAAATGTCCTGCAAAGATCTGTTGTTGGTTAGTAATGTATTGTCAGCTGTCCTGCCAGCCTTTTTATCTTCTGATTAGCTTTGAAATCATTGAAGCTGGTGAAGATTCGTTTGTTATCTTGGTTCTCAAAGGACTAGAAATCCAGTGATCGCACAAATGTGCTGTGAGGCAAGTACCCATTTGTAAGACAGATGATGATTGCTTGTCGATACTAAGAAAAAGAGCTTTGTCAAATCTGAAGTTGTCTCCTTTTTTAATAAAAAATATTATTTTTATTTTCATGTTCTGAGAAAATTGTAAAGCTGCTAGCAGTAGGCAAAGAATCAAAAAACAACCACCCCAAAACCCAAGGTGACTTGGATGTTTGTTTATTTGTCTGATTTTGAGGTATGCAAGACATTTATTTTTTTTTTTTTTTTGAACAAAAGCTGTCAAGGGAAAGAAAATACTTCTTTTATGATAAGCTCATGCAGGTTTACAGGAATTTTCTTTCTTTAATGAGCAAAAATGTAATCTACTTCATTGCCTGCTTGCTCTAGTCATCTCCCTAAGATGGAGCTCTCCATTGCAAGCACAGGAGCCAGTATAAGACCTAGTGGGACTTGACTTGCTGTTGGGCAGACTCTGGGAGCTGGGAACTTTGCTTTGGAACAAATATTTGGCCACAACACACAGGTGCACATGCACACCCAAAGGTACCTACAATAGCTACGTATTTGTGTAGAGGTATCTTCAAAGTGCCCTAGGACTGGGTTAAGGCATAGTCCAGGTCAGAAATGAGATGGCTGGAGATATTTGCACTGCCAGTGTTGTCTTGGTATGGTATGGTGTAAAGGCTCCATTAACACTTTATATTTTCTGCTCTTCTTCGATACCTACACTATAATTTTAATAGGTAAAGCCATGGAGAGATGCTTTGTGAATAGACTATGGATGTTAAACTGTTCCTTAAGAAGGGGAGTTGTGTGTGTGTGTGTGAATAGTGTCTGAGAAGGAGACAGCACAAAAACTGTTGTGCAAAAAATATATATATAACTACATGTTAAGTAATTTCTAACAGTAAATATTTAAATTCCTTAGACAGAAAGTGCATACTAAACCTGAGATCTGTCAAGACACATCTAGTGAGTGAGTCTTGGCTTGGGGCAGGGGCTTGTTTCAGCTTAGCCCTTCCCCCCTGTACCCCTGTGGGCATAATGGCAATTCGTACAGCTTTGTTCCTGCCACAAATGGAGTTGTGTTTCCTTGGGTGCTCAGGAGAGAAGAGCTCAGTCCCGATGTCCTCTGAGCCGGTATCTGGCCAGTGTGAACTTGGGGCATGCTACAGCATGAGATGGATTCAGCCCTCTTGGAGCTGCTGATGTTCTGTTCTTTGTTAACTAACTGCTTTTACATATTCGAAGGTGACAGTCTGCAGATTAAACTGTGCTAGTTTCCTCCATTACATCCAGCAAAGAAACTCTGAGTTAGGTGTGAAACCACATGCTGCACCAGTGCTCTCCTGAAAATCAGTGTTTTCCTGGAGGCCCCTGAGAAGTGGGAAACAAAAGACCGTAACTTTCTAAGTGAGCACATACCCTTACATTGAATCACTGTATGACTGTTTATCTTCATCACCCTTTGTTTCTTCTAACCCTCCTCTCCCCGTGTTTTTTTGATGCCATAAAAATAGGAGCCAGGCTCTTTACGACCCAGTGAGAGCTGGGTCTTTCTGCTTCTTTGCTCTGCAAAAAAAAAAGAGCATACCTTTGGCCACTGTGAAATAACTCAGACCAGTGAGGAGGGTGGTTGGAACTGGCTCTGTGTGGTTATTGCTCTGTGTTTCCCTTTGCAAAGCTGTCACCAGCAAATCTTTCTTCTGTAAATGGTGTGATAGGATAAATCACCAAGATTTGCAATTTTTTTTCTTTGAGGACTTAATAATATGCAGCCTCAGTAAGGGCTGCGCAGTAGAGCAAATGTGAGCTTGGAGTTAAAAATGAAGAGTCATTTGAGTAAAGTGTTTTTTGTTTATTTAAGAGGAAAAATACTCCTAACTCATTCTACTACTAGCTTTGACCTTTCTTCCTTGGGAAGGAATAGATAAGCAAATGGGAAAACTGGGGGTGTGGGAAGGATGGATGAGAAAGGAGAGGTATTGACTTTAAGCACAACTCTGTCATATGAGTGTCCATCTGTCCATCCATCTGTGAATATATTGTAATTATTAATAATCTAAATGATGTCATGGGTTCTTGGCAAGAGTATAGGGCTCCTGGGACAGCTCTGGAGCAAGTCAAAGGAAATAATAGTGGCTGTGCACATAGCGAGGGATCCATTTGGCTCACTGGGCGTCAGGCTTTCGTGCCAAACCACTCTCTGTGGAAGAGCAAGAGCACACTGGGTCTGCAGGAGAGCTTCCAGGGAGGTCAGGCCGGCTTCCTCCTCGAGCACCATTAGCAGGGGAGCACTAAGTGCATGGTCAGAAAACACAGAACTTAAAAAGCACATGGTCTCTCTGAACCCTTTCCAACCCTGCCACCAGCAGAGGTACTTCAGTTTTTATAGTTTCACACGTCTTCGTTTTTGTGGATTTAATGGGACCAGCAGCATTGCTGTGGATTAACTGGGAGTTAAAAAAGCATTTATGTGGTCCCCCTTCTGCTCAAAGGATATAACATGAAATATTCCTCACATCTCTGAGGGCTGGGTTAACAGCCTGCCCTTGCAGTCCTGGCATGTGTACATACTGTGCCCTGAGAGAGATGACGGCACCAGATTCCAGATAAATCGCGCATTGGCTCTTCCCCTTGCTTTGAACACCTAACGGTGCTGGGGCACGAGTACTTGAGAAATAGCAGGACCCATAATTGAGGACATTTACAGTAGATCTGCCAGAAAATGAGGCTCTGAGCTGAGCTCCTCCAGGCTAGGAGGATGGGCTAGTGCTGGGCTCTTGCTGAGGAGACACCTCACGTCCAGGGATCTGCTCTCCCTGCACAAGCTGTGAAGCAGCCACGTGTGCCCAAGGCAGGTCCGGGGTCCTCTTTGAAGCCTGCTCCATCAGCGTCCCGGTATCCTGCTGAGCCAGCTGATAGGCATGCATACTGTAATTGCATTTCCTGTAACCCCAAAGAATTTCTGGGGAAACCGCTGAGGAAATGGTTTCTTCGTAGAGCCATTATATTGATCATTTTTTTGGTTTTCATACTCTGACCTCAGTCCAAAGGGGTCTTGCTAAGCTCATGGGAATCCTCAACTATTATTAAAAGTTTTGGAATTGAGGTTTTGTGCCATCTGCGTCCCTTCGCATGTCCTCTTTGTGGCACGGAGAATAGACGCTTCATGTGTCCCTATACCGTGAATTCTGGAGAGCTGTGGGGAAAAAAAAGACCCCTCACAAAATGTTGCCCTAAAAGCAGGCCAAATATGTTCCTTAGTCTTGTAATGTGTGATGTGTATTCCAAGATTTCTTGGTCCATGTTTACTAATTTCCAAGCCTTTGGACACTTCTCATTCATAACATGCATTTGGGCTCTGTGTAAAATCAATTTATTGTGGTGAAAGCCAAGTACCTAACTTTAAGGTGGTCTGTTTTAGACAATTTTTTAAAATACTTTGCCAGCTGTGGCCTCACTTTGGGCAATGAAGACATCACCCCTGTTCCCATAAGCTGAATGTGGTGTGGGTGGTAAGAGGCTCGGGTGGGCTCAGAGGCCCCTTGGTGGGTGTGTGCATGCCTTGTGGGACCCTTGCCTCGTTCACATTTTTCAGGATTTTGGGATAGGGCAAAAGGTTGGTGAGAAACCTTTGAAGCTGGTCAAACCAGATGATGAAATCCAGAGCCGCCTTTTGATGTGAGTGGACCTGAACAGTCCTGCAGTGTGTGCTGGCAGGTCAGAGCTGTGTGTGCAATTTTGGACTTGGAGCAAATGGAGCGAAGAAGCGCATTCTCCCAGGGACCAGGTGCCCTTTTTCGTGGTTTATTTCTAACCTAAACTCTTCTTGCTGTATTCTGAGTGGGAAAGGGAGAACGTGGAGTGGTTCATTCCAGTTTGATGGGTTTTCTTAACACTGGGATCTAGGAATCTTCTTACAGACTTCGTGGGGTTTATATATTAAAGAAGAAATGAATGGCAAATGCAAATAGTCCAAGTGAGCAAGTTAAGAAAAATTGGGTAGAAGAAGCTGAGCCTGGAGCTTGGACAGGTTCAGCTACGAGCTTTTCAGAAAACAGCCAGGAAAATGTTCAAGGCCAGGATGCTGCGTGAGTGTTCCAGAATGGCTCTGGTGCAACATGGCAGCAAAAAACCCCCAAACAACCCACCCAAAAACCAACCCACCCAAGCACCAAGGAGGTGTAAGGTGTATCCAGGTGTATAAGGTCATGGAGCTGGGATGTACTTAATCATAGTGTTTTAATAAGCAGAAAAATGTTAAAAAACAAGGAAGCATTTTGGAAAATGAGGCTGAACTTCTAAGAGGAGAGATGAGAGTACCAAATGCTGTGGGGAGAGCTGATGTGAAAATAGTGGGGCAATACCTGAGAGGTGCAGTTGCAAAGAAAATAGTCATCAGCCCGGAAGAACAGCTGTCCTTGCAAGCAATACGACAAGATCAAGAACTAGGAGGAGCTTAGGTAGCCTGTCAAAAATGACTTGCTGACAGCACGATCTTTTAAGACTTGTAGTTTCTTAAGGGAGTCTATCATTGGCACCATTTAAAACTAAGCCTCCACTTTTTGACCAATTTATAAAGCAAGACTGGATAAAGCAAGATTAAAATCTGCTGTAAGGATGAGACCTTTCACTGGCAGTTAAGTAGTTTTGATGAACAAATAGGCATTTTTCTTATTTACAAGGTATGAACCAGTGGAAGGAAAGGATGCAAAATGCAATCTTATGATGTTTTCTACACAGATATGGATAACCAGTCTGATTAGACAAGCCTTGCAATATTTCTTCCTATGGAAGGTCATTGCCACCCTTGTTCAGTATTGCCTTATGGAGGAGAGGGAGCAGGGCTGAGAAAGAGGGGAAAGGGGACAGCATACAGAGGTGGCAGGGAAATTAGACATGCAGGTATGTATCCCACCCTGGGTGCATCTGCACTTGAAACTCATAAAGTAATATCAAGGCACAGGGATTCAGACTGAATGAATTTGTGTCTGTATTCTGAAGCAGCATAACGGGGAAGCTTCTCATCAGTGACACGTATTACAGGGACTGAAAAATCCCTGCTACATCAGTGCCTATACGCGCAAGATTAATGCAGAGTAAAAGATCACTCTCTAGCCCCACCACCCACACATCTGCTGACCACCCTCATCTGCTCTGGTTTCAGCAGGCTGCGTGGCTCCATGCATGGTGAGAGGATGGCTATGATTAATCGGGTACCATAGGAGATGCTGAACATTTGTGGCCCCGCGGAGCCTGGGTTTGCTGGTGTCTGCTGTGAGGATGGGGGGGAGAAGGCTATCTGTTGCCAGCGAGAAATGGCAATAAAAAGAACCCCAACAAACTGCATAAAAAGGATGTTTCTGTGAAACTGATAGGAAGTAAAAATATCAGTAGCTTTGCAGAGCTCTGCTTCCAGTATTATTCTTTGTGATTAGGCTAATGAGCCCTGACTCTTACAGGTATAGTATGCTGTGATACCCACAGGGGTTGGGATCTTCATCAGACAATTAGGTCTCTCCCTCTGTGCAGGCATTTTATAGTAAATAATCAGTAGTCTTAATATGGTTTTGAAGCTGGTCAGCACAGTCATTAGCCTGCACAGCTCAGAAGTTCAGCTAAATTCACTTACTCGGAGTTGTTTGCAATATCTTGCCTGGTAATGAATGTAAATGTTTTATTACGGTAAATGTTTAGATTGCTTGAATATGTTTAGGTGATTTCCCCCCCCCCACACACACACACACTTAAATAAATGCCTTGATGCATGAAGATTATCTTTATTGGGATTCTAGTGCCACACTCCACCATGTGATATTGGCTCGCATCTGGCTGGGTTTGGTACATGCCACAGTGAGGAAGACTTGGTGCCCAGTGGCATGTCATTTAGCAGGGCTGTTGCCCCTTTCTTCACAGATGTGTGTAGAAAATGGGCACAGAGAGGAATATGGCTGTATCTTGCATGGAAAAGATAAAACGCAAATCCTCCAGATTGATTTCTGACTCTTTTTCAAGATTTCCATCTGGTTTAGCAGCATTTTTATTGTGGTCTTCTCTTGTGCTCGGCCCAGCTGGCCTGCCCTGCTGTGTCCTGGTGATATACAGCGAAGGGTGGTGTTCTCAGCAGTAACCCACCCTGCCAAGCGCAGGATGCATTTGGCCAGGTCTCAGCCCTGCAATATTTCTGATAATTTCTTGCTCCCTGCTAAATTTGTAGAAAGCATTTCAAAACTCATCTGTCAAAAGCATCAGCACTGCTCAGATAACCATTTTAATTTTATTTAATCACTTCTAGTGGGGCATCTCCTTGGATGATTGATCGTGGCCTCTTTGTTGAAGAGTGCTTGGGAGAAGGTACAAAAATCAAACTAAATGATAGTGTTGGCCGAACACTTGGACTGTAATGAAACCAGTTCCTGACCCACAAAACTGATTTGCCAAAGATAAATCCCCTTTTAGTTAAAAAGCCAGACCGAACAGATGTCTTGCACGGCGCCCTGTAAATAAGCATCCTACAGCTCCGGTAGCTCACAATAAGCTGCGAACTCCAAAAGCTGTTTCTAGATATGACAAATGCAGGGTGTTCCTTCCTTGAGTTATAGTCGGCATCACACAATTAGATTTGGGATATGGGAAACTTGGGCCTACTATAGATAAAAGGGGTCATTGTTCCCTTGTTAGGCATAATGTGCAGTGTTCAAACCCTATAACTTTAGGCATTTAAAACAGGTCTCTGAGTTAAACACTTTGGCTCCTGGTTTGTCAGAGAGGAGGTTTAATTTAGGAACCTATCATGCACCACTGATTAAAAACAGAGGCTGGGGGGCCAGCTGGGACACCTGTGGACATTTCCATTATAGGTCCTTTTCTGGAGATGACTATCTTTGTCTTTCTGGGGAGGCTGATTAGAAGGGAAGGAAAAAAAAAAAAAAGAGAAGTGGAGTTTAACACCATCAAAGATCGAAACTGATGGTTTGCCACATTGTCTTGTGGTGTGGACCGGTTTGTGTAGGAAGGGAGGAAGGTGAAGCCACCCTGACGGAGTGGCTGCTGGAGGAAAGCATGCAGGGGTTACTACTGGTTTTCCTCTGTCAGCCTCAGTTGCAGGGCATTAGCAATGGGACAGCAGACGCCAGTGGAGCTGCTCTCTTGCTCTAATGGGTTTTTCTTGTCGCCAACAACTTCCCATTTGGGGTGCGCGTGCTGTATAGGAAAGAGCACGGTGCGCAGCTTGCGCCAGGGTGGTGCTGAGCAGTGTGTTTTGCTGCCGCATTGCTAAGGCATACCAAATATCTTGCCAGGCTTGGATGAAAGGCAATCGCCTGAAGCTTAATCTGGTTAAAGCTGAGGGGTTTTATGGTGATTTGAGAAGAAGCGGAGTGCGGCGGCAGAGGTGATGGCTGCTCTCCCCGCTGGGGACAGTGTCCTTGCCCCTGTGCCTTGGGTTTGGGCCAGGGCATGCGGACCCAGGGATGAGGCAGCACATGGCGCTGTGGGAGAGGATGGGGAATAGACTCCGGGATTTCTTTCCTTGCTGCCTGTACCTTACATTTAAAAGCACTTGCTAATTGCGGTGCTAGCAAAACTTGACAAACTGATTTGCTTATCTATTTGGCTAACGATGCATAGCCAGATTTCTTAGATACTTCTTTTCTGTTCCCTGTATGTTACAAATTGCTCTAATGTCACATAAGGGATCGGAAAGGAAACTTGGGCTCCATTCATATTGGTATTGTTGCTAGGAAACCTCTCCCTTTGACAATGTATGTTGAGCATGCCTGTATTTGCCTTTGGCTCTCCGAAGGACAAAAATCACCATGTGGCGCAGGGAGGGGGGGGTGGAGGTGGGGGGGGCGTGGGGAATTTGAAAATTGCTTTAAAATTTTACACTGTGCCAAATGATGTTCTGGATTGCAGATGCCAGTGCTTCTGGTTTTGTATGGTTTGCTATGGGAGCAGATGAGGCACGGTTCGCCTCTTCCATGCTTCATGTGCTTTAAAGTCAGGCTGTATTCTTTGTGTCCCCTTCTGCTACCTGCGCTGGCTGGGGGCTGCCGTACCATATGGGAGAGGGACCCGGAGTGCTTGCGCGTAGTTACCATTCAGGGGGCAGCCAGCCCTTGGTATCCATGCCTGAGCACACTGCACGTATTCTCTGGCTTTCAGAAGCAAGCTGCTTGATTTACAGAGTTTTCTTTGGTGGGAAAGAGGAGGTTTCATGACTGCCTGTCTGTCTGTCTCTCTTCTTCTTCTCTGGTATTAATTTCAAGCTATTAATTCAAAAGATATTCTAAATATCAATTGAGTGTGTGTATATGCACGCTAGATTTACATTGTGGTTGCTTTTAATAGGGTTAGAGAAACAAGAAAGGATTCGGAAACTATTTTGCTCTCTTTCAAAGAGCTGAGAGGAGTGAATTCTTAATTATCTAAGAACAGCCTTGACGTTTTTCACACAAAATGACAATTTTTCTGCCCTGGCTGCAAATCCTGCAGAGTGGGATATTTTCTTTTCCTGCAGTAATTGCTGCCAAACGCTTTGGATCAAGTGTTGCACATCAGAGTTGACCCCTGGTCAACACAGAAGGGGAAAGTCTGGTGCTGTGGCCAGGAGATTACGATTATGGAGTTTAATGTTGCAATGTTTGTTGCAGAATAGACAAATCTGTGCCCCAGAATGGTTTGCTGGGTGCAGAAAACATGGACCATGCCCATCCAGTCTCCAGTACAGGCACATACTGTGGGACCAAAAAGCTGATAAATTGATTGTTACCTTAAATAATTTGTTAAATATGAACTGGTAAAAATCTTAATTCTCGATTGGCAGCAATAAAACCTCATGATGAATAAAGTGTTCGGCAGTTTTCTTTGAGGGGTTATGATTTTAATTTCTCACCCAGTGTCAGATGCAGTGAAGGTTCAAAGGCAAGTGGCAGCCTACGGTGCTAGCGTGGGTCGGAAGGATGGTGCTCTGCTTTGTCCTCGGCTGACTCTATTGTCTGAAGTCTACGAGGGAGAGAATGGGGGAGCAGCTCAGCACCACCGGTCCTGCTGCTATTTGTGCCGTTAATGGCATGTGCAGCCAGTGCCAAGAGTTTTCCCAGGACAAAGAAATGTCAATGAAACGTCCCAGTGAATCCCAACCCCTGAAAAGCAGCTCAGGATATCACCCTATTGCCCCGAGCCCTCAGCCATAGCTGCGCTGCACCCTCTGCCTCCCTCCCAGGCGCTGAGCCCTGCTCCAGGCAGAGACTCTTTGTGCCCGGCCCCTGCTCCTATTCCCTCCACTGTAGGCACCTCATTACCCATCACACCACCTCCCATCTTGTTATTAACTCTCCTTTTTGGCTTTTCACACCCTTAATACCATTGCTTTTCATTCCATATTAATTTTTTTTTTTTTTTTTTTTTTTTTTAAGCAGCACCTGGGTCCCCTTGTACTCGGTCTTGCATATCTATATGAACCCTCAGAGCTGAAAGACACAGAAGTAGAAGGAAACAAGGACTTCCGCCTCTGGTTTGAAAAGGAGAAGCTAAGGTTCAGGCATATGATTTGGGTGGCCCACCATCAGTCTTTGCAGTCTAGAAAGGCTCAGATTTACAGGGTTTCAGGCCAGCAACACCAGTGACTGACCACCCAGTGGACCCACACACTGCTCTTAGAGTGCTGCACAGACTTCAGTGTGACTACTCTAGAGCAGCCCAGGACTTGCTTACAGCTCTTAAAGTGGAAGTACTGCTAGTAGTAGTAATAACAATAACGATGTAGGTTTCCCTTTCCTGCAGTCTGCTTCTAAAACTCCAGTAAAGAGAAGTTGGTTTGAAGACATTTGTCTCTCCTGGTGTACAGTGAGGGTGTTCCCACAGCTCCAGACCTCTCTCTGCCCAGCCTTGCTCATGGTGCTCATGGAAACAGGATTTTGAGTGGCCTCTGATCATAGAGAATTTTCTAAATTTACCACAACTACTGCCACACCTGTGTTAATTTTTTTTGCCGTTGTACTACATGAATTTGCAGGTTGTTCCCATGCCCTTCCCATGTCTACCTTCTGCCCTGTGAACAAGCTACAGGTGTGTAGCACAAGAGCAGATGAAAATGTGATTTTTGACAAGCGTGATGACAGTTCAACATCCGTAATGTATTTGTCCTGAGATAAACTGATGAATCTGCTAACTCTTCAGGCAATTATTAGAATTTCTAGAGGTGTTTTATCAGATCAGCCTTTATATATCATCTTCAAAGATCAGGAAGGACTTGTGACAATACTGTGAAAGGGTATAAAGTTCGGTCGCTCACATCAAAGTTTTATATACATAAAAAATGCATAAAATCCCACCGACTCTTAAACTAATACTCGATACGTTAAATAGGGAGCGTTACGGGTGATGCATTCTGAGAAGTAGGCTCCTGACCTACATTTCTGCACTGGAACTTACCCATGGGTATTTCCACTTTAGCCTACCTTTAGGTTCAATATATTTAGTTTCTTGGCATCTACTTTCAAGGTTTACATAGACTTGAGTTCTATTTAATTAATATTTTAAGCCTGCGCCTCTGCCTTGGTGAGAAAACAATCCTTTCCAAATGCTGCAAATGTGTTACTTTTATTTGAAATTGCATCTGAACAAATGGCTCAGCACACATTAATCTCTTCTGTTTCTGAAGCTTTTTGTAGCTCTCCATCTTCAGCAATTCTGGCATAGAGGCTCTATACATGAAATTTAATTTGCCAAACTCCGTCTGCCTATGGTAGCATCTCTGTTGCCCTGACTACCCTTCCAGAGAATTTGCTACTGAAACCAGTGAGATATTTGCTTACGGTTTAGCAACTCTTTGAAAATGGTCATTATCAGAATATATCGTTATGGGTGAAGTATCCTGATTTTAATCTGCTTGTTGAAATTTACTTTATGTAACGACAGTAGGTGCCCTGTAAATAACATGCTCCATCTCAGGAAATGAAAGATGTTTTGAATAAATAAATAATGGCTTGCTGACTACTGAGGCTCCTGGCTTTGGTAATGTACTGTGTAAGAGAAAGTAAATAGAAATCTCCTTCTGGGCATTTCCAAACATCAAAATGCCCTCTGCATTTTGTTGTGGTTAAATATACAACCCCATCAGAAGCCTTGGGACCCCTGTTTAGATGGTCTTGCAAATGAATATCACAGATTTTTCGGTAATCATAGTTACTGCAAGGAAACACAAATTGTTGTTGGAGGTAGGGGACTTTTTAATGAAAAATTCTGGCAATGCAAAGGATGTGTTTAAAACCTAGTGATGTCTAGTTGCTTAAAGATAATTTATTTTACTGGGAGCATCAGAGGGATGTGCGTATTTGGAGGAATGCAGGTGACTTTTGGCAAACATTATCTTCTGCTTGAATTTGAAATGTTGTGATGTGGAATGACCACATCATGTTGCGTCAACCCATGTGACAGGGTGAACCTGGCCTGGGCTCGAATATGAGCTGATGCATGAGCCCTGTTGCATGAGGACCCCAGAAGACAGGGCAGTTGTCATGAGAGGACAGGAGCAGGCAGGTGTGAAGAAGTGGTAGATAAAGATCATTTGACATCCCTGTAAAATGATCTCTGATTCCAGAATGAACCTGTGCTTTAGCTGAAAAAGTTGCATTTGTTGAAGGAAAAGGCTGGAAACTGTGAATCCTGGTGGTTTTGGGACGATATTTAGTTCAGCTTGATGTGGCTGGCTTGGGTGGAGATCAGCATTATACATGAAGAAATATAATGCCTCCCACCGAGACCGAACACAGAGACACGACCAGTTTGCAAATCCTGTCGCTGAATCATTTTCACAAACTATGGCTTAGGTAAAAGACAGAAATCTATCAAATGTTGTACAGATTAACTTATCACCTAGTTAAATGGGCTGTCAGTCTGGGCTGCTTATGCTTGGCAGGGTGAATTCAAATGCATGTAAATTTCCCTGGTGGCTGACGAGTGGCGATGGTGGAGCTGTCAACTGATGACATGTGAAAATACATTAACATTGTTTAAAATATATTTGAAAGGGATTGCTCATATTTTGATAACATTTTCAGAGGCAAATGATTTGTATTGGATCTGAAATACTGACCACATAATTTATGCCGCGAGGATTTTTTTTTAAATAGTAACTCTTCAGATATGTTTTGTGCTTAAAGGAAGCCCCCAAACAATTAACGATAACAACACAACCTGGTTCGAGTCCCATGTGCCACCATTGTACGGAGTCACTGTTCCGATAGCCTCACTTGTCACTTCCACTTGATCTTACCAAAAGTGATTAGGAACTTCAAAAGAGCCAATTACACAGGCCATTGTGTTATAGACCTGGTGCTTTCTTTTAAGCCTCCTGTTCCTCCCTGCATTTGGACTATCCGTGTTTAATTTCTCCTATTTGCAAGACAGATCTCTTGACTTAATGAGAACATCAGAAAACAGAAATACTAAAAGCTCCATACCGCTTAGCTTTCCTTAACTTGTTCTTTCAGGAGTTTGTGACTTCTTAACTGCCCCCTCCATTAATACACTGGGGAGGCACGTGGTTTGTGATGGTCACTTCATGTGTTTCCAGTTATACCAGCTACTGTTTTAATAAGTGGCCTTGGAAGGTTAGAAGAAAGATGCAGCCCACTGTAGAAAAAGGTCGTAAGATGTGAACAAGTGTTGACAGAGCTGTGTGATAAGAAAAACATTTGAAGCATGTGATTCAAGATTCATCCTTTAGTCTCGAATCTTCAGGGGTGAAAGGGGAGAACTTAGCACAGTCTAAAAACAGCCGATCTCACAGTTCAGCAGTCAACCATGGCGTCTGATACATGAAAAAAATTACTTATGCTGTCAGCTTCCATTATTTACATGATCTTTCTATGGTTGAGTCGTGGCTGTGGATGTGCAATTCAGCTAGAAAAATTGCATATTTACACAGATGGGTGCTGGCATGTGACCAGGGCTTAAGCAAAATGCATGGTTAGAGGTAGAAATCAAGTACAGAGAGTAGTGAATCCATTTTTGAGGGGGTTGGTTACAAGGTGCAAATGTTTGCAGATGCTTGTAAGTATGAAGGGCTCTCTTGGAAATAGCAGTTCTTAGGAAAAGGAAGGTATTGCAAACAGCTTTAGGTGTTTGTTTTCCTTGACTTCCTGGGCTGTCTGACTGCTGTACACCGAGTTCCAGAAGATGATTCAGGGCATCTCTACCTCTTGGTTTATTTGGAAACTAGTAGCAAGTAGCAAACAAACATGATGCCAGTGTAATCAAAAAAGTCTGACAATAAGACTAAGAAAAGTCTTTTCATGGAACAGTGGAAGTTGAATGTTAGGCTGTAAATACAGTGCCTAGGACATGGGAGAGGAGATCTACTGGTGCTTCCCTTCACAGAAACGTCTTATGGTAAGGAAGAGACAGAAATGTCGGGACAGAGGTCCTTTCCTTTCTCACCCTTTGCTGCATTGCAATGAACTGTTTCCAATGACCTGGATTACAGTATAATTAAGTCAGTGGAAATTATCAGTAAACTTATGTTCTTTTGTGCATTTTAAAGGCAGGTTGGTGTATTCTGGGCATAACCACTTGCCTTAGGAACCCCTCAGAGTGGAAACCCAGAGATAAGAAATGAAATCCCTAGCCTTTCTAATGACCATACAACACATAAATCTCTCCCTCCATTGCTGGCCATTTCTGGGATGTGCCTTTTGAATGCCACCATCTCTATGTGCAGAAGGGCTATAAAACATTTCCAGTAATGTGCTGACTCGGTTCCTGCTGAGAAGTTTGCAGAGAGGGAGTTCTCCAGCATTGGCAACCTGAACTGTTGCAAATGCAGATGATGAAAAACTTTACCAGGTTTAAAACTGAAAAAAGGCTTCTGTTGCAAAGTGTGCATAAAGCTTGACTTTTCATGATTATCTCTATACAGAATAGTAAGGAGAGGTTTTAGTCATTATGTCAGTGGTGTGAGATGACACCTCTATCAAGCTTTCAATGTAAGTAGACATCTTTGACCTATTTTTGATCTATGAAGTTCAAACACCAGTAACGTGTCAGGAGCAAGGATATCAGTGCTCCAGGGCACAGGTAAAGGAGAAAAGAAGAGGTGAAGGGAGGGAAAGAAGGAACGAGCCGATGGGGCCATGCCATCAGAAAGACCAGCAAGAGGGGCGACATGTTCTCTGTTGATATTAGTGGCCTGTGGTTAACTTGGAACAACATGTATTTCACATTAAGAAAACATAAAATATTTGTAGGTGTGTTTGTGCCTCTCTTTAGGGTGTGACTCTCCCTGCCTTAAGGAGGAGAATTGTCCTCATGGGTTGCCAGGTATTTAACACGTGGAATAGGTACATAAAATCCATTTAACTTGTTAGTGAATCAACTACATTTCCCTTGGTGGTGGTGTGATGTGCAAACCCTTTCCCTCAAAAAGTATGTTGTTGCTACAGTTATGCATATTTTCCCTCTGCTGCTCATAGCCTGGTTAAAGTCCATTCAGTTTTATAAACTGGGAAAAAAAGAGCATGCAAACTCCTGCTCGTGTGTAGGCATTTCCTTATGAAAAAGAAAAATAAAAGGCACATTGTTTTTGTACTGCTAAGGATGACAAGTAGAGCTAGGTTTCCCAGAGAGTATTGATTCAGTAGATGTTCCCATATTCAGGGGGAAACCACACACACACACACACAGACACAGACACACATACCCACACCCACACACACCCCCAACCAGTCTGTGGCCGCTTTTAACAATTCAGAAGCATCTGGTTGTAGATGCACTAACCTGAAACAGTTAACGGCAAAGCCACCAGCCACGCAAAAGAAAATGAATAAAGAAAACTCAGTGCCTCAACTCCTCAACTTTAAGCATCCCCAGCTCACAACCCACTGTCAGCACATCCCTTTTTCATCAGGTCAGCCTTGCCAGAAGCAGTATATAAGCAAGGAAGGCGAGTGACAGTAAGGCTGTAATATAAAGCGGACCTCCGCCTCCCTCTGCATACTTCTGCTAATTGCTTTTCCCGTTACAAGGCCAGTTCCACCCCTTGGTGTGTAAATTATGCTTGTTTTGTGCAAGCCACGAATGTCAAGTCATTGTGCTACTTTGCTTTATCATTTCTGTCCACCTACAGCTGTATCTGACCGCCTGATGCTCCTTTTGCCGCCCTCTCTCATCTTCGGTGTGATTTGTGCTGCTCCCAGGTGCCTGGGAATAGCTGCTGCGAGGGGAAAAGTCCACTTTTCCTCTGTGGAAAATTAGCTTCTTGAAGTAAACCCATCTCCAAAGCACTTTCCACCTTCCTGTGCTTTTTTTCCATGCCCGTCCTCTTCCAGGGAGCAGAAAATGCACTCACCAGGGCAGGCAGAGGAGTGGGCAGCATTGCTGTGCCATGGGGCTGTTTGTGATGGGTACATTGTAGAGATCATCCCTTTTGCACCCATTTTGTACCAAACGTAGCTCTAGGGAAGGGCAAGACATTTCGGGTCATGTTCACCACAACTTTCAGTCCTGCTGTGAAAATTACATCGCTTGGTCTCTTCTTTTGTTTAAAGCCATTCCCTGATTGGAGCTCTTTCAGGACTGGCACTTGCTAACCCCATCGTGGGGAGGTCTCTGCTCAAGTCTTAAGACTTTGAGGACTGGTTGTGGTTTTTTTTTGCTGAACGGACTGCCCAGGTGTATTCAGTGCTTGGTACAACAAAGCCCAGATGCTGTCTGGGACATCTCAAAGAACCCCTTAATCTAACTAGATTCTTTGCCTGGATATGGAAATTTGTTGTATTTGATGCTCCCACACACACACCTTTTCCCCTTTTTTTTCTTCAAGATGATTATAGATAATAAAGAAGGATGAAAAAGTGTTCATTAAAAATGCATTTTGTAAAATTGAAACTTAAGTGTCAGGTTTTTCTAGCAGTCTGTCAAATACTTGACAATTAAAATAGCTGTTTTTAAAAATTTAATGAGACACAATAAGGACTAAATGCACAAGAAGCTTGCTCATTCTTAGGATAAAGCCGAAACATAACAAGTCCATTATATTTCCTTACAAAAATGTCCCATTTGTAAAATATGCTATAATCTATTTTTAATTAAATTAGTATATGCAATTTATTACCTGAGCTATATTTATTAATATTTAATATTTAATTTCAAATTAATTATCTAAGTGAAAGAGTACTCAGCTGTGCTGAAGAGACTCACAAAACAGCAAGCGCCCTGCACCAGCCGAAGGAAACACTTCCTCGGCAGGTAAACCTGGTGTGTGCAGCTGGCCTGTGCTTTAAGGATCAATGGCAAAAAAAAATTATACAGCAAAAGTTTTGGGCGCAGTCGTTGTCGTCCCCCCGTCCTGTGTTCCCCCCCACCCCCATAGGGGAGTTCAGGCTGACTCAGGAGGTCAATGCCTGATGTTCGTATATTCATAATGTCGGGAAGTATTTTTCTGATATTTCATCCTCATCATTAGCCTACGTGACTGGAGGAGGATGCCGTGCAATTGAGACCTGACCTCCCAACGTTGCATCTTCTATCCCTTTGCTGGGTCGTTTGCCCCATACTCCTGCTGTGGGAAATTGGGGTTTAGGTTTCTATAATACAGGCTTCCTTCTGTCTCCTACGTGCTTTGATGAGCAGAGAAGTAGGTAACAACTCTGACATTTAAAGTATGATCCCTGAGCCAGCACCCAGCCTGCCATCGTGCACCACTTTAGGCTGTTGGCAAACACAAGCAAACATCACCGCATTGGTTACGTTTGGGTCACATTTTCAAGGTTTTCTTCACCATTATGACAGCTAGGGAGTAGCAGATTTTTTATTATTTGTGAGTGCCTGGAGACTCCAAAGTTAGGGCATCTTCTCCTGAAGGCACCAGTGGCTCTGCCTTGTCTCCGTATCTTATGGTGCATGACCAGTTTCTTGCCCCTATCCTCTGTTTCTGGACTTGGGAAACCTTCTAACACAACTAGCTTCTGGTCTGGAGCACTTAAGCCGTGTTGGGCTTTTGGGTGAATCCCATGAATCGCAGAATCATTTATGTTGGAAAAGACCTTTGAGATCATCAAGCCCAACTGTTAACCCAGGACAGTTGAGGCCAATCACTAAACCATGTCCCCGAGCACCACATCTGTGCATTTTTTAAAAACCCGCAGAGATGGTGATTCCACCACTGTCCTGGGCAGCCTGTTCCAGTGCTTGAATATTGGAACCTTTTTATTTTTAGCTTGGCACTTACCAGTTTCAGTAGTGCAGTGACGAAATAGATATTTTGTTATCAGCCATATATAATTTGACAGGAACTGCACCAATGGGGAGATGTGGAAGTATAACAGAATACTTTCTAATTTACCCAGATAATATACAGAGACTGTTAGTTCTCTGTTGGTTTAAGCCAAACTTCACTGTGGGTTGGTTTTTTTGTTGGATTTTTTTTTTTTCACCTCAAGAATATAATTTTATATTAATTAAACTGGGATTGTCCAAAGGCATGTGTAAATTCTATATGATTAGTTGAAAAAGGCACCTTCCTGGGGAGGAAAAAGAGCAATCCACTGTGACAGAGCTCAGACAGTTGCGGTATTTTAATCATCATGGGCGTACTACCTATTAGTACCAAACCAAAATAAAAACTCGATGAATGGTGAGTTTCTGCTTACAATCTGTTTAGTTTGGGAAAACAAATGAAAGAAAGAAATAATTTAATGCTCAGTTTAATAATTGAACATCCTTCCTTCCCAGGATGCACAAGGTAGTTATACAAAAAACATTTGTTAAACAAAAGTGACCATTAATAATCCAAACTTGTTCCCTTTTTGGCTGATTTTCATGCAGACCCATCCCCATCATAAAAGAGCTGTAAGAGGAAGCTTGTCTTTATTTATTAATTCAGACTGACTTCAGAAAGCGCTCCCCAAACCACCAGTGATGCCTTCTGACAGGCTCCTAATCCTTGCCCGCTGCTGCAGGAGCAGCATTACAACAGCTTGTCATTAGTCCTGGCACTGTCTGCCGCAGCGCCGGTGGGTACCACTACCTGCCATCACTGGGAGTGAGGCAGCTTCGCAGCGCAGCCGCAGAGGTGGCTTATTGCTCATTTGCATCTTGGGTTCCTGAGCATCGCTGTTTGTCACGGTGCAGTGTCAGCAGCTCGGCTGCGTCCCATGTCATGCACAATGACCTCCAATGCATTTCATGTGTCATGGGAGCTATGTAAAAACAAGCTATAGGTACCGAGCCCTGATTGCCCAGAGCAGGATGTGGAGGAGAAACAGGGTGTCTCCTCGCTGGGGGCAACTGCATCTCTGTCCTTGCGGGGTGCAAGGGCCAGAAAGTTTACTAGAATAGAACAGAATCACAGACTGGTTTGGGTTGGAAGAGACCTTGAAGCCCACCCAGTCCCATGCCCCTGCCCTGGGCAGGGCCCCCTCCCCCAGCCCAGGCTGCTCCCAGCCCCATCCAGCCTGGCCTTGAGCACTGCC
>JAVJGJ010000062.1:51282397-51297397 GCA_035590215.1 Microhierax caerulescens
AGATTTTGAACAATATTAATATAAATCCCCAAACCCTTCAGTTCTTCCTTTTGTTACTTTGGAGCATCCTTGTTTAGCTCCTGACAATTCTGGCTTTCCTAACTGATTTTATAAAGAAAAGCAGAGAAAGAGATGAGCGTTGCTTGTTCCCTTGCCCTCTGGTCACAGCTGCTGACTACCCAAATGCTTGTCAGGAAGTTTCTTTAAAACTACCCATAATAATAAGAAAAAACATCATGATCCCAAACTGTAGACGCTCTATATTTTTCCCACAAATTTCTCTTAGCTATTTCAGGCTCCACGCTGTCAGCTGTAGCCTTTTGTTTTTTCCTGGTCATCAGTTAAGTGCTGAGGTCGATGTAACATATGAAATTACACATTTGTCAAAACCCCGTTATTCTGGAGCCATGGAAGCAGATGCCCCAGGTGTTTCTGGAGCAGGGCAGTGTGTGTTTTGTCTTCACTGGGGCTTCTTGCAGCTCCACCTGGGTGACTGCAGGAGCTGCTCTCGCTTGGCTTTTGCGATCAGCTCAGGACATCTTGGTAAATGGGTGCAAGTGCTCTCCCCTCCGCACTTTTGCCATCGCACTCTCCCTGAAAAGGGCTTTTGTTGAGCTCTCAAAATACATCTTGTCAGGTGCCAGATGCTGGTGTCACAGCCACAAGGCTACCAGGTGGGGATGAAAGTATCTGGGTGCCGCTTGCCTTAGCATGGTGGCCCAGGTATGTGACACCCCTCAGAAGGCTTCAAAGGACACAAATAATAGTGCCAAGCATGATTTGGGGCATTTCCACCACCACCCCCTCCACCCCCGTATACCCCTGCTAGAACAAAAAACACTCATGTTTTCTTGGCAGCTTCTCGTGGTGCTTCCAGGACCCGTTCACCTTGTTTTCTCCCCCAAGCAGAGTGTCCTTGGTACTTGGCTTCCCAAGCAAGGCAGAGAAGACATCCACATATTCCCTACATCATTTTTCTCTTTAGTGGATATTAGCAGATGTGCTTCCAGCAGACTGGCTAAGCATAAACAGGCTTTTAGACTGACAGGTTCATGAACCAGGGGCCCCGCTGGCGCACATGCTTCTGTACCCTGCTCTCCTCACCAGCCTTGCCGTGCCCCAGCCCTCTGCACCGCTCCTGCTCTGCACCGAGCGCGCTGCCCAAGTTGGAGAGACTCAAAATATGCCTCTCCCAAGGGCTTCTTCTGATTGATTCCCCCCCACCCCCGCCCCCATCCTTTTTTTTTCCTTCTTGCTGCCCACTAACTGATGTCTATAAGTGCTTGTGCTGCAGCGCCGTTGCTGAGGCTCACTTGCTGCTCCCAGATAAGCACGCTAATCCTTTGTCTTGTGTGGTGGGATAAGGCACCAACCCATACAGCAGCACAGCACTCTTTTGAGTTGCCTTTTCAGAGCTTTTTTCAGAGCTTTCAGAGCAATGGGTCTTGGCCCATTGCCCCTGCTAGCCTGCTCCCTTAATGGATTAGCTGGACTTCAAGGAAAATCCTCCTTTAACAATAGCAAGGAATTGTGTGGTTCTTGGTCTACCTAAGGAGAGGTGCCAACAGTATTTTCAGCTACAAGCGAATTTGCTCAGTCCTTTTGATCCGATTTCTCTCTTCTTGATTTTGATATCTCTACAAAAGACATTGCAGATGGGAAAGGAGGAAAAAAACCTAACCCCAACTAAGCCACCCTGACTTTTCTTTCTAGCTTTCCCCTCTTTTCCTTCCCCAGCTCCTTCGAGCTGCTGAGGCGGCCTCATGGAAGAGAAACTAAATTGCTCTCCTCTTGCTTTGGGCTGTTTTTCATCACTTCTTCTGTGTCCTTCCTGACCCCAGAAAGCAGGCTTAAGTTGCTACATTCCTCCTCCTTCACCATAGCCAGAGACACAATTCCTCCAGTTTCAGCAGATGTGCCAAAGGTACTCAGCTCTCCCTTGAGCATAACTTTAAATTTTGGCAAATACAAAACTTGGACGTTTTCCAGGAAACTGTTTTTGTCTTGAAAAAGAGGGGCGGGGGGGGGGGGGGGGGGGGGGTTTTNNNTGGGTTGTCCAGAAAGTAATTTATTTGAGGTTGAAATGGTGTTTGAAACATCTCGGGTTTGATGGAACTCTTAGAAATTCAGGGTTTTCTTCATTTTTGAAGGAGCTCTCACTGAGCTCCAGATGTTTTGCCATTGACCAGCAGCTCTGGAAATGGGTAGCCTGGCAGGGAAATTATTATTCCTCTCAGCCTTGTCTATACCAGAAGGTATGAACAGTGACACTGAAAAAATGTCACTTAGCCTGCACTGTTGTTAACTTCAGAGACTTCTTTTTGTTTGGAAACTCTTTTCTTGGGGAAAATTTTTCTCTCTGTGTGTGCACGTGTCTGTGGGTGTGCACGTGAGCAAACCCGTGTATATAAAGCTGGAAATCCTGCTGCCTTTGGTCAGCTTTAGGGTTAACTAAAGCCCAGCTGTGCTACATGGCCAGGAGAATGCAGCAGGGCTAACATACATAAAAGCAGACACAGGATCCTTCACGTCTCAGACCCAGCAGCAGGCATACTTTGGGTCTTTCAAAAAATACTGAATTGATGTGAAAATCATTCATGGTGAAAATATGGGGAATTTCTGCCACCTGTCCTTTGCATCCATCTTGTATCCTCAAGTCAGCTCAGAACCAATTCTTCCCAAGCTTCCAGCTGCTTGGCATTTCTTGTGTAAAATAATTCATGATTATAGGGAATGGAGATATCAGCTTAGGGATAGTAGTGCCTGGTCTTGGGCATTTGTATACATGTACTCATGTGCATTCAGTCTTCAGTAGCACTGTGAAAAGGGAATAAAAAAAGGCAAATGATATGAAGAAATACCAGGAAAGATAAAAAGCACTGTCTTGCTAGCATATAAAGCTATCATACTTTTCATATAGAGAGTTTATAGAATATGTACACCTGGAGTCCTTCCATCTAGGTGTAGAAAGAGGCCACAAGGAGGGTCAGCGGTGTGGGGTGGTTTCTGGCGTGGGGAACAAGGGCACGAGGCAATGTGAGGACTAAAAGTTGGGAGTGCAGGCCAAAAGTTATCAGGGCAGGACTGTTTGTTACTCAAATCTCTGGGAACTGAGAGCACAACCATAGGAAACATTACTCCCTGCTCCAGCTCCTGCAGCGCTCCCGCAGTGCTGGCTCTGGGCTGCAGGCAGGGACAGGCACCGAGATGGGTTGGACCTTTGATCCAGTCTGGGATGGCTGGTCACACATGATCCCTTGTGCAATCGTGTTTAATTCTGTGTGCTTTATTTCCAAATAAATGACCAAATGGCAGTAAATAAAAACACAAGAGGAAAAAAGGGTGTATTTCAGGACAGTATTTCAAGTATTGATCTTTTTAGATCTTAGAAATGCACATGGTGTGGCTGTTTATCCTGGAAATGCCCATTCCCTGGGCTTGGTGCCCCAGTGAGGTCCCATGTGTTGCTTCCTTCACTGTCAGGGTAAGCTGGGAAGAAGCCGCTGGTTTGTCCCTGATTTTGGAGCTTATAGCACATATATAAGCTGCTGAGGGACTGACCAGAAAAATCTGCTTCAGCTGGCTGGGCCCAAGACACAGTCCCCTCATTGTGCTTTTAGAACGTGCCCAAGCTGTGTCTTAGCCCTGGGATGGTGGCTCTGCCCTGACAGCCTGAGGGCTCTGGGTTTGGCTCATTTTGTGTGACCGTCCGAAAACTATGGCACAGGGAAACTGGGCAGGGACTGGTTCGGTATGTTGCGGAGCTTTTGGTGTCCCGTGAAATGCTTTGGGTTCAATGAGTGGCTGTTTCCATGGAAAACAGTTTCATCAAAAAGCACCCAGCACCCTCTAATTGTACACCAAGGATAAGGTTCAGGGTAAGTTCTGATTTAAATTAGGTGAATGTGATTATACTATAATGAGTTGAAATACTGATGACAATTGTTACTCCATTGCATGTTGTGCCTCAGCATCAAGTCCCTAACTCGTGTCTGGATGCGTGAGGTTATTTCAAAGTGCAGAAGCCCAGTCACAGCCCCCATTTGCAGAATGCACTGGACAGAGTTCAAGACAACAGTGTCAAATTGGAAAGATGAGACTCAAGCTGTAGGACTGTGTTGGAAGGTAGCACACATATATATCACAATTACACTTTTCTGAGACTGGAAATGCTGGGTAATTGTCTTTCCCTGCCAGTGTGCTCAGGGCGCTTTACAACAATAAATTTCACCAGGAGTGCTAAAAAACAGAAAGCACAATAACATGAAACCTGCTGCTCCAAAAATGCAAGCAAACGAAGTGTTCATAGAAAAACTGGGGTCAGTGTGTGCAGGATGGTGGAGCCCAGGGCAGTGCTCTGAGGCTGGAGCTCTCGGCATTTGGTACCAATGGGGTGAGGAGGCGATGGTGACCCACACCGCTCTGGACCACTGCCTGTGATGCTTCTGCAAAGCAAGAAAGCTCAGGGCCAAGCATTGATTGAGAGGAAGGACAAGGTTCTCTTTGCAGCCAAGACAAAATTGTGTGCCAATCAAAAGCATGATAGGGAGGCTGTTGTTGACCTCTAGGGAGTATCAGAGGACAAATATCCTTGAAAGGAAATTCAAAATATAATCTCCAGGGAAGCCAAGCTAGCATTGCTGGAAGTGCTGCGGCACTGCCTGCTGTACCACAGTACCAGGACCTCTGAGCATCCACACAGACCTCCTGTGGACAGACATCTGCAATTTTGCATCCTGTGTTTAGGGAACATCTTGCTGGCTAAGAAGCTTCATGGAATGAGATTTGACAGATTGGGTGCCTGGCTGCCTGCAGACCTTCCTTCTGGGGTCAGGGGAAAACCCACCTCCAGCCCTGCCTGGGAGAGGAGGACAGCAATGCTCCCCTCTCCCATCCTCTGTCTGGGCAGTGGGTGGTGAATGCAAATCCTTCCAGCAGGTGCCTGTAGCTGTTGTTTATGAAGCATGTCCTAGAGCAGGGCCTTGGTCTCATCGGGGCCTTAATAACAGCAAGATACAAAAAATAGTAAGAATATATTCAAAACCAGACAAGAGAGGGTAGTTGGATAGTTTGCAATGGCCGTTAGACAGCTGATACTAGCTGTGTTTGCTCTATATGGTTCGGAGCCATCCATAATTAGAACATACTTTTTGTAACCCTATCTTACAGTAGATTTGATTTTTAGGAGGGAAAAATGTCATTAAATCATTATTATTCATGTGACAAATCCTGAAGGGTAAATTTTTTTTAAACACCACCTCTATCAGTCTCTCCCATGTCACCTAACTTTTATGCAATAACACTGTTCCCTTAGAGATACCGTATAAAATATCTCTCACTTCCCAATATTATTCATAGAATTCCCATTATAGAACATTGAAAACCCAGATTAGAAGAGTACAAGAATATTTTATGACCAGTTTGAAAATGCTGTTACTGCTGCAATAAATTAAGAAGTTAAATTACTCCCACATTGAGTATTGATATACTGTGCGTGGCAGAAAAAAATCCTTTGAAATATACTGTACAATACATATAGAGAAATTCCAGCCCCTTTGATGACTGCAATGTGACTGCCAGCAAAGTGGTTTGTGTGTATGTGGGGGTGGGGGACTGGGTTGCCAAATCTGGTCTTTAAAGCAACGAGTTGAGCAAGGGTAAGATCAGAAGAGTGAAATATTACATGGCTAATTGCTAATATTGGGATGTTGCATTTAATGGTTCTTCGTTCTTCTCACATTCAGTCTTTGTGAACTGTACCTCTACAGACAGAATATATCATGGTCCGGCAGGCACAGTTTCCCATAATACGATTGCTCTTACATATATCTGTGTGGACATTTATTTGTGGCCTTTACCTGACTACGGGAAGGCTGTGGACATGTGGTGTGTATCTGCCTCTTTTATATTACGTGGATGTTGGGTTTTGGAGTTTTTTTGTTTTTTTGGGTTTTTTTTCTGAACAGTCATTCAAACTCAAATCTCTGCCTGCCAGGGGAAAAGCAGGGAAAAAAAAATAGGAATGTTGGATCCAGTCTGGCTGACAGGATTCAGTTGCTTTGCACTTTCAGATGCAAAGATGCTCAACTAATTAATTAAGTAAACTTTTAAGCCATTTTTATGGTTGTTTGCATTATTAGAGTGATGTAAAGCCACCAGTATGTGCCCGACAATTTTGATGCAGTTATCTAGGAATTTACATGCACAAATTGTCTTTTTTTTTCTGCTTACAGAGCTTCAAATATGAAACATTGCAATGGGAACTATACTTATACAAAGGGGTTGTTACAACTTCAGGTAAGATCTGATCCTTCCTATTTATGTTCAGATGTTGTCTGCTGCGGACAAAAAGCAGCACTTTATTAAGCAAAATAATTGGAGACATTTGCCTGTTAGACTAAATTGGCAACCAAATTGCCTATTTTGCAAAATGTAACAAAAGAGCCCTCTTACACATTTTGCAAAGAAATCAAAACAGAGCTTCTGCAAAGCAGACAGCGTAAGGAGCTTATTTGGTTTTGCCAAGAACCTGGGAAATCCAGTAGTTAAGTTTACAATAATAATTACAGTGTATTTTGTTGATTGCAATATTCCAGCCCAAAAGTGACAATTTAACTAACTTGGCTGTGGAATCGAGTACCTACAAGTAATGTGATCTGTTTATTAACGATTGCTTTTTACGAGTGCGTCCTTTCCGAATTGCCTTGTTATTCCACAAACTGGAGGAACAGGCTTTCAGCAAGAGTCATTTATATAAAACGCAGCCGCAAGGGGTTATTTAAGAACAACACAAACAGCGATGCACCCGGGTGTGTGTTTTTAAAGGTTATTCTTGGAGGATTTTCTTTCCCAAGGAAAGCGAGGCAATGAAGGGTAGAAGCTGAGTAGCACGTTTTTCCCTAGCTGCCCTGAAAAATTCACTCAAAGACAAGCAGAAGCTTTCTGTAAACCCTGAAGCTTACACGTGCTTGTCGGACCCTTGACTTTTGCTCGGGACTTGGTGGTTCTCAGATTAAGCCCAGCCAGGGACCTCCTCCCGCCCCGGCATAAAAAATAATACAAAAAAAAAAATGCGGGAGGGGAGCTGATCCACAGCCTAAGACAACAGGGCTGATGCTGCGCTGCCCAAAGTGACTTATCTTCATGTATAATCATGTAGCAAATCATGTATTCATTTGTATTATTAAATAAAGACTAACAGAGTTGTACACCCAGCAGAGCAGAAGGGATGCACAAAGGATCATGGGTTCCCGGCATTCCCCGCTCCCTCTTGGAAAGCCGCTGACTCACTCCCCGAGCAATCAGCGTTGTGTGCCATTACAAATGGGGTGGTTAATAGGCCTGCATCCATTATCATTAGTGCATCTCAGCACGCAGGTACATGATGGGTCCTGCCAGCGCATTTGCTCCAGCTCACTGAGCCAGGGGCCATGCTCCATTGCAAATGAGGATGAGGAACACCTGCTCCAGGGTTTTTCGGCAGACCGGAGTCATCCTTCACATCTCATGCAACACTTGTTCTGTCAGAATGCAATGCTGGCACCGGCCGGAGCGGTGGTGTGCCAGGCGTCCGACTAAAGATTATAGACTTCCCTGTGGTCTTCTGCTGAAGTTCAGCTTTGAATTTTTTCAAAGAAACCTTTTAAAAATTTATCAATTTCGTATTAGGCATTCAGTCATTATGTTAAGGGTTTAAAAATAAAGATAAAAAAAAAAAAACTTTGCTTCAGAAATTAACTTTTTTTTTTGGCAATTAGAATGGGAGCATAAAATATTTATTAAGTCTGATAATTTTATTCACAGTGCTGAGTGCTGGCTGTTTTGATACGTTTTCTGAGAGATTTTATTTTTGGAATATAAGCCTTGTGATTTTTCATCTATCTATTTATTTATTTATTTATTCCAGGCCTTCTGCAACTGTTCATTATGTTCGTGGGATTTTCATTTTGATCGCCTGCACCAGGTGACCCAAGATGTGATATTAGTATTGTGTATAACCAAAAAGGGGAAAAGACGGCAAAATGTTGCCTTCTCAAGGTGTGTGTCTTTCCATCCAGAAGCCTCTGCTCTGGCTGCCCTCCAGAGCCAGGACAAAGGCTTTCCTCGTCGTACTCCAAAAGGCACAACATTTGCTGCCAGCCCCGGGCTAGCTTATCCTAGGCACTGGAAACCAAAATTAAGGGAGATAAAAAAGGCTGCAATTTAAAGAAGCAGCTCTTGAGGTCTGCAAATTACACTGAAGGACACAGCGAGGGTGGCAATGTTGCAGCCTGATCTTCTCATCTTCCTGTCCTCAGTAACAGGGATCTTATGGGCACCGCTGGTGACCAAAGGTGCTCAGTCCCCAAAAGCAGTCTGGAGACAGAAGCTGGCACCCTGGGCTGCCCTGTCACCCGTCCCGTGAGCAGGACCAGCTCATGTGCTGTCAGGCTCAGCTATGTCTCTCCACCCTCCTGGATCTCTCCCTCCTGGGAAAAGTTCCTCACGTCCTCACGAGGAATACTGTCCTGTGCTACGAATGCGATGGGATCTGCATGACCCACATGGCAGGGGGCTGGGGCAGTCTCTGGTAATGCGCATAGAGAAGGGAGACAAGAAAGCTTCTTGTTTCCTTTAGGTATTCTGAGTGTCATCCCACACTAATGGGTCCAAACCCAGATCTGCTCATGGAGATGTCACACATCTTCCTGATCAAATTTGGTGCACGGAGCTTGTCCCTCTCTGGCAATAATTCAGGTTTTCACTTGATGTAGATCATCTTATTTCTAGGTTCATCAGTCTAAGATAGTTCATAGGAATGTCCCCAAGGTAGATTTAAAGGGAATGCCAAACATAAGATACCTGGACAAATTGGACCAACTAATTGATCCAAGACTCTGCTGGAGGCTTTACCACCACACTCAAGTACTGAATTTTTTTTTTATGATTTGGTGAAATAAAAATACTGCAAGAAGCACTGCTGTGAATGCTGTGGGCTAGAGACTTGTGCTGAACATTTAATACATCTCTGTTTTTTTATAATTTCCATATTATTAAACAGAAATAGTCTTGCTTTCTTCTTTTGCCCTCTCAGCATGGAAGAGTTACTTCAGAAGGTGTTTAGGCTGTGCCACACCAAATGCCCTTGGATTGCTAATGGGGATGTCCCCGCCTTCCCCAGGGGATCTGGGGCTGGTCACTGACTATTCAGTATCATACATATGGAAAAGTTTCATATCACTTTGTGTAAATTTTAGGGAAAGAGATAAAAAGCCTTCATCTTTTGAAAGGTAATTATGATACTTCTTTTGATCTGCAATATAGTTCAGTGAAACCAAAGAGCGAAGAGCGGTCCTATGAAGTCAGAGGGGTGCTCCATCCAGCCCAGCATTCTCTCGTGGGCAGTGATGGGGTCTGCAGTAGTGCTTAAGGGAAAGTATGAAAAAAAAGCAAATACAGAGTGGTCTCATATGTTGCAATGAGTTGTTTGGGATGCAAAGTTCTTGAAGTTGCAGTTAATAGACACACATTACCATTTACCCTTTTTCTTTTTTAAGGCATATTTCTAGATCTGTGCCTTTTGAAGTATTAGGTTTTGATGGGGCTTTTGCTTATGTACTGTAAATGCCTTTATTCTAATTTCCATCCATCCACTGAGAGCTCCTCAAAGCTGATGTTGCTGCAGCACTGGATAAAGAGCTGCTAGAAATATCAAATCCCCACTCATTCAGGACAGAAGAGCCTAAGGTAAAGTTGTTCAGAGGGGTGACAATAATGCAGAACGCTGTGCAGCGTTGATGCAGGCTAGGTATGATGATATTTTAATTAGAAGTATGAACAGGGAAATTAGGTTCTGGTTTGGACCCGTGTAACCCCAGAACCATTCCTAGCAGACTCCAGTGGAAGCAGTCCCTCATGATTAAATGGGATCTGTATACTCCAGCATCTGCAAGGCTCGGTCGAGGAGAAGGTGCAGGCAGGCGATGAAAGAGAACCATGACGATAGTCTGGGGATGCTCAAAAATTCTTGGCTTTCTTCTGTCACAACAGGAACAAACAATATCTTCTTTTTTTCCACTCCACAGGGAGTGCTGGATACCTACTGGGACACGTCTATCACCTACTGCAGGAAAGAGCTCCAGAAGGAGATGTGGAATATTGTTGTTATTGGCTTGGAGTGCAGCAACGCATCTGTGGTGCTTGGTGAGTTTCTTACCACGTAACCCCAGGTGTAGGTACCACTTTGGTTCCCACTGGCTTAAAAGGCATCACTTTCCTATGAGCTCAACTGATGCCTTCTAAGTGGCTTTAGATGTAAGGCACTGAGACAAATAAAAGGATACAAACGTAGAAAACATGTTGCCAGAGGTTCGTATTTAGGTTCAGTATTTCCAAATGTGTGTCTTGATGGATTTTACGTAAAAGAAGAGGAAAGAGAGATTAAGTTATAGAGTATTGCTGGCTTGCTTAGAGCAAACACCGTGGGAAATACTGCTTTGGAATTTACTGCAGGTCTGAATCATTTTCTTCTGTCTAGATGAAATGCAACCCATTAATTCAACAATCAGCTTTTGTCTGATGCTAAGGACTGTGAAGTTAATTCTGTAACATGAACAATGAAAAGTTTACAGACTTTTAAATGATGTCAGATTTCTTCAAGTATGCTTTTAAGCATAGCCTTGGATGCTTACAGGGTATGTTTACATGCTTTGCTGAATATGAATAGACTTCAGTATGTATTTGCAAAATCACAACTCCATCAGTACGCCATCTCTACTCATCTTCCATGTACTTTAAATATACAGACTCTGCTGTGTGTATCTGCTAACTAGAGAAATGGCTGAATCTAATTTGGTCATTCCGAGTTTATGTAATTTCTAACCTCATTTCATACATTATGCTGCGGTCTTGACCTGTGATGACCTGCAAATTTATCCCAGCGATGGAGTGCCTGTATGCAGGCATTGTCATTTGTGCCAGCGAGCAGTGAGTCTGAGATGCGACAGACACCCGACCCAACTTTGAAACTAAGCCTCTGGAGGTGAAATGCATGTGCATTAACCCACTTTGCTACCCAGCCTTGTACTGATACATTTTTAAAACATTTTTTTTTAAATTGAAAAGAAGAAAATCATCCCACATTTGGAAAAAAAAAAAAAAATCACACAATGAGCTGGATGGTACTGACAGGATTTAAAATACAAAAAAAATCTGACATCTACATATTGGAGTGTATTACTGATCATTTCCAAGCACATGAAAATTGCCTTGCTGGTTTTGCTGCTGTCTTGAGTCTGACATTTGGGGATCTAGATAGCGTGCCTTCCTGCTCCACCTTCCAGATGAAGTGTGAAAAGAATTTTCAGGGAAATTCTGGCTTATTTTGGGGTAGGGGTGTTTAATTGTGTAGGGTTAGGCAGGAACAGGAGCATCCTGCTGTATTTAGGTGCTGGGAGCCAGGTCCAGCCAGGGCATTAATATCCCACTCACAGTGTGTGAGGGAAATATATTCTCATCCCCAAAAAGCCAAAATGAAGTTTCAGCTGAAAGAACACGTTGCATGTGATACTTGGCTGTTCAAACACTGGTTCCTCATCTATTTTCCTGAACTTTCTCTCCTCCCTCCCCCACAATTAGATGGTTAAAGGACAGCACACAATATTTAATGCTAGATTTCAATGTTCTGCTTAGCTTATCTTTCACCTTTGGCTGGATGCTGTGATGCTAAAACACGTGGGGGAGACAAGAGGCTCTTTTGCCAAGCATGAAGCAGGATGAGACACACCACCTCGTGCCCATGCCTCTGCCAGCTCGCCTGGTGCTGCCTCGCTTGTCCCGGGGCTTGCAGGGGAGATCTTTCCCCGTGCCAATGCAAAGCCCTGGTTTTGTGAAGCACATGAATGGAGACTGGTCTGAGACAAGTAAGCTCTTATTTATGCTTGTGGCCTTGTTAGGATTTGAATGGAGGTCTCCAGAGATGCCCTCCAGCTTCCTTAAATTTCACTTTTTTTATAATGAAGATAATTTTGAGTTTTACAAACACAGAAATGTCTAAAGCTAATAAACATTTTATACATGTGTCAAAAGAGGCTTAAAAAGCAGCCAAACCATGTTTTTTTCAACAACTGGGGGGTGAGGGGAAAACAACAAAAAAAACCCACAACCAAAAAAACCCAACCCAAACCCACAATGCACTCCTTGTTTGCCAAGTTCCTGCAGCCTGAGCAAATTTTTACAGATGAGTTATAAACCCCAGACTAATGGAGCTTTAATGGAAGCGCTGACACCACCTAAAGCAGGGCAGTGCAGATGCAGCCCAGCAAAATGACCCCCGCATCCCACTGCCGACCCCATCTCTCCTTCTGGAATGCGGGAATAATGCTGCTCCTCTTCCTACAGCAGCACTTGGGGGAATTAAGACATGGGGGGCTTGCAAGTGTGCTTGGCCTTCTTTCTTTTGCATGCTTGCACGGAAGGGATTTGGCAGGCAGTCTTGGCAGGCTGGCGGCTCACGGGGAAACAAAAAGAGCAGCTATCAGTGCAAAACGGAGCGGCTTCGGAGGCGGCCGCGGTGGCTGGTGGCCACGCAGCCTCGCTGGACTCTGCTTCAAACAAACAACGTGCTGGGTTTATCATGGGGCTTAGGAGAAAAGGCTCTTAATGTTATTTTTATCTTTGTTTGGAAATCCTCTGCCACTTATGGATTCTTTGATGTTTTTGGAAGATGAAGATGTTTGCAGCGAATCAATGGAGCGGTTTGGTTTCTGTATGTTATTTCATCCCCAAAAGATGAATTTGTGGGGGTGTATCTGTG
The DNA here is from genome assembly GCA_035590215.1 of Microhierax caerulescens. Taxonomy (NCBI): domain Eukaryota; kingdom Metazoa; phylum Chordata; class Aves; order Falconiformes; family Falconidae; genus Microhierax; species Microhierax caerulescens. The sequence goes on from JAVJGJ010000062.1 coordinate 51,295,191, forward strand.
TACAGGCATGCACCTCCTCTGATAGATATAGGTGTGCATGTATATAAGTACATAAAGTAAAGCCCCGCTGAGTGTACAACAGCTGGCTTACTTTTATCACTAGCTATGCCATAAAGTGTCCAATTTTAATAATCAAATTAGAGCCAACAAAAACCTGTACAGGTGAGAGGAAATCTGTGAGTATGATCAAAAACACGTTTCTGATTCAGGACGAAATCGCAGGCTACAGGGAGGTACATCTGTAAATTATACAGGAAGCTTTCTTCAACAACTGATTCACACTGACAGTTTTACTGGAGTATATGAAAATTAGTATTAAAGATGTGATATGTAGGCTTCTTTCCAGGAATTCCAATCTGGTTTCAATAAAATGAAAACACTGATTGGAAGTGAAGTTGCCTTCCGGTTTTGCCTTTGGCTATTATGTGTTCATTCGTGAAATGACTGAATTCCACAACTACTTTTAATATTCACCTTTTGAGTTCATCTCCCGTACCGGACACATTGGAATGATTAAAATAGCACTGCCTCCTGAAGCTGGATTCTGTTTAATTTGAAACAGCCTAGGTGCCAAGAGAAAAAAAAAAAAATTAAAAATGAATGCTCTGTTAAGTCCATCTTTTCTTAACATCAAGTTGCTTCAATGCCTGTTTAGGGTAGAATACTAATAAAGAAGTGGTTTCTAGATGAAACATCCTGTGCTTCTGGAATAGCTGCACAGCTCCGTGCTCTTCATCTTCTCCCCTCCAGGTTGCTGCTCCTGATGTTGTCTACTGGCTGAAATGTTTGCGTGCTTCGATGCTACGTGCTCCTTCATGCTGCTGTGCTTTGGCAGCTGCGTAGCCATGTACATTAGTGCCACTGCATGCTTTGCCCCAACGCAGGCAGCTCCTGCCGGGCACTGCTGTCGCAACTAGAGTGGCTGTAAAAAGGGGTGTGGAGCAGAGAACCGGGGCCAGCAGATGTAAATCTTTAAGATATCTGAGGTCCTTGCAAACTGTTGCATTTCAGCTTTTTGTTCCAAACGGCATTTGAATCAAGAATTTGTGGGAGTTTTTGCATGCCAGATGAGCAGACCAGCTTCTTGCAGAGCATGAGTGATTTTATGTATTGAGTTGCTCATAAAGAAATCCAAATTCCCATGTATTTGTTAACACCTTGCAGACTATTCTTGGTATTTTGAGGCAATATTGCCCTAGAGCTGGAAAAGCTGACTTAGCTGGTTTTAGGGAGGTGCTGGCTGGACCTCCAGGCTGCCCTCCTGGGAGGAGCCGTGTAGCAGAGGTCAGCGTGGCATCCACAGCACCCCAGCATTAACGGTTAAAGGGCTTTCCATATGCTAGTGGTAGTTGGTTAAATGAGTTAGCTTCCTTCATTTTTTATATCTGAAGGCTGGCAGTCCTGCTGATGAGAATGACCCACTTGTAGAGCTCCTCCACGATCTGTGTTTGCTGGGGGGCTTTCCCTGAGAAGGTCCCCATGCCTTGTTCCCCGTTACTTTCCTGGCCACTGAGTGTCTGTGAATTTTTTAATCTGCTCTGGGGATGTGGGCATCTTTGGCTTCCTCTTTTCAGGGCATTTAAGAGATGTTTTCTTCTTGGTGCCAGTGGAGGTCCCAACCCTGGGCACTGCCATGCCTGACCCAAGTTGCTGCAGACTAAAAGGACATCTATAATAAACAGTAATATCAAAAACTTGAGCACCTCCGTGGAACAAAGGAAAGCCCAGGGAAGTAATTTCAGCCTCTGTACTCAGTCACCTATCTGGCAACCTCTGCAATGAGTATTCTGGCAAGTTATATCGCTGAGGGAGAGTCTGACTTTCTGCAGTTGTCCAAGGCAATCTTTGATTAAATTTTGGATGCTGTTACTTAGACATCCGCTCCTGATGCGCTTACCATATTTTGCAAAGAGAAGGTCTCTGTGAATTGAAAATTTCTGGTTATGTGCATTCAAGGTCATGCATAAAACAGTGTCTAGGATCATGGAAAGTTGAAGAATTTAATCAAAATACTGCTCTATAGTTTAGTGTGTTTTGTAAGATTAGGAGGGGCACCAATAATGCTGTCAATGCAGAGCTCATCTGAACACTTCTGAATTATTGAGCTGCATAGCAAACCTCAGCACAGCCTAAACTGACAGTTTTCAACAGTGGTGGTGGCAACAGAAGTTTCTGATGGTGCCTTTTCTACACTGGAGAGGAAACAA
>JAVJGJ010000062.1:51299931-51318747 GCA_035590215.1 Microhierax caerulescens
CCCACCTCCAGCCCCCCCCCCCCAAAAAAAAAACCCTCCGCCCCCCCGACCTCACCGAAACCTTTTGAAGCAACTTTAGATGTGAGAAATGTGAAAAAGGAGTTTCCTTTGAAAAGGAAACCTTTTGAAAGTGTACACTTGTTGTGAAACTGCCTGTCATCTCCTAAAGTTAACATGTTTTGTGTAGGAGCCAATATTGGCTTTTTTTATTGTGCCTTCTCTGCACACAAGAAGCATGCACAGCAACCCCCAGCCGCTGCCGCAGCACAGCACCGGGGCTGCATCGGCGTGGAACGCTGCCAGCACCGGGTACCATTGCAGCAATGTGCTTTGTCTTATTGGCACAAAATATTTCCCAAACTTACCTTTAGGTTTTGGTGTGGATTGTTTTTTTGGGTTTTTTTGTTTTGTTTTGTTTTTGTTCTTGTTGTTTTGTTTTTTTTTTTCCCTAGGGAAAATAGTCTTCAAGAATATCCTCTTGCAAAGAGCTGTGGGTTTTTTACTATTGCCCTCTAAGTGAAAATAAGCAAACCGATATTTAAATCAGTAGGAATAAAAATATATATGCTGGAAAAAATATATTCCCAGTACTATAAATACATTTAACTGAAAAGGATTTTTTTTTTTAATCTGTTTTTTTTTATTTGGGAGGGAGGAAGGAAACAGTTTTGATTGGGGGTGGTGGTGGATTTTTTCCTGCTCTGCCGAAATGACTGTCAGTTTTTAAAAGCTATTCACATTATCTCTCTCTCCTCTTCCAGTGCAACTGTAAAGAAATCTAATTTCATCTGTAATAAAGCACCTGATGGGCAGTGATCCCTGGCAAACAATATTTCAGCTTAATGCTAAGCGTTGAAAAAACATCATTGAAAAATAAAGATGCCAAGAAAAATCATCTGTGTGTTAGCTTGGCAGTAGTCCTCAGAAATGTGAGGGATAGCTCGACAGTGAGCCTGCTTTTTGGGTTTTTTTTTTCCCTTTTTTTTTTCTGTAATGAATGAAGTGCGGTGGGAAGGGGTGAGCGCGGGAGGCAGCGTGCTGCCCGCACACCGAGGGAGGGAAGGGTGGCCGCGGCGGCCGAGGAAATCCATTCGGTCGAGCTCTCCGCTTGCTCTCGTAAGCAAACATTGAGCTCTCTGCCAAATTGGGGCAGTTTTGTGCTGCAAGCAAGCCCAGGCACTGAGCTAAGAGCACCAAGCTCGTTTCTCAGGAACCCCTGCTACAGGCACAATGTGCCGATGTCCTTACTCTGGTCCTCCCTCCGTCCCTGGCCCCTCCTGTGCAACATGTGCTTTAAAAGTGCTCTGGCTAGAATTTTGCAGAAAACAATAATGCTGCTTTTTAAGAACTGGTCAGTAAAGGTATTTTTAAATGCTCACCAGAAATTAAGATTGAGACAAATGAGTTTCACTGCTTTTGATTTTTATTTCCAGGTCTCCACATCCTAGCATCTAATAATGACTGGGGTCTCTGAAGATGTAATAGGTCTGGAAAATTAATCTAGGGAATTTTTTTCCTAAGAAAAAACTCTTGGGATTTACTTAAGGCCTGAACCAAAGTCCCCTGAGATGGTCAAGAGCTGGTTAGTGGGCTTAGCCTCGTTTGACTATTCTGTGCTCTCTGCAGTTGTTCCAAGCTCGGGTGATCCTCTCTCACACTTGCTCAGGGAAAGCAATCATAATCCTCAAAGTGTGGTTTCAGGATGGATAAATGCAGGATGTAAAACTGCAGAGATTATGAACGGCTGTGATTGACACAGGAAAGGTTGGCAGAGCTTGGCTCTCACTCTAACGGGAGCTGGTGTGTAAATTCTGAATGCCATGGTATGCCAGGTTGTTAGAGGTGCCTGGCTCTCGTTAGTTGCTGTGAACTGGATATCTTTAAGTATCTTGGGGTCTTTAGGTCCTGGGTGGGTGTTGGACTGCTTCTGGGAAGGGTGCGACAGGGATGCTTCCCATGGTGAAGGACAACCCCTGCCTGGGTACTCCCCAGCACTGAGCTGTGACAGTGGTGAAAACGCACAAGATCTGGTCAGATGGAATGGGTACAACACGATGGACAACGGGTGCAAAGTATCAGAAATACAGAAAACCAGCAGGCAGATAAGTGTGTTTTAATTTAATACCTTTAGAAAAAGGAATTATTAAAAGCATAAAAGTCTCCTTACCGAATGGCACAATATTTTAACAGTTATAAATGTTAAATCAAACCAAGGTACATGATATTAATGGGCAAAACAGCTGTGTTTAAACAGTTGTCTACTTATTAAATCCCTAATTAAGGACATGGAAACCAAGTGGCTAAGATTTTCCACTAAAGATGATAAATTGTGATTACTAAAATGTTTTTAATGTGTTACAGAGCAAGCCAATTTTATTAAAAAAAGAAAAGCAGCAATCCAAATTTTTCCCAGCAGCTTTACCTGTAATGATAGTGATAGCTCTGCAGGTCACCATAAATTGATTTTTGTTTTGTTGTATTAAACCCTCACCACAGTCTGATACTTACTTTTTGAGTTTCTACAGCCCTTCTTTACAGCATCTTTTGGGATTAAAATGCACAGGTCTCAAACAGGCCAGACAAGCTGAAATTGATGCCTCGTGACTTTTTGGCTGGATTGAGTATAATGTTAGTGTAACTATTTTTCTGCTGTAGCATACCCCTCAACAGGAATAAGTGCACTTACTTGACTCAATCAGCCATCTGTGACTCCATCAGCCACAGTGGAAACTAATGGTAATTGCCAATTGTTAACCAGACAATAGCAGATGCTAACTTTAATATCCAACAGTGCTCTTCCGAGCATCTTTTATGTAGACATGGCCTCACTTTAATATGTGTTCTCTTTCCCCAAAATAAAGCAACTTAGTAAAGGCTGATTAGCCTAGGGAGCTATGTGACTTGAAGCAATGAACTTCGAGGAATGGCAGCTGATGTTCTGTTTCTGGGCCATAATGTATATAACGTAAAAATTTAGAAGATTGGATTTGAATTTCCTCTCCAAAATACAGTTTTTTCCAGTTAAATTTCACAAAGGGCCGTGTACTGGATGCTAACACGAGAGTAATGTCTTTTCTGGCAATGTCCTTGCCTCCTATTAGATAATCAATTAGTCTCAGAACATTAAAAAGCAAAATACTGCAACAGGATTTTCCACCAAATTCAAAAAAATTTATTAAAGGATTTCATTGCTCCCATTTATTTACACCTAAGCACGAAGGCCGCGACTATGCAACATAATGCCATTCTTTTGGCACTGAGACAGCTTTGCAACCTCGGCCCCAGAGGACATCTGGAGTCTTCTGGGTTGTGGCGGTTCCTCTTCGCAGAAATTTGTTTGCCTAAAATAATGAATGAGCCCATTTTCACTTCGACTGTGGCCTGCAGTCTACAAGAGACATTAGGAGCAATTTGTAGTCAACGTGCAGGTCTGTTCCATCTAAAATATTATCAATGAGCTTGTCAACCCGAGCCTTAACCTTCTTTGTTATTTTCATCTGCTCCTCTCTCAGATGTCTCTCCTCGTACCCATAACCTCTGAAGACTAGCAACAGGATGTCATACACCTGTTTTGCTCAAGGCTGGGACTTGGAGCCCTGCGCGATATTGTGTAGGCATTGGCTCGCTTGCTGCTTTGCTCAACGTATATGTCAGAATGTCAGATGATAGTTGTTGTATCTGCAGCTGTTGCATGAGCAGAGTGCCAGGGGCACAACTTTCCTGCAGTGAGCTTTAATTTGCTCTCCCCTCCCTGAAGAGCTCCCGCGCTTCACCTTGCTGCTGCTGCTGCAGCTGGAGGAGAGCTCAGCCCACGTGCAGCTGAGGCCATGAGACAGCAGGCAGGCAGGCAGGCAAAGAGGCTCAGCAACGGCTGGGGTAAAACTTCGTGCAGGCTGAAGATGCTGCAGACTGCTGTTTGCATCTTTGCTCAATGAGGCATCTTACTAATTGTTTGCAGGGAGGTATTGTGAACACTAAGGGATTTATATTTGTGCGACTCAATCTGTAGTATATTCGGATGCTGTTCCAAGAGAGCTACTTGTAGCCTAAATAAGCCATAACCTGCCAAGATATTCATGAGAGATCTGACTAGGTTTTTGACTGCTCTCAGAATTAGGTTGACAATCAAAACAGATGTAGAATGAGACTGCAACTGGATTGCCAAAGGCAAAAAACTCCTGTCAAATTCTTTAAAGGAGCAAGCTGATAAACCGCTGTAATGCATGGGAATAGTGGACATCAGTAACTAGACAAGGACACATATGTCCACCTTCAGATTTGCTCGGGACTGTGGATTTGTTTTACAAATTAGGTAGCAAGGGCATTGGGAAAAAAAGCTTTAAAATACACAGTCAGTGAAACTTTAAAAAGACACAGCATTACTGCATGAATATTACAATATGTTTCTCAGGGTTTTTTAAAAATACGTGCTTTTGCAGAATTGCTGCATTTCCGAGTGACATATTGGGATAGCACAGATCATCTGTAATTTAAAAGAAGAAAGCAATAGAGAGTTTGATTAAAAAGTAACATAACTCTGTACTACTGGATATTGCTTTGGTTGCATCTATTATTCAAGCAGACATGAGGCATTTTGTCTTTCACTTGAAATGTTAACTAAATCAAGGCTAAATATATAAAACAGGGCTTCATCTTTAATAAGGAGGACAGATGCAGTGGCCTAACATGTACGTCTGGATCTTGTCTAAGAGTTGCAACTCATAATTCTTGCATCAAGGTCTCCATAACAGGCGGAAAAGGAGAGGTTTTTGTGGGATGAAGCACAAGCATGAAAGACACTGGTGGGAGAAGAAACCAACTGGTTTACAGCTGCCTGCTGGGCAAATCGCTGGCTGAAAGGACATCTCTGGATGTACAGATGCATCAGCATCTCAGGCCACTGTGTGGTGGGTCTTCACAGTGCTTCAGGGTAAGGATCATTGACAAATACATAATGAAATCTCTGCTTAGGGAAAATGCTGATTCATTCAAAAGGAACCATTCACAGGCAAGGGTTTGTTTCAATGAACATACCAATTTGAAAAAGAGTAGGAGAACAAGTCAGCATAGCTTTCAAAAATGTTTCACTAATTAATAAGTGGGGTTTTTTAAATGACTGTTTCTTTTGGAATGTAGTTTGTAGGTGTTTTTCAAAAAGACAGACATTTCAGAATTACAAAGCTTGAAAAATATTTTAACATCAGATTATTTTTTTAAGGATTTTTGCTGTGCAGAAGGCTGCTTGCCCTATGTTATGTCTTCAGCCACTTGCACAGGGGTCAGAATGGGTGAAGAAGTATGTTCCATTCCCCCCAAACCTACCTCCTAAACACTGCTACCTTACCAGACCTTTTCGTATAGAAGGTAAAAATATTCAAAACACACCTTGAACTGGCTGGCTCTGCTTGGGACATGCACAACAGGTAGCACTTGCCTACCCTGCAGCTCTGGGGGTGGGGTGGGGTATTCCTGCAAGGGCTCTGCATTGTCAGGAACCCAGCACTGCATTGTCTTCGCCAGATTGCTGTCTAATGCACACAACCAGAGTGTCTGGGAACGTGCCTGCCATGGAGCTGGGCTGCTAGCCTGCGCCTAGCAAGTTGGCTTGATGGTCACTTGGCATACGTGGCCCATGGCACGGAATTCAGCAGTGCTGCGCAGTTGAGCGTTAGAGGACCTGGTCCCTGCTGGCAAAATCACTCTTCCTGCTCCATCTATGAAGATAGATTGCTCCAAGTGGAGCATCAGGTCTTCAAGCCCAAAAATAAGCTGGAAACGTAAGCTCAGGCCTTTGTGACAATCCTGTCCAAGTCCTGCTCTGTAGGGGCAGGACATGCTTTGTCCCCTGGGAACCTCAGGGTATCTCTGGGTTTGCAGAGCACAGAAGCCCCCGGAACAAAATGTCCTTGATGCTTCTTTTGGCTTGGTTGCCCTTTCTCTTCTTTCCAGGAGGGTGCCCTCCCCATATTAATACTTCTATGATTTTTTTCATTAAAATTAAATCTATTTTTGATACTTCACCACCAGATCCAACACTATAATCCCAAGTAAAGGACGGATTATCTTCACTGCAGTGTGAGGAAATGTTATTTCTTACACTGTATTTCCAGTCAGGTTAGGCAACATTTACTTTTTTTTTTTTTTTTTTCCCCTTTTGTTTAATATTCAATGCTTTCATATCCTAGTTAGATCTTGATAGGAAAATATAAAAACATGTCAAGAGAGTGGTTCAGTTACAAATGGAGTGCAAAAATTATTCTGGAGAAAGCCCATTTGTGTGTGATTTCTAGCCTAATTCTGCAAACCCTGGTGGTTTGGAGAGTTTAGCATCCAGAGGTTTGGGTACTTGCCCAAACTAACCCTAAAATGCAAACCTTTGGATGCTTGCCTTTCAGTTCAGTGTGTGATATAAATAGCCCTGCTAGGAACAAACAAAGGAGGTATTACACTGAGCAGCCAAGAGAGACTACATGAAACACTTGATCGGGCTGTGTTTTGGTATCCCAGGCTGTGCTCTGTCTTCTGCCTTAGCAACGCTGCAAGTTGGAAGCAATACTTTTCCCCGATTTTAATGCAGTTGTGTCTGGGTGGCACAAGGCAACAAGTCTTTAGCACCTTTACCTCTCTCAGTTTCTGTGAAGAGAGGGCTCACTGCTCCCCACCCACCCCTACACCCCCACCCCTCACACCCACAACAATTTAAAAAATACTTGGTGGAGTCCTTCTTGTGGTGGCTTTGGTGGTTTTGTTGTAGAGCTGCAGTATCAGATGATGGAGTACCGTGATGTTCAGTCTTGCAAGGACCAGAGAGGAAGGGTTCAGACCTCCTTTGCCCCTGCACCCCCATTCAGGTGAAATGAGACTTGCTGGGAGAGGAAAAAGAGAGTGATGTATTTTCTTCAACATTTCACAGCTTCTTTTTTTTTTTTTTTTATTAGAATGGTTCTTGGATTGCCTGAATTGGTAAATATATCTACATCTGTGTACACATGTTCAGCCTTGAACAGGTAACAGCCTGGAACAAATCAACCGTCTGACAAATTAAAAGCCATTGAATACGTGCTCTTGCTATCGTACCCTTAGTACCCATTTTGGGTATTTTGGTATATATTTGGGTGTACTATTAGGTATTTCATTCTTCCAGAATCTTCAGAATCTTTATGTGAGAAAGCAATGTTCAGGATATAATTTGGAAAAAAAGGAGCTAATACCTGTTTGTGATTGAAAGGCAGAACTTCCAGGGAAGAAGCCAAGCAAAATCTCAGTCCCAGTGAAACCACAGAGCATCCTCGCGATTCAGCTGACATCCAGATATTAATGGGAAGTGTAAGAAGATTCAGGCCACTTTGTCTGCATCATCTTTCTCATGTTCCCCCTTTCTTTGTGGCTGCTCCTCTTTGATGACAATTTGCTGTAAAATTGCCACTCAGCCAGACCTTTTTTTCTCTCGTGTGCCTTCTTTGACCCCTGCTCTTTCCATTTGGCACAGCCGAGCAGCCAGAGCCCTAAATCACCCCGTCCGCAGTAGGCTGGGGCGCGTTGCCTTTCCCTGGCTTCCAGCTGGCGGCTGCTCTCAACTCCTGTTTTTCTTATTCCTGCAGAGACGGCGCATTCTCACGCTGTCCAAAAGCCAAGGGCTGGGTACTAATAGAGACCGCTGATGAATGGCGTAATGGCTTTACCATCACTCTCTATTACTAATCAATGAGCATGTTTGACATCTCAGCAGCATGGCGTTTGAGAATAGCTGTCAATAGTGCTTTCTCTTACCGAACGAAAATGGGAAACTGCAATACTGGCATTACATCATTGATGGTAGCTGGTTATTGATGTCATCGTTCCTGTCACTCATCTGATATATGCAGCCCACAGTGACTTACCTCCAATCTATAGAGGTATGGATTTGAAAATAAACATCAATAACTTTAAAATCATTGTACAATTGATATGATGCTAACTCAAAGTGGTGATGAATCTTGGATTTTCTCTTGCCTGTTTCTGTATTTCACTCTCATAAAGGGCACGCATGGTCAGTTTCCTGTGCTATTTGAGATATATTAGATATTCGAATTATAATGAGGGTCCAAATAACTAGTGCTTTATTCTCAAATTGTCTTATGGATGAATCTCTATATCATGTGTGCATAATCATGTCTGTAATGGTATGTTGTCTATTTACTGCAATGAAATTCTGCTACGTTATTGCATCAATCTTAAGCATCATGCAGGATAGCCGTTAGGAGATACTTTTGCTTTGTAATCCTTTATTCTACACACGCACACCATTTGATCTTAAAAGCGAGAATTGGAAATGTGGATGATGGCCCTTTTCTTTTCTTAGAGGCTGACTCCTGGAGGTCTGGCTTCCAGTGAGCAGCGAGCGCGAGCATCAGCACCTGTGTCCTGACGCCAGACAGCTGGCATGCTCTGTGCGTGCCACGGCTCGCCATCTGTGCCAGGCGTCACGTGCCAGTTACGTGACTTGGGGGAAGTCAGGAGGAAGAAAGTAAGTTCATACCACGACAGAGGTGCATTTGTTTTTTGTGCAGCCCTACAATATGCAGCGAAATCTGCTGCGGGTTGGGTCTTTTCCTCTCTTTCCTCACTCTCTTGCTGAAGCAGTTGCTGGTTGTACAAGCCTGATGAATTAATTACAGTCATTCTGGGTGAGCTGAAGCACAGGATGTACAAAGGGAATTAAGCATAGAGGGGATTTTGTTTCTGTAAAGACTATATGGAATTGTTTGGAGGATTGAAAGCATCAGGTATTTTTCTAATACGTAAAGAGATTATTTTTCTGTAGAAAAGGTATTCCACTGGAGAAAGAGACCATTCAGAAATAAAATACTCCCTTACATTGCATAGCAGAAAGAGCCAAGCAACCCCCCTGTAAACAGAAGAGGACCCCATCTCCACCAATTTGCAAGCTGTCAGTCTGCCAGGTCAAAGCTAATGGCAGGGTTTTCTGGTCCAGGCTGGAGTCCCAGGAGCTCCTCGCTGCTTCCTGGCTTTGTTGAAGAGGAGCTGGACCATGGCCCAGAATGGTGCCAGAGGACAACATCTGTGCTTAAAGGTGCATTACACAATACACAACATGGTTGCCTCTTATGGGATGCTGTTACTTCTGCAAGGGTAGAGCTTATTGATGTTGAGGAGACACTGTCTCCTCTGTGGGTACATACTGTGATGATCTGAGATGACCTTCTTTCTCAGGGGCAGAAGCTCTCTGGCATGGTCCAAAGGTGGGAAAACCAAACTTTGCTTTTGACTCTTTCCTGTGTCTTTCACTGAGATACAGTGGGTCACAGCTCTGTGGCACCAGGAGGATGTTGTGGAGCTGTTCCCAGGCCCATGTGGTGAAGACTATGGCTGTCAGTCCCCTTGGGGGCAGAGGGAAATGAGCTCCGAACAAATACTTCTTCACAGGTGCAATGCACATAAGTGCATTTTTGGATCATAGTCCAAGTATGCATCCTTTGTGAGCTGGTGAATGTGCCAGGATGACTCGCTTTTTCTCAGCCCAGCACTTCTTCATTGAGCAGAGACAGAGTTGGGAGCATTACACATCAAAGAGGGGGGAATTAATGAATGAGAAAACCTTGACATTTACACAATTTAGGCATGTTACTTTTATTTAAGGTTTTTTTCGTGGAAAGGGTGCAGAACCCTTAGTGAATAGACCTGTTAATGCCTCTTGCTTTTTGTGTTTATATGTGCCAGTTCTAATAATTGTCATGTCAACCTAAGTGAGAAACATCCAGACACGTTTATGGAAGAAGCCGTAAGGCTTTAGTTCAAGTGACTTCTGTTACTCCTGGGTGGGGAAGAGGGAAGGGCAATGAACAAAAGGAATTTGTTGGTTTCTCAGCACCAAGATTTATCGTGTGTAAAAATGTAGGACTTCGGAAGCCATTAATTATACATAAAGTCAATAAGCAATCTTAATAGAACTTAAAGTGACAAAAGCAATGACATTTAAGAAATAAGCTTCCCCATACTGTGAGTCTGTGATCATCAGGGAAAGAAAAAAAGGCTTGAAACTTGCTCTGGACACACAGTAATTGCCATTACCATTTTCTGATTTCATTAGAGAAAACTGCTTTCCATGTAGGTGTATTAGGAAAGAGAGAAATTCTGGATCACAAAGGTCAGGTCTGCGTCTCGGATAACCTACCCTGTCAGTTAGAAGCAAACAGAGACATTTGGGGTAAAAAGTATGAGACTTTTTTATGATACCAGCTAAGTTTGTAAAACATATAAAAATGCATATTTTATCTGCACTTTTATTTGCCCCCCGAATAAATCAACGAGAATCATATTGGATAGCTAAAAAAAGAATAATGTGAATAGTAATAGTAATAATTCCACTGCACTGCTGCTGATTTCCAGTGACTGGAATCTATCAGATCTGACAATAATTAATACATCTGAGTTGAGACTTGAATCTTCTGTTTGTAAAATTTATAAGGAATATATATACCCATGCAAATCCAAGCTTTAGAAAGAGTTCTAGTGCCCAATTTAGACATTTATTCTAATGTCACAATTAATCTTATGCAAGTCAAGAAGGTCTGCTATGAAATCATCGTTAATTTATACTCCTACAGCACCGTTTATCTCATTTACTTTGTACCCTATTTTTTCATGGCAGACCAAGAATCAATTATTGGCCATTATTCTTGATGGAAACCATTTGAAATGAGCCAGACTGGTGAGAAAAGCAAGGCCCACACATGAATAAGGGTTGCCAGGTCCTGGACACTTTTTCAGCTGCTTGATTGAGGAAATATTTTTTGCTCTTTGTTTCAAGGAGTGGGTTGGTTTGTTTCCTTGTTTCCTGAGGAGTAGGGAATTTCTGTTGGTTCTCGTCCTTGTTCCAGTTTGCAGGAGCAGGCGTTGGGGCTGTTAGTAAGTGACATGCCCAGGAATATAAAAGAGCACTACATCTTTGGAGCTGTTTCGTGGTATTCCCCAGCATACTTGTTTGTTATAATTTGAAAGAAGCTATTGAACTGAAAGGAGGGACAAACAATCTACAGGCGGACAAAGCCAGTGAGAGCTAGGAGCGTCCAAATTTCCATGAAACACTCTTGTTTCAATTCATATTTAAATGGGCTCCTAAGCAGCTGGACAACCTTTCTGTGGCCGGCCACAGCTGATAGTTTCAGCCAACAAGAAATCACATTCAATTTGCTGAGAGCAGATGAAAGGTGTGTATTTTAGTCTTTTTAATGTAAGAGAATAATCACTAAACTAACAGAGTATGTCAAGATGTTGGGCAGAGTTTAAGTGCAATAGAGCAGATTCTCAGTACCGTGAATTAGCATAATTTTCTTTCAAGTCATTCAGATTATGCTGATTTACAACAGCCAAAGATCAAGCCAAATATGGTTGTTTCTGTAACTAATTTTGATGCCTTTCTGTTTAATGATTCTTTGAGGGAAATTATTATTTCTTACAAATGCGGCTAGGCAACGATGACTCTATCATCTAATTGCTTAGTTTTAGAAGGACCAAGTCCTACAGTCCTTACTAATTTGAAACTCATGCGGTAGACATCTGAAAAAGAGAAAGCCTGGGTCAAAACTGCCTTTTGCATATCTTACCCTGATCTCAGGCTACTTTAGTCTTTGGCAGATCCTCATTGCAAGGGAATGTAGCCTAAATTCTCCCTAACTTACATCTTACATCTCTCTAACTGAGCCACTTTGGACCACAAAGGTACTTTTGCAGTCCTGTCTCCCTACTACGTGCTCTACTCAGGGTGCCTGAGGTGACCTATAGGCTTTAAACCTCCTGAATAACCCTTTATCCTGGGATTTGCTCTTCCAGAGGCTGTGCTGGCAGCTTTGAGGACATTTTGTCTAGAACCACCTGGTGCAGAGCATCATTTAAGCAGACAGAAAAATATTTCTTAGGGTCTGAAAGAAGTTTTTCTGTAGTACAAATAAGCACTGGCTCTATTTTATCAAGCGGTGTTTCTGCAGGTTTATTGTGAGTTATTGATACTGTTTGCTTTGAACATGGCTTACTGTGCTAAGTGTTCTACAGGCATAAATTAATTATTCTTTCTCCTTGAGTCTCTGCAGAGTAGACACATCTGTAAAGAGAAGTATCAGGCATTATTAGGAACTTCTAAAATTAACTTCTCACAGGAGCTGGGTCAGACTAAGGATGCAGTTTTGTTGCATGACATTCTTTATTCTCATTGCCATTTAACCACACGTGTGCTGTTGGCTGTAGAAAGCAAGCAGGTCTTGATTAATTTTCCTTCCCCCTAACCAGAACTTAAAGCTTTTCTTCCTCTTTTGAGTTTCTTTTTGTGTCACATTAGCAGAAGTGTGTGCATTTATTGGGCAGGAGATTGGGACTTCCTGCTGCTTTTTGCTGAGGTTGGAGAACGGGAGTGGTGTCAGTAATGGTAGGAGAAGCATCTGGATGCTGCTAGTTCCCCTGACACTAGAGATATTAAAACAATTAAGAACTGGAAACACTTGGCTAGCAGTAGTTTTATACCCCAGTATGAGGACCACAACAAAAGCAGAAGAATTATGGCTTTACTTTGACATTGTGGAAGGCAGGATGAGGTGATGTACTTCCAGCTCTGTCCCTGTGCTCCTTGCAGCCACCACCTGTTCGAGGTTCTAGGATAAAGACAAGGGAAGTGTATGTGGCTGAGCCTTGCAAATAATTGAGAAACATGTTTTGTCCTTACCTGGGATAAATCACATGGATAAATCAGCCCATTTCATTGTCCAGGATGCTTAAGTGCTTATACGACTTCTGTACTCACTGGTTTTTCCCTGAAAAAGCCGTCTTGCAAACTCCAAATCATCAACCTGCAGATTATTTCTGTGTCTGATTATCAGAAATTCACTTTAAATCTTTTCCTTTTCTATTGACAAACTATTCTCTCTACTCCTTTTCTACCGATTATGGTACAAATAGATTTAAGAGTATTACAGGCAATGACTGAGAAAGTAAAATTTTCTCTGTTAATTTTGAGGTTTAGCTGTCACATCTATAAATCTGTGTGAGCAGAACAGTCTAAACTATTCTTCAATTTATTGCTTGAAGATAAAATAAGATAGATGAAACATGACCTTCCACTCACATAAAAATATGTTTAAGTAACTGTGTCGATGCAATGCTGATGCTCCTTGGCTGGCAATAGTGGTCGTCAGGAAATACTCAGTTCTTGTTGGATCGCTACCCCAAATTCCTTGCTTTGAGAGAATTCTGAGTAGCTGTTTCACCTTGTAAGGCATAGTTCTGCAGCATGAACACAACAAGGCTAGCACCTACTCTTGGAATTGGTGGCTGCACGCAGTGGGCAGAATAGAGAATGGGGAAAAAACCAAAAAACTCAACTTGTGCCTCAGAAAGCAGAGTTTGGCTCCTACAGCAGCAGTAGTTAAGCCTACAGCCACTTTGTGTTGCAAATATTTTATCTTGATTTACTTTGGAGAGCAAAGTAGGACCGAAGTGGCAAGTAGTCTCTCTGCTAACTTCTGATGAGGTTAAAATTCAGTATCTGAAATTCATTTTTATTACTAAATAGTTTTCTGGCCAGGCAAATATCTGTAGAGAAAAATAAAATAATAAACCAACCCAGACTAGGAAAGGAAATAAAAAGAAAAAGATACAAAAGCCCTTTCAAGATGACTAACAACCCTGCAAGATTAATGACATGAAATTTATCCTCCTTCAGTATTATTTTGTCTTGGGATATGTGATTTCCCAAGGACAAAATTAGTAAAAGCTACCTTTGGCTTCCACAGTTTTCTAGAGTCTTCCATGGAGCAAAGTGGTTACATGGAATGCATACTGTATTTATCCTTTAATTTGGTTTTACACAAGTAAAACCTTGAGTGAATGTTCTCAGCTTATGAAAACTGGACCAAACTGCCAAATGAAAAATAAAACGCTTCATGCACTTTTGTCTTTAATGAAAAAAAAAAAAAAAAGTCTTTACCTAAGGGTGTAAGTGATCTGGATTTGGTGCAAATAATTAAATAAAATAGAGATATTACTAAGCATACTTTTTTCTTTTTTTTTTTAAGGCAAATGGAAAACAAATGTCTGAGAAAGGCAGTGAGCTTACTTAGTATTTTATATTCAAATACCTCTTAGGTTTATATTGAAGAAACAGCTTATTTACTGTCTTTTCATCCTAAGTGGTTTCAAGATGGAAATAATGTCACTTAAATCAGCACAATTCGTTGTACACAGCTACAATAAATACTGTATAGACTTCCAGGAGTTGTCTTTAAAGGACATATTTGTTTAATTTGAATACTACCAAAAAGTCACCATTAGACTGGGGCTCATTCAAGTCTGTGCTGGGAACAGCCATCAATGCTACAGGAACTTGTCAGAGATTAACATGAGACCACCCAGCTACACTACTTCCATCATAAAATAAATCATTGTGGTTTCACTTGTGTCCCTGATGCTAAGACATTTCTGCCAGTTGAAGAGCTGACCTGAGGAAAAACTCTCTGTTAAGTCTCTGACTTCCATAAGCTTGTGAAACAGAGGGTCAGCATTGGCATCTGAATTTTTACATTGGAAGGAACATGGAGTAGATGTAATACAGCATCAAAGCACAGTTTTCTGTGCTTTTGTTTTGCTCTGTTTCTAACCTGATGCCAGGTGACCTTGTCCAAACAGATGGCTCTAACTTCAGCCTTTCTTATAATGGATGTTTGACTTAAATCTTGCAAAGAAACCTTTTGAAGATGCACTAGTGAAGTATTCACTTACAAGTGGGAACACTCCGTACCAAATCCAACAGGGATATAGGTAATTTGATAGACAAATTCACCTAAATGATACTAGCACATTGTTTATCTTCCTAGACATTGGGTTAAGAGCTGTTGTGCATAACTTTCTTAACCTTAACCTCATCTGCTCATCTCTCGGGACTTCAGGCTAGCGCAAGGGATAAAGGAAAATCAATGCTGAGTTTGGTTCTGGTAAATGTTTATGTCTGTATGCAAAGGAAGAAGGAGGGAGAGCTTAAAACTATCCCTTCCCAATGAAAGATTTTAATTAAATTAGGTCTTAGAAATGTGGAGTGTGATCTTTGCTGTGTTTTGATTTTGCTGAAGATTATGACTAGACTTGCCAAAACTAACTGCAAAGTCTTACATTTGTAAACTTCACACACAACGCCCATGAATTCGATACATCCCAAAGAAAGAGCCCGGGTGCTGCTGTTTACATTCCTAAAGTCTTTACAAACAAGGAGAACAATATCTGCTCTTTACAGATTACTGTGGTCAGGTTCCTGTGTACAGCATGAGTGACCTTTCCAAGTTGAGCAATCTATATATACTCAACCCTGAGTGTTGTACAAAGCTCAGGTGTATCAGCTTACCGTGAGTTAATATGAGATACACAAAGAATGATTTTTACAGTATCCAGCTGCTGCATATCAAATGATTGAATTTTGCACTATAAAAGAGGACCTTTCTCTTATGTAAATATATAGATTCTTCATAGTGCTGGGAAACTGTATATTGCACACAATCCAGCTTAAGCTTGTGCCATCTCCTGGCTCCTCTTTATCCATGCTTAGCCTGCTCTCTGTATCACTTTCTTTACCAAAGGCATCTTTATAGCAGTGAAGGTGTGGGGGGTGTGTGTTAACAAGTGCAGCACCTCCTGCGTCATGCTCCCCCCTGCCCAGATGATAATTTTAGATTTAGAAAGTAACGCCCAGTCAACCAGTCCTTCTTCCCTCTGTAGGACTTGGAGATACGGCACGTGTAGCACATGTCCACAGAGGCAGGAAGTGCTTTTGTTCAGCTCCAAACCATTGTAAAGGTGTGCAAAGAGCCAGGTACAGCCCAACCTCACTTCCCTGCTGCTCCTGCTGCCAGTGCCTGTCTGGTGGCCCAAAGGCTTGCAACCTCTATCAGGGAAGGTATTGTACCTTCCTAAAGAAAAAGCCTTGAGCTCATTAAGTTAGATGCTCTAAACACATGTAAGACAGCAATATGAAATGCAACGATGATCTTAGGTGTGCACCTGTTTTGCTTGAGCTTGTGCAAGAGAGATAAAGTGGAGTATGAAAACAGCTGGCTGAGAAAGGTGTTTAGCTCAGTGCTCCAGCCTTGGGACCAGTAAATCGAATATTCTATGGGCATTTTCCAGTTAACGCTGGTAGTGGGAAGCAGCTATGGGAAGATGGGATGGGTGGCCTTATGACCCAGTGACCAAAGAGGCAAGCACAGTGAGCTAAACTCATCAGTGCAATTGGTAAGGTCATCCAAATGGAGATCTGCCTTCCCCTCCCTTGTAGCTCTGGGGCTAAAGGGAAGAAGCTTTGGCCTGGTTAGACATCAGGTCTGATCTGCTTCAGAGCAAGCTCCTGGGAAGAAAGAGGAGGTGTGAAAGGAGGAGACATACAGGAGCTGTACACAAAGGAGGTTTCTTTCCATTGTATGAGATGCTGCGCTGCACTGAGTGTCGTGCTGTCACTAAAACCAGCCCCAAAGAGGATGAAGGGGAAGGCTGGGCAGATGCATGGGATCCCATGGGGCTTCTTCAGAGTGAGGAGAAGCACAGGAGAGGGCTGCTTGTTGTTTGGGGTGCCTGGAGTCCTGTGGTCACCTGCCAGAAAGATTCTGCCTTGTACATTCGGAAACAGTAACCTCATTAGCTTGTTTTTAGGATAACAGAGGTTCTTCCCAAACACAGTTTGCTTCCACTGTAACAGCTTTTCTACTCCAAAGGCTCTGTGGGAGGTCTTTCATGCAGATAAGAATTAATTTTTCATTTTCTCAGACCACAACTAATGTACTTTTTCCTCTGTTCTTTCAAGACACACAAAAAGAGGGGGTTTACTATGTAAGCTTGCTTACAGTGTATCGACGGGTTTTCTGGAAATAGAAGTCTGAAGAATGGCAAGTTTGGGAAAGTTGATGGACACATCCTAACTTTGCAGGCTAGGCTCAGACTTTATTTTCTGATATAAGAAATACGGAAACAACTGTAGAAAATGCATAATCCAGATTCTATTATAGTATTCATATATGCAGGTATAACAGAAAAAAAAAAAAAATTAGTGTCTCAGGCTGACAGTGAGTGCTGTTCTGCTTCTTAAAACCTGAGCGTTACTGGTTAGGGGAAGCAAAATAATGATAAGAAACATCCTGTGAGATTGTAGCCCAAGTGTTTTGGTGGTTGAACTTGAGGAAAGGGCACATATTATCAGCTGTATTCCATTCTCAATTCACTACAGGAGACTGTGAGAGAAACGGTCTAAAAACAGGCAATCAATAATTTGTATAGTGAACACAGTGTGCCATTAAGTGGTCTAATCTTTAGATCTCTTCAAACATAAGGTGATACAGAAGAGGAATGACTACCAAGGAGAGAGCAACCTGAGGTGTAATTCATAAGCACAAAGACTGAAAGGGAAGTTGTACTTCATTATTTTTGCATTTAAACCCCCTGATAGGTCACAGAGCCTGACTGGTCATTCTCAAAGAGTTTGCTACAATAAAAGCTTGTGTCAGAATGTAATTGATTCAGCCACAAACCCACTAATGTCTGCTGTATAATATTTGCTCCTGTGCATCCTCCTACAGAGTAAAGTTTTGTTTTGCATATCAGAAATAGAGGTTTCCAGTTACTGAAGATGCTGCGGATTGCCTTTCCTAGCTTGCTTAAGTCCCCGAATTGCTGGGAAGAACTACTTGGGGGATATTCTGCTAACAAGTGACCTCAATTGCTCAAGAAGAGACAGAATACATGTTACAATATTAAAGAACTGAACAACCTTCTCTAGAAGCTTTTGTTACAGATCCTGGTATTTGAAAGAGAAGCACAATCCAGAAATTCCTGCATCAGTGTTTTTACAACAGTACAAAGGAAAAAAAAATATCCTTGATGTTGTAGAGAAAACAAGGTAAGAGACACTGGTTTAGTTTTGAAGGTTGAATTAGGCTTTACTATTCTGATTTAACTATTCTATTAAGTAATTTCACAGAATCATAGACTCATCAAAATCCATCAAGCCAGAAAGGGCTGTTGTAATCATTTAAAGTGATCCGTGTAACGTGAACCATAAGATTTCCCAGAATTGTTGAATTTGTTTGAATTTAATTTGAATTTAATTTAATTAAGTTAATCTTTTAGGAGGAAAACTTAATCTCAGTTTCAAACCAATGGGTTCACTCATGTGAGGGAATAGTCCAGGGAAGATTTTTTCTTGAGTAAAGGATTAAGTAACTTGAATAACAATGATACTGCCTTTGTCTCCTTGTACTAAGTGGTGATTAGGTCTGAACTTGACTTTTAAGGCAATAATATATTTCCAGGGGTGACTCACTGAGTGAGAAGACAGTTTTCAGCACTGTGGGTCTGAGTAGATTAGCAGACTGTCTATAAACCGAGGGAAGAAAATAAGAAGGGAAAGACAAAAAAGCCAAGGAGAGAGTAAAACTTGGAATTGGAAAAACAATTTCAGTTCCAGATAAAACATTTCATTATATCTGATGGGTTTAAAGGCAGTTTGCCCAATGACTTTTTATTTAACAAGGCATTGTGTGAAACATGGCATTGTTCCTTACAGGAAATAAAGAACAAGAAATCTACTTATTTCTTGCATACTTGTATTGAAAGTGGTATGAAGTTGTACTGTGCAAGTAATAGCTCTGAAGCACTGCAGTCTTGTGGTGTTTCCTTTTCTAGCTGCACAACATTATCTAAAAATGAGAATGCTTGGACTGGAAGGATGTTGCTGACTACCAGAGGTTGAGCCTGCTTTTTTTTTTTTTTTTTTTTTTTTTTTTTTGCGTTTAA
>JAVJGJ010000062.1:51318847-51334315 GCA_035590215.1 Microhierax caerulescens
GGTTGAGCCTGCTTTTTTTTTTTTTTTTTTTTTTTTTTCCTTTTAACATAAGTTTTTATTAAATATCTTCACTATGTGGACAGAATTCAGACCTTGGCTCATAGGGAGATGTTAAGAACTCTCTGGGGAGAGCTCTGGGGTCAAAATTTGAAAGTGCTGAGTGTCTCCTACCACATCTGAATTCACATTTCCCTGTTTCTGTCCTTTTCTCTGGAAGTTTTATGCTTGATCCTTTTCATTGTCATACTCCATTGCGAACTCAGATGGACTGAATGCAGAAAACAAAATCCTGAAAGCCCTGTAGACTAGAGGAGGGCACCTTGGAACGAGCTGATCAGACAGACACATCAAGTCTGTCTTAAGCTTTGGGCTCTCAGGTTGAAGGTGGCCAATACAATGAGCTAAGCAGTACTCGGAGATGTGTTATATCCTGAACCATGACTTCCACTGCTAGGTGTTTGTATGTTGTTACATATAGGAAAGCACTTTATTGCCAGGTTTAAAGGAATATATTCCCTAACATTATGTTTTTGTTGAAATTCCTTATTTGAGTATTGTTTAATTAAAACTCTAGTAGTCTCTGAGTAGTTCTCCCTTTCTCAAGTGGTTTTGGTCTCTGCCTGCTCCTGAGATGCTCTTTCAGACTGGAGATCAGGGAAGGACCATTGTGCAAGTGGAGCAAAGAAGCGATGGGCATTATCACTTACCTTTTTTCTCCCTTATTCTTTTCCTATTACTGAAGTCCAGTTCACTTCATATTGCCCCTTTTGTTTTCCTTTCTCAATCACTGACAAGATTTTTCTACAATTTCTCTTTATTTCTCGTCGATCCGAAGTTTAACCTTGTGTACTGTAGCATTGTGCTTGCAGTGTGCATTTGGAAAAGCTAAGCATGCTGAAGAGCGAGCACACTCACAGCTGCCAGGGGCTGACAACTGAAAGGCACAAGTGGGGACAAAGCAGAGCAGACGGAGTGATGTGGGAACATTAACACTTGGGAGGTACCCTCTTCCTCCCTTCCCTCTTTCTGAAGAAGGGAAAGAAGCTGGGCCTTTGTCCAAAAAAGCACTTAAGCATGTGCTTGACCTTAAAACATGTGAAAAGACTCTTTACTATCTTTGTCCAGTCCTATGGTTTTCTGTTACCTGGATATGCATTTAATGGAATAAATGTTCATCTCTTTGATCTTGTACTTAAGGAAGATGATCCGTTTTTTTTTTTTTCCCTCCCTGAAAATATGAAAATCTCTTCTTTATATCACAGCTGTGCAAACAGATTTCCAGGAAACTTAACACAATGCATTTAGTATTCAGTAGGTTGCACCACCCCTTGATTAACAGGGGAAAGTTATCGCATAGAAAAAGTGTAGAGAGATTGTTTTGATCTGATCTTGCACACGATTGAGAAAGGAAAAGGATTAAAGTGTCTTAAACATAAAGCTTGGCAGCAATTGTCGAGAACAAAAATGAAAATAGTTTAAGAGAACAGCGCAGGCAATAACTCACTTGGGGGGTCGGCAGAGGACCAGAAGAAGTGGCCAGACTGACATTGCTTGGTTTTATTAACTCATCCATAATTAGCCCATAGCTTAGATACAATTTAGCTCGTGGCATATGGGCTAATATAGTGCTGAAAGTTACCCCCCATGCAGGTGACAGTCTGTCACACTGAAGGAAGATTTGCATAAAACAAACAACAATCCACTCTTAATGATAGTAGCACCATTTGCAATGCCATGGTTAAGGATGTATAAGCACTTCCATTATAAACCAATCTTCAAGATTTTATTAAGTACACATAAAAGACGTGCACACCCCACACCCCCACACTCCCACACCCCACACACCCCCTTATAGCCCAATGAGCCCTTCCTTCAGTTCTCAGGCAAACTCCTTATGTATTTTGGTTTTGGGTTTTTTTAAGGGTTGGTGTGTGTGTGTGTGTGTTGTATTTTTTGGGGGGGTTTTGTTGTTGTTGTTGGGTTTGGGTTTTTTTTAATGGTAACAATGCATGATGTAGGTATTTTTTTGCAGTTCTGTTTTTTCTCCTTGAAACAGTGTGTGGAATGAGTTGTTCTAGGTAAAACATGTTGGACAAGTAGATCCTTGTGGTTTCTGCCTTGATAAATGCACAACATAGTGGCTAGTTAAGCTCAAATAAAAATGAGAAAGCTACATGGTATGTGCCCATCAACTTGATTAGAACTTTTTATAGTATATATGAATGTAACAAAATAGCAATGGTATTATAACTGTGTAGGCAGTAGATGTTCTGTGAGTATAATTTATACTGGGAAGAAAGTAAGCCACTGTCTTTATTGGTTCCTCTTTATTGAATAGGAATTGCACCATTAAAATGATACCCATGTGTTGCTGATACATCCTGCATTTATGGTAATTTGGCTACATATTGCCAATATTTTCATTTTAAAATCAAGAAGGAAATTTTGTGTCAGAGCCTTTTCCAAATACTGTTGAGCTTTTGACACAAAGCCGCAGAAGCCATTAGCATTCTCAGTTAAGGCTGATCAGTCATGCTGTTGAACCATTTCTTCTCTTCCCCCTAACATATTTGCTTTCCTGTGTTTTTCAGATAAAAGGGAAGATCCCTCTCCAATAAGTTTTCTGGACTTTTCTTTTGAAAGGCAGCCTAGCCATTTTAAACGTTTCAAATGAAGTGAGTTTTGTTATGCAGACAGGAGCTAAATTTTTTTTCTAGCTCTCATCGGCTATTTATGTGACTCTATGGTTTTCAAATGGTATAATGCTAGAGGATGCCAAATGTCCTGCCATTTAATAACCAGTAGCATACAGAGCTCTTTTCAAAATGCCACCACTCTGAGCATCTGTTGTTATTAAGTAAGATGATCAAATTTTGTACAGGACTTCAATTTTGCTTTTCACATCACTTATAGAGCAAGAATAATATGCAGTCTGTGTATAAAACTAATGTGTTGGGATCATTGAGCCAATTGCTGGTTTTTGTGTTCTGCTTTATTGCAGACTGTAAAATAAACTTTGGCCTTTTTTTAATAAATGTTATAAAAATGCTCTGTGAATCAGGAGAGTGTCAGCAATTAAAGCCATTTAACATCATAATAATTAAAAATGCAATACTCCAGTGTAGTCAGCACTGGTTCACATAAAAAGCCACATTGTTGGTCCTTAATAATTACATTATTTGACAGACATGCTAAAGAAGAGGGAAAGGTGCACATTGTTAGTATCAGATGAGCAACTAATTCTTATTGTTTCTGGAAATCGCTCCAACATCTTTTACTATTCCTGTTTTTTAGCTAACAGATGTGCAGGAATGTCCTCAGCTCACCATTGCTTTTCTCTCCAGCAGAATATGACTGACAACACAACAACACAAGGGAACAGCTGGGTTGAAACGCATAATATTTTCCTGGTAGAGAAAGAAGCTGATTAGGCTATGGAGTACCTAATTGGGTAAGATGCCCCTCATTTTCAAACTATAAAATTCAGATAGTGTATAGCAGAAAAGAGAGGGTGGGCTGGTAAGTGCCGCTGGTTTGTCCCGCAGCACAACTGGACCTTTAAAATGAGCGATGCTTTTACAGCTGTGGTTTGGGACTGTGCATGAGCTTAATGTGGTGGAGGCCCACATTTCTGAAAGGGGACTGAACTCAGATGTAATAGCATTTAAATTATACCTCTGTATTTCTGTCCATTCACCTTGCTCTTCCCAAGTTAGCATAGGCAGAAGGGCAGATTTCCCCATGGTGCTAATTTTTTTTCAGGGAAAAATAAAGCAAAAGAAAACCAAAGCACACATTTATAGTCATATGTGTTTTTTCGCTTGACTATCAGAAGTGTGAGATTCTTCTCTGGTTTCTTTGCTTATTGTATGTTGCCACACATAGGCAGTGCTGTAGAAGCAATGTCATCTTCTGTCTGAGAGGAGATGGAGAAGATATGGTTGCAGGACTGTGGAAAGGGTAGAACTGGCATCCTCACATACCCTAAAGGGGATGGAGTCTGAAAAAGGTTTTGATGGAACATTCTCAATCCTGCCTCTGGAAATCCTAGATAACAGGGAGTGAAAATTAACAGAACATCCTGAGAACAGAATTTACTTTCTCTGTCTTCCTGGAGAGTCCAAGAGCTTTCTCTGTTCTTCTGTCTGTCTGTAGAAATATTCCCAGGCTGTGACACGCTGATTTTTTTCATTTACTCCAGCTTCTTTTCAGTATTCAAGCCTGTTGGGGTTGGGGTTTTTTTGTAGCTATTTTGATATTTTTCTAAAGTCTAGCTCTGAATGTGTGAGTTTCCCATCTCACAGCTGGCCATGCTGCAAGCAAGCTCTAGGACTGAGCTGCGTGAGCAGATGAGAATACGGTCATGAGAAAGATGCTACCAGGTCAGTGCACATTATAACTTCACTCACAGGGCCACTTCTGCATCTGGGAGACTGAACTGAAAATGCATCTTTTTTTTCTTTTACTTTCACACAGGCTTAAGCAAGTGAGGAGCTCCTCTAATCAGAAGAGGGTGTGAAAGCTGCTTTGTTATACTCTGTATTAATCAAGGCTAGGAGGCAGAGAGGTGCAGCCCTACTCATGGAGGTTAGAAGAGGAGCTTTGTACATCCAGCAGCCTCTCTCCAGCCTACAGGGCTGCAGGCTGACAGCTTGGGGGCTCGGGTATAGCTGTGCATTTGTGCCCCCAAGCTTGTACTTTGGCAGTGGAGGCTTGGAGGATGGAGTGGCCTTTTAAAGAAAAAAAGCTACAAGATAAACCTCAAACCAGAGCTTGCAAGACAAATAATCAAATATCAGCAAGACTGGAAATCATTCTACGGCAGGATAAAGTCAGGTGGCATAAAAATGTCATTGCTCTGATTTCTCTTTCCTTTGCCTTGCATATTCTGAATTTTCATCATCTGTTTTTAATACTATTTGCTGTTCTCCAAGGAAACTAACAATTTGGCAGTATAAGTTTGATGTTGGGATACAGGAATAATAAATATTTGTGAAGTTCAAGATATGTAAGTTCAATCATGTCAAAACTGTTCTGAAGGTAAATCAAAATGTTCCTCAGAACATGGCAAGAAGGTGCAGTTCTGCAACAGTGTCTACAAGCTTTGTAGATGTTGCCTATAACATCTTTGGCAGATGCTTGTTCTTTTCAAGATTTTAGTCTCGAGTGATGAGAAACTAAAATCTGGAGGAGCCCATCCAGTGGCCAGCAAGTAGCGTTAACAGTGAATGTTCAGGTGCGTGGGGGAAAGGAGCAGTGGCACGTCCCAAAGGCCAGTTACAAGCATTTTAAAAGCAGTGAAACCATCTGAAAGGCCAAAACACCTCTGGAAACCTTTCTACCTTAGATGTTACTCATATGTGTGCAATTATTTTAGTTCAAATATTAGCCTTAGATTTTAAACAGATTATAATTTTGTAAGGAAATAGCCATAATTGCATGACAGAAAGGGATTTGATTTGCAGTTCTTGAAAACAGTCTGCTTCTTGAGCACCAGAAGACTCTTTAGGTTAAAGGTATAAAAAAAGAACATTATCCTCTGATTAACCTGAATTAAATAATGGAAATAGAATTCCATCTGCCATAAAAATCATAAATAGTAAATACATTATTAAATCAATAAACTGAGTACAACAATGAATTTTAAATCTGATGTATGATTAAAGCCAGCTCTTTCTTTGGGACATATTAAACTATATTCGCAGCACATTCCACTTGGGTTTTTTAATAGGTGATCTGTTTCTTTTTCAGGAAGTTCATATGAAGTTTCTGAACCTCTACTTTGCCCCTTGGGGAGAAGCAGCCCGGAAATAAAGTGAAAGTGTTGTGAAAGAAATGAGGAAATCTCAAAAGGAAAAAAAAATAATTAAAAAAAATAGCACATTATAGAAATACGGGTAAATAAAATATAACCAACGAGCAGCATGGGAAGCATGTTTAACCCACTGCACACCATTTTTCCTGTACTGCCAGCCAACTGAACACTGAATGAAGAATATCAAGTAGTATGGCTCTATGTATTAGTGACATTAGATGCGATACAAATGTTCATGGATTAAAATAGAAGAAACATGGTTTATCAAGGGCAAATGCATAAAATCAGTGCTAGTTGAGTCCTTCATGATAGCTGATCCTGTATAAGGGAAAAGGGTTGTATCTCAACAAGAAAAAGAACAGAAATACTCCAAAAGTTAGGTTTTGGAAAACTTTTTGCCAAACGATCCTACATTTGTATGACAAATGCAATTGCCAGAACTTCCCTTGGTCTATAAAAAACCTGAAAGAGATCAATATTTTATTCTAACAGATACATTAATTTACCTACTGCTTTAAAACCTCTGTAGGACCAAATCCAGAGGTACTTAGGAGATCTAGTCTTATGAGACTAAACTGGACCTTGAAACTTCTGAGTTTCTTCAAATGTTGTTTTATCGAGTTTTTTGTGTCAGATCTGGAAAATGGCACTTCCAACCCAGCCCATGACCTCTCCCATGAAAAATGGTGAGCTACCAAGGAGGTGAGAAGGTGCTGTAAAGCTGAAGGGCCAGATGAGGGATGTGGCAAGAAACTTCAAGCAAAAAATTAAAAAAAAATCCAACCCCTTATTGTAATACTTCCCTGTCCTAGCTTGGCTCCATCATTCTGGTGTCCTCCTGCTGTACCTGCCAGCAGGGAAATCTCAGAATCCTCCAGCCCCTTATGCCTTTTTGCAATGTGCACAAAACTCCTGAGTGTTTATTTTTACCATGAAGTGCCATACCTCCTCAATTATTTTTTTTTTTTTTGCTTATTATCAAGATTTGTGAACAATTTATTTGCTCAGTTTTTGCAACAGGATTAAAACCTGTATGGTTTCTATAGGTGTTACTTCTAAATCTCATCTAGACTGCCTTGGTCAGCTCAAAACCTACAACTCTTACCATTTCTACCATGGCTGGGTATCTGTTAACTGCTTCTGTAGGGTTGATTTTTTTGGTAAGGACATTTTTTTTATGGAGTTACAGAAATGTATTATAACTGTAGGTACACTCGTGCATGAGGGTTTCTGACATACATTTCTTGCAAAGAAGCTGTACAAAGGATGAGATGTGCCTTTGCCCACTTGGTTCATCAGGGAGATGGTTCTCCTACCGTTATGAAGGGATTTTTGCTTCTTTTTGAGCATCCCTTGCTTGCAAGCACCTCCCTCTAAATCCATTCTGTAACCAGGACAGCTCTCTCTCAGCACTGGTTTCTGCCATTCCTTCAACACTGGGCACTAATCCTTCAACCCACCAGTCCTGTTCTCCCACAGCTGGTACAGCAGCAGCACCAACCAATAGGCTTGATAAGTACTGACAGTCTGACTGAATTTAGAGGACACAAGAAATCTTGACATTCAACTTGACATTTCTGTTGCTGAGCCATGTGTTCCCATGACTTATTTTTTAATGCAAATCAGAAGATGATTAGCTGTTTTCTCTCTTCATGGTGTTTATTTTTTCTTGTTCTTTGGGCTGTTTTTCATGCCTCATCTTGGCTGAATTCTCTCCCATTTTCCTCCCTTCCTGTGTGTTTCTGTTCTTGCTCTGTTCTCTGCCCTTTGTTCCCAGTTGCTGTTTCCCCCCCTTTTTCCTTTTGTGCCTCCCTTGCATATTTTCTGGTGCTCTATCATCTCTGTTCTTTGTCTTTTCCTTTCTTTGTCTTTTCATTTTGCCTATCTTTGTTCTGTGTCCTCTTTAGTGTCTCCCTGTTCTTTGTCTTCTCTTTTTCCTTGTTCTTTCTTTTCCTCTGTCTGTCTCTTTTTATGATTCCCTTTTATCTTCGTTGTGTTCTGAGTAGGTTTGTCTTGATCTTTGTCTTTGTGGAGAACGTGCTCAAATGAAGACAAAACACGCCATTCAAACAGAAATTGCTTATTAATTATAACATGGACACACTGCCGAAACCCAAGCCTCCCACAAAGCCAGCAAACCAAATCACAGATATCTGCAGGCCAGCACGTTTTTTCCTGGTCATCTGAGCTCCACACAGGGCTCTGTGGTTGAGCACCCAGCACTTAAACCATGTCCTATCCCAGCCGCTCCAGCTGACTGTCAGTAGATAAATCCATCCCAGCCTTTATCACTGACCCGTCGATACTTGGGTGCAGAATAACCGAAGTGAGGTATCTGGTTATGCAGCATCTATGAGTAAAA
This sequence comes from Microhierax caerulescens, assembly GCA_035590215.1. NCBI lineage: Eukaryota > Metazoa > Chordata > Aves > Falconiformes > Falconidae > Microhierax > Microhierax caerulescens. Next base: position 51,327,025 of record JAVJGJ010000062.1, read on the forward strand.
ATGTGTATTTTTGGTCTCCAGCATGGAATCCACATGATCTTCATGTCCCAAGTGTGCCCCTTCCTCCTGTGGTGGGGGGTATAATTTACTGCAGATGTCTTTGACCTACATCATCAGCTCGAAGTTATCAGTTGCTGCTAGAAGGAATGTTTTAATTTACTAACCAGCTCTGCTGGGAATGGGTATCAGCTACAGCCATGTGAAAGACAGGATTTCTTGGTACACTTGGTGCACAGTCATGAATTATTGTTGTTAATTCTTTCATATTTGCAAAACAAAACATCTTAAAAATGTGGAAACAGGAAAATCATAGGCAGACTTGTTTTGGTAAAGGAAGTTCTATCTGGTCCCAAAATAAATTTTTTTGTGATCTCTTTGAGCTTTGAAAAGATAAGTATGATTTCAAAGTTTAAGCTCAAAAAGAAAATGTTCACATAAAAAAAAAAAAGTTTAGCTTTTTGTCCATTTTCCCATCCATTTCTTCCCTCTGATAATTCAAAATTGAAATCTCTTTGCATGTACATCATTTGATTAATCCTCATTAAAGTCTTGGCTGGAAAACAAACCCCAGATCTTGGAGTTTGCCCTGTTGCTGCTATCCACCTTCTTTATTTTTTCTTTTTTTTTCCCTTTTTTGTCCACAGTAGGACCATGAGAGCCACTTTAAGTTGTCAAACTGCAAAATAGATGAGATGGGGTAAGTTTCTCAAGGTAGAGGGTCTCCTCTCGGACCCTGCTGCAGCCTGTGCTAGGTCACCATGTCCCAGGTGTTCGAGGGACCCTGCTGCACCACCTGCCCTGCTGGCCTTTCCAAGCTGCTTTGATCTCCCCTTAACTTTGCTGTTAAATTGTCACTTTCCTGGCCAGGCTGTAGTATATAAATAGAAATCTCATATCTTCTACCTGCTGTGCTCTGGGGAAGCCCCAGAACACCCAGCACATCACCTATCTCTGCAAACCGGCTATAGGACCCGGCCACAATATTGCAGCAAATAACCTGGGTGTTATGTGAATTGCCCTGAATCTGGGAAATGCTGCAGGTTCCCCAGAGGCTGCAAATCTAGTTGAGCCCAGGTTGGGCTTTTCCTGCTGCTTGCATCTTGTTGCTGTTGCTACCAGCATCCCTCACCATGGTGGCAGATGCAGGAGTGGAACAGGGTCTCCTCATCTTTTTTCCATGGTGGCATAGGAGTCGTGCTGCCAGGGGGGTGCTGCACGGGAAGCAGGAAGGCATGGGGGTCTCTGCAGGCTGGCCAGCACTGTCGATGTGTGCCCGTGCCTGTCCCCTCCACTGCAAGTTGCAGGGATATTTCCCTGCCTGGTCCCAATGTGTGCATTTTTGAGAGTGCAGGTGATCTCCCAATCTGCATAAATATGCATGAATTACAGGTTTCCTGAGCTAGATAGTTTTTGTCTTAAAAACATTGATTTAAAATGTACAATATACTTAAATATTAATAAAGTGATTTAAGATCAGGCTGTTTAGGCCAAATGTACATTAAAATTCCCCTTCTATTTTCCCTCCTTTTAAATCCTCCTCTTTCAGTTTATTCCCTGCGGGAGGGTTTGGGTCCTGAACTCATTGTGCGATCTTCAAACACATAATAAGAATTAATCACCATTAGTCCTCTATTTTAACAGCTGCTTCCTACCCCCCAAACCAGTACAGCTGCAAACTTCCCTCCCTCTGCCGACACCATAATCCCATTAGATCTGCAAACTTCCCCACGAAAAAACACATATTTAAGCTTATTTCAAAACAACTCACATTTCTTAATTGCTCAGGTCTGTATTGGAAGCGGGTGATGCAGCTCCTGGCTGGTGGGAGCTGAAGGAGAGTCATCCTTCCAAAACATGATGCTACCGCACTGCCGATGCTCTGCTCCACCATGGGAGGTTGTAAACCACACCTTGACTGCAAGCTCTGTCATTTCCATCAACCACTATTTACTTCTTAATATTCATAGGAAAACAAGTGTGATTTATTTGTCAACAGGGAGAAAAGATTCGCCTGCTTGTGGAAATCTCCCTTTTTCTTCTCAGTTGTAGGCTTTCTTGTACTTTCTTCATTCTAATATCTGTCCTTAGATTATAATTATTTTATATTTTTACTTTTTAGCATTAGGGTTTGAGATAGATAATTATTTTGCTTAATAGTAAATTTCACTGCAATGTGCCCAGAGGGATATGAAATAAAAGGTATTTAAAAATCTACCATGTTAGAAAAGTAAAATAATTTCAGCTAATGAGATTATCAAGGATAATCGGTTTACAAAAGCCCATTATACGACAGATTCATTGATGTCTTAAAACTGAAAGGAGAATCCTATTTATTTTTTGAAATGGTGCAGAATAAATTGCTTTTCAGAATGTAAAAGGCTGTTTTTCATTTTTTTTTTTAAATGTGATGATTTCTGTAGCCCCATCTGCTGTTCACTTTCAGAAGTATCCAGAGGAAGATTTGGTGAAACGCACATTTTTCAGTGGAAAATTGGCAATAGGTGAGACCTGACCTGTAGATTTTACTCAGGATGGTAAGGAAGGACTTTATCTCTTTCAGAATTTATGGGAAAATGTTGCAAGAGTGCAATGGAAGATCTCACCTCCATTCAGCCATGACTGAGGTTGTATTTTGGGGAGGCAGCTCACTTTTGCAGAGGGGAGGAGGAGGTGGGAGGAGAGGTTAGTGTTGTTGGGTGCTCCTGCTGGAGTGACCATGGAGGGCCTACTAATGCAGCTGCTTCCTTACCTCAGCAAAAATAAATGGTTCCAACAAGAGAAATGGGGTGGGATAGTCCAGGAGAAGACAGTTAGCTGCAATGTCTACAGATCTGCAGGGTGCAGAATAGGGTCATTTGGGAGTTTCATTGGACAGTTTCCTTCTATTTTACCCTTGAACCTCCTAGAAGGCACATGTTAGACTTGGGCTGTGTCTGCTCACGGAAGTAGGAGGGTTGGCTTGGCCCAAGGAGAGCTGAAAGATGTTCCAACACGACTAGAGTTTTATAATACCCAAGACAGACCACGGGGCTAGCTCTTATAAATAAGCAACAACAAAATTCTTTATTTGTGTGTTCAATAAATTAAAATACATGTGCATAAAGCTGCAATCTTGCAAAAGTGCCACAATATTGTCTGTTTTATCTGTTCTAGTTTATTGTTTTGATAATGTATTCGCAGCTACCTGGAGTGTGCCTGGTGGGACTGGCATGTAGAGTCTCTTCCAGGACCTCCCTTTTGCTTTTTAATGATGTGGAAGGTGACTCTTCAGTAAGGAACACAAAATGATTTCAGACTTGTATAAATAATATACATGTTCTGTCTCTCTTTGATTGAATGATGAATAGTATTTAGAGTGATTGATTTGCTGACATGCACACATGGCGGCAGCTGGAACAGTTTGTATTGTCCTTGGATGCCCCAAAGTGGTCTTACATCTCCCATGGCTTTGTCTCCCCATGGCAGCATGGTCCTCCAGCAGGCCCTCCAGAAGTGCAAATGCCAGGTCTGGGCTTGGCCACTGAAGGGGATGTCAGGGAAATGCAGGCTGAGCCATTTGAGCAGCACATCTGCATTGCTGTGTCCTCTGCCTGTGTGGGGATCTTTGTCCCTCCCAAAATGTGTCTCTTACAGTCTCTTCTGCTGTAGCTCAATCTGCTACTTAAATGGTTCCCTCCTTTTTTTTTTTTTCTTTTTTTTTTTTCCCTTTAATATTTAGCAGGAAATAATTCTGCAATGAACTTTATTAAAGCAGCAGGATAGATTAAAAAATGAAGTATGTTTAGAAAGATTTGGGGGGAAAGCTGGAGTAATTAATTTTCAATAATACCTGGTATTTCTAGAACTCCTTTCATCCCAAGACCACCAAACAGTTTACAGACATTAATTGATTAAAGCATTACAATGCCCCAGTGTAGGGCCATTGCCTGTGTGTCTGACTCAGTAAAACTCCCTCCAATTCCCCGGACATCCGAGCAGTATCCACTCCTCTGCCCGCACCAGGTCTATTCCTCTGAGTAAATACTGTTCAGCTTTCCTAAGGTTTGCACTGTGTGGCCCTATGTAAATATTTTCCAATAAGTTTGATTATTTGTCTTTTATTCTCTATCAGGAAAACCCCAAATATCTCAGTAATAAAATTTCCAGCGTGTGTTTACATGAGGGTAGTTCAGATGATTAGTTTCTGATTCAGCTGCCCATTAAAATATCCTTTCTCTTGGAAACTCCCTTTTCAGGCTGGGAGCTGGACATACTTTTTAAGCTTGGTTTTTGGGGTGTGTTGGGCATTTTTGACAGGACTGTAAATTGCGTGGGAAAAGAGGAGGTATTTGGCTTGCACCTGAGAGGGGTGCAAATAATGTCACACTCCTGGAAATCCCCCGTGAAGTAGAAGTTTGGTGGAATCTTATGAAAGCTACAGATTATACAAACTTTCTCCACTCTGATGATTTGATTCATGAACGCATAAATAGATAGATAGATAGATCCATCACAGGAATCCCCGGGGAACAATGCAATGGTGTTTGTGATTGGAAAAACATTATAAAAGAGCTCACGTATAGCCAATAGTTAGGCAGTTTTGTACCGCCAAGATAAATAGAAAAGAAATGACATTTCATGATCGCATTTTTAAAGGACATTGGAAGTTACCAAAGCAAGGGAAATGAATGTCCTGTAGCGAGGCATCTGCAATCCCATGTGGCAATGCTACCAGCTGGGCATCCATTGAACCCTGATCCTGTCACCGTGACTGCCCCAGGTCTTTGGGGTAACGGTGTGGCACCGTATTCATGGGGAATGCCTTTACCTGGATGCTTTGACTCCATCCCTTGGCCACCTTGGTCATGGGATGAGTGCTTTAGCTTGCCCTAAGGACTTCCAGTTCAGTTGGGATAGTAAGAAGCAAGATCAGGCTTGAAGGATGCGTTTTTAATAGAAGAATGAAAAAGAAGGACTCGTTGTTTGCTACATTAGATATTTTCAGATGAACCAAATGAAAACCAGTATCAAAATGGAAAATCTCCTTCATTACCTATGGTCTGGCTAGTACCTAGTTATGGTTTGCCTGGTTAGGTTGGCCAGGTCCAAGTTTCCCTTTATTCCATCTTTGAGGTGTGGTGGAGAAAGAGGGGCTGGCCTTCAGGCAGGAGGCACAACCCATGCGGCACATGGGGAGCTGCCGTATCCGGGTGTCGCGAGCCATCCATACAACCCAGCACCTCAGCCCTTGCATCCGTCAGCCTGGAAACGTACAGAAATGTCAATGTGTGCTTGGGAAGGTGATGTGCATGGAGGAGCTGCAGTTTTTGGGAGGAGGGAGCCGGGCATGCTGCCCTCCTCCCTGCTTGTTTACCCTATGGCAAGTGCATCTTCGGGGAGCGCTGTGACTTCGAGATATGAGAAGAAATTCTTAAATAAACACAAGTGACATTTGGCATATAAATAAGTTAGGGAATACTCTTGCGCAAGCAGTGCAGGTCAACAGTGATCTTTTATCTCCTGTTTTAAAATCGTCTGCTTTAGAAATGTAAAAGCGCAAAGTGTTTGCGGAAGAGGCGATGGAGGGAGAGGGGCCGCAGCAGGCCACCGCCGCCATGCAGTGCAGGATGCCGGAGTGGCCTTTGCTAGTCCCAAGCAGCCGGCTTCAGGCTCCAGTTCTTCTGGTTCTGGCAAAATCCATAGTGCTTCAGAGGGGTTTCTCCACAACTTTCTCCCCAACCCGCGCCTTTTTTTCTCCCCTCTTTTTTTATTTTTTTTCTCTCCCCCCCCCCTTCTTTTTTTTCCCATATGATTAATGTATAACAAGTCCCTTTGGAGAGTAAATACTGATTTGAAATAGAACAGCAAACAAATAACAGGGGAGCGGACATACAGACTGTATATACATACATCTATAAAATGCATTGCATACACACATGCGCACCCGCATTCTTATTGTGTAGGTTAGCTAAGGGGATTTACCTCCTTTCTAATATTTTTGAAGACTGCTTTATGATCCTGTTGACCTGCTATTAGCAAAAGCTTAGCTTTCAACAAAGGTAATTAAATTATAAAATCACTGCTGCAATCATCAAACTACTCATAAAACAAGAAATGAAAAAAAAAAATACCCTGAAATAAAAATCTTGCAGGCTTCTCCTCATGTAATATTGCTCCCTGATGTTAATTACATTTAAATGGGAGAGTACTATTTTGGTATCATTCATACGCCTCCAAAAGTACTTTCCAGTTTATCATACCTGTCAACCCCAGTGCATCACAGGCTAATACTTTATTAAGAAAAAAATCATTAGGGAGCTGCTGATCCCATTTAAGTACATTGGGCAGAATGTAAGACTAATTAAAAAGCATATTTTTACATTATTAATTTCTGAGTTTCACACTTAATGAATGTGAAATGACAGGGCTACTATTTTTATATTCAGGCTCTCTGGGCTCTTCAGCCAGGGGAATTAAATTCTGGGGATTTTTTGCAAAGATGCTTCTTGGGAGATTTGTTTTCAAGAACAGCTAAGCTTTTTTAGCTGTGCCTTTTTCTGGGAAATTATACCAAAGCATATTACAGCCACTTAAAAAGAGTAGTTAAATAGATGTTGTGTTGGGTTTTTTTCATCACACTGCTATAAAAGTATTTTAGATGAGGTATAAAATATGGTTTTTAAATGATATTATGATTTGCAAACACTAAAAAATAATTGCGGTGGAGTTGAGAGAGAGAGAAAACATCTAATCTTTATTGTGTAAGACAATGTGATAAAATATTTTACAGCCAAAAGCTCATTTTGCATCTGGAAAATTGTGTAAACTGATGGGGGAAAAAATCTCATTAAAACTAAAGGTTATTTTTAATATTCCTCAAACAAAGCAACACATCATAACTGCATTTTTCCTCCCCATATTTATTAAATTAGACAATTGTACGAATGCCTGACGTTCTATTTAAATAAAGACATAAAATGACAGAAACCGTGTGATTAGACAGGCTAATCGGAATTTATACCAGCTTTTAGGGAACACCGGTGCTGGAAGGTAGCGTTGGCCCTGGAAAGGTTGGTGTGTTTGTGAGGTTCAGTTGTAGCATTACAGCCGTTATTAAGCATTAGGTGTTGCATTACTGAAACCTTTGCCGGGTGCCGGCTGGCACAGCGGTCCCTGCGAGCACACCGCAGCACAGCACACTTTTATAGAGCTCTGTAAGGAGGAGTGGAGAAAAGCAGGGGGTTTTTTTTACACACACACACACACACACACACACACACACACACACACACTCCTTTTTTTTTTTTTTTTT